>CM051007.1:29232031-29312031 GCA_027704905.1 Muraenolepis orangiensis | reverse complement strand
TTTATGCAGTAGCAAGATAAATAGAGCAAACTAACAAAAATAGAAATTTAAACAAAGAAACATAATCGTAACATTGGATTTGCATTTATTTTTGACAATCAGTGATATATACTGTAAAAATATATATAGAATTTTAGAATTCCACTAAATGATGTTAAATAGAGAAAACAATTCAAGAGGCTACGATTCTATAGCAATATTAAATACAGTTAAACCAATAACTAAAAATGTAAAATAATTGTATTTGTATATTTTCCTATTTGTACAAAATATAATTTCGCAATAGTATCATCCAAATATTACACACTGCGTTCAGTAAATCCTTCATATGGCTATCACTACAACTCATGTTTGTGTACATATTTTTTATCAAGTCTGACAGCATCAACATGATAAATGAAATAACTTATCTTTATAAAGTATAATTATAATTTCCAAAGCAATATTTACATATGGTAAATTTGAATCAGTGCAACACAAACCTCTCGACTGACCTCCCAAACCTGATGGGGATTTATTCGATTTTAAGTATATTGATACATGTGTTTCATTTATTTATTTATTATATATTATATAATGAGATGAAGTCAAACCAGTGATTTAAACGGAGCTTCGTGGGTCAGAGGTCAGAGGTCATGTCAAGGACAGGGCAGGACGCCGGAGACGTCGTAACAAACTAGACAAACGTTTTAAAAGTGTTTGTTATTACCGACAGTCCTTCAGACTCGTAGCTAATACTGGTCAAACATTAATACTCACTGTGGTTCTATCGTTCCTCAAGTCGTGGATTGCAAAATGAAAAGCGGTGACTTACAACAATGTTGTAAAAGCTCTTCATTGATACAGAATATTTTTGGTCACTTAAATACACATATGTTGCCTGCAAGAGACTGAATAAGATATTCCTTCAAATAAAATGGGGGGAAAAAATCTATAAATAAAAGGGATAAGGTAATGAACATTGTTAGTGGGGGGAAAAATATTCAAAATTAATCTTACGAGTTCATAATCTTATGAGTTCATAACGGATTTGGTCGATTCCAGTAAAAGCCATTCTTACTCTAAAGGGATTACAATTCTCTATATTACCAACATGGCCATGTTTAGAGAGAGAGAAAGAACATTCCAGACCACCATACAAAGTTTTAAGGCTGTGTGTGTGTGTGTGTGTGTGTGTGTGTGTGTGTGTGTGTGTGTGTGTGTGTGTGTGTGTGTGTGTGTGTGTGTGTGTGTGTGTGTGTGTGCGTGCGTGCGTGTGTTAAGAATATAATATTATTCTCTCACATTCTGGGTCTCTGTGGCTCTGGGCTGTGATGTTCAGCATGTCTTATGAAATAAGAACAGAGAGAGAGTTATAGTCTCACACCGCCTCCTCCATCTCCTCCTGCACCACCACCACCTCCACCTCCACCCTACCCCTACCTCCACCTCCACCCTACCTCCACCTCCACCTCCACCCTACCACTACCTCCACCTCCACCCTACCCCTACCTCCACCTCCACCTCCACCTCCACCTCCACCTCCACCCTACCCCTACCTCCACCTCCACCTCCACCCTACCACTACCTCCACCTCCACCCTACCCCTACCTCCACCTCCACCTCCACCCTACCTCCACCTCCACCTCCACCCTACCACTACCTCCACCTCCACCCTACCCCTACCTCCACCTCCACCCTACCCCTACCTCCACCTCCACCCTACCTCCACCTCCACCTCCACCTCCACCTCCACCCTACCTCCACCTCCACCTCCACCTCCACCTCCACCTCCACCTCCACCCTACCACTACCTGCACCCGCACGACTCCACCACCATGTCCTCGTACTGCTTGTACACCACGTTGTTGCCCGAGTCGATGTACAGGATGCTGATGGGGCTGAGCTTGGTGGGGGCGCAGCAGCTGGGCGGCATGTCCCCCGGCTCCATGGAGCTCATGAGGGTCTGGATGATGGCGTGGTTGGTGGGCTCCAGGTGGGCGCGCAGCGGGAACTCGCACACGCCCTGGCAGTGGTGCGCCTCGTAGTCCAGCGGCGCGATGATCCAGTCGTCCCAGCCCAGCTGCCGGAAGTTGACGCGCAGAGGGCGCTTGCTGCAGCGCGTCTTGGACCGCCGGCCGCCGTGCCGTTTGCCGTGGCGGTTCTTGGTCATCGTGGGCGACGATGACAGCGCTGTCGCCGAGGCGGAGGCAGCCGCCACCACCGTCGTCCGCCGCTTTCTGTTGGCTTTGCCCCGCACCGCCCTCTCTCGCCCTCTCCCTCGCCCGCCACCACCACCACCACCACCACCACCACCACCACCGCCACCAGCACCCCCGCCTCCCCCTCCTCCTCCACCTGCACCCCCACCGCCTCTCCTCTTGGGGCCCATCAGGGCCATCCCCTCCCGCCGCTCACTGAACAGCGTCTGCCGCCGGCGGGAGCGGGTGAACACCACCAGGATGGCCTTCTTCTGCTGGGGCCGGCCGTGCCGGTGGTAGCCCAGCAGCTGGAGGTCCAGCTCCCGCTCGGGGTTGTCCAGCATGGCCCTCAGCTCCAGGCAGAAGCCCGTCGTCCCGTGGTGGTGGTGGTGGCGGTGGTGCCGGCGGTCCCGGAACGCCTCCCACACGTCCAGCACCTCCCAGCGGGGCCGCACGCCGGCCCCCTGCAGGTCCAGGGTCCGGGAGTCCAGCAGCTGCCGGTCGGGGCCGCAGGACCGCAGCTGGACCTCCACGGGGCCCGTCTCCGGGGCCCGGACGGCCCCCGACACCTTGGTGTAGATGCGGAGTTCGGCCCCCAGGACCTCGGCTCGGTCCGAGAGCGCGGACACGTCGAACACGTAGCGCTGACTCTTCAGCGGGGAGAGAGGGAGCTCGTCTGTGGTAACCCAGTGGGTCAGACGGGGACCATGTGGTGTCCACAGAGAACATGTGGGATTAAGACAACAAAAAGATTCTAAATTATTGATCTGGAATTATTTAGGATTTTTAAAGAACCATAATGATTTTTTATTTTATTTATGAAAAACGCGTTAATGACAAGTGAAATGACAGGTGCGCACTTTACGCACACGGACAAGCATGCACGCATGCACACACACACACACACACACACACACACACGCACGATAATAGCTTTAAAACAAATGTGTAAGCCTAGTAGTTCTGGGAACATGTACAAGTGTAAAGCATTCCTTACCTTGCCCGTTGTCCACAAAACTGGCGATGGTGTTTGCCGCCTTCGAAGACCGAAAGAAGCTTGCGTTGAGTCCCAACTTCTCGGCCGTGGAGAAGGTCTTATAGATGGACAGCATGTAGTCGTGGGGCTCCACCAGGTCTTTGGAGATCGCCCTGCTGGGGCTGCTGTGTTTCTCGCTGGACGGCGACGTGTGAAACTCCTTGAAATACTTGGACGCGTCCTGTTCGTGGAACAGCTTGGTCGCCTTGCCGCCCTTATGAGGGCCCGGCGGCAGGAACACGGCCAGTGTGTGCAGCACAAGGCCCGCCACCAGGGCACTGACCCGGTACCAGTCCATTCTCTACAGCGACACTAAAGAGAAAACAAGTCTCCGTGTCCTGTGGCTGATGGAGCCCGGGGTCTGGGGGGTCGGGGGGGGGGTCGAGGGACCACGCATTCAACCTGAAGCCGGACCGTGCATCCAACGCTGCAGCCAGAAGCGGTCTCTGCAGAGTGTGCAGGACAGCCCGGAGTTAAAGGCTTGGACACGCAAGAACACGCCTACCAAGTAAGCGACTGCGTCTAAACGGTGGTCTTAAATTAAGGCTATAAAAGCTAATTGTTCCCCTGTCGTTCATCGACGTCTTCTTAGAAATGTCCGGGCGTTTTATGATTTGAAGACGCCCACTAAAGCCGTGTAAGGTGATGCGCTCCTCTCTCTCTCTCCCACACGACACGGCGCTACTACTATCCCCGCCGACAAACACGTAGAAGCAGGAGGTTATATGCGAACTTTAACTTTTTAATGTACGGTATCTCAAGTCTTTATGTTGCGTCTGTTGTGTAACTTAATTTATCTTCCACGTTGACTCGAGACGTTAGGAAGGCTACGCAGAACGAAACAATGGAGCTTGTCGCCCTCTAGCGGCGACCAGAAGCGGCGCACCGGTGAAATCACTTTCCTTTCTTCAGCACCATGGATAGAGTCAGACTCAAGAAGCACACGGGGACAACAGTGTAACATGTTTGAGTAAGAATATATATTAGAAGATCATAGCATTGCAACCAAGTATCGTTAAATCTGCATTTTGCGTCAAAGTGTTTATAGTCAAACCCTTGCGCTAAAAATAAAGTCAAATGAGAGGTAGGATAACGAAGCGTCTTTCTGCGACAGTATTCGACTCTCAGTTAGCAAAAGTAAAACAACACAACCAACAGAAAAAAATTAACAAACATCAAATAATTATTTCAAAACGTTTCCTTCAACATGTCACATATCATTTCACTTGCAAATCCACCTTCTCCCGTATGTCAAACATTCACTCAGAAATTGGCACTTGTAGGACATTTTATGTCACCCTTCATTTTAGTTATTTAATTAGTCTTAAATTACAACAGCCCACATGTTAGTGTTTAACTCGGAGGACAGGCAGACAGGACAGGAGTTTGTAGAAGTTATAAGTAAGCAAGAACCAAATAAACGTTCCCCCTCCCCAGAAGGTACCGCAAACCAACCGACCGATCGGCATGCTAGGCAGTCGACCCGAACCGGCCAATCCGCCGCTCTCACTGCGCTGTAACCAGGAAGAGGAGCGCACAGAGGACGCACGCCACCGCCGAGGACCGGAGGCCGCCGGCCGCGCAGAAGAGGCAGTTGTTTGTGTCATCTGTGGTGTAGTCGGGGGTGGTGTTGGACGTGGTGTTGGATGTGGAGTTGGTGGGCGTGGCGGTGGTGGGCGCGGCCTTGACGGTGAAGCTGAGAGACCGGGTGGCCCATTCGTTGAGTGTGAAGGCCATGCGCAGGTCCTCGCCTGCACCGCATCGGTGGGGGTCACAAGAAGGTCATGTTTTAAGATCCATTTAGAGCTTGATTTAGTTTCGCTCAACACAAACATTGCGTCTAATTTGCCCTCTCCTCTAAGGTAACCAACCCGCCTTTGACTTTGTGTGTTGGAACTCACTAATTGTCTGTCCATCATTAGATAAATACAGAATTAGACAAAGACAGAAACGCATCGTTCCTCAGCGCGGTCATCTGTCCTCTAAGAAGGTGAACAGTGTGATTGTGATTGTGAGGCCACTCTCTCCGGGACGTACCGCTGTTGATTACCGCCAGGTCGGTGAAGTTGGCCCAGCAGCCCGAGAACAAGATGGTGGTGTTTCCGTCCAGGCCGCTGGCCGGCACGCCGCTCGAGTCTTTCAGGCTGGCCGTCACCCGGAGCGTCGTCACGCCGACGGACACGCAATTACCCTGGTAACGGAGAGTGAGATTGTTGTTCTTCTTGTTTTTGTCTTTATTTATTTTTGACGTAGTAGCAGTGAGATCCTGAATGTTCTTAAAACATATTCACCTTAACCCTCACCAAGCTATATGCAAATATGTTCGTGTCTGTGTGAATTATATCACAACATATATTCACAAGTGTGTGAATTGTTGCCCTGTCTCCTAATGCTAAATAATCCTTAAAACAAGTGTGGATCCGGATTCGGATACAGATCTCAAATTTGAATTAATGGTTTGGGTTTGGCCCATAACTAATCTAACCTAATCTAACCACCAAGTTTTGTCCAATTCTGGACATAACTTGTTGAGTTATCTTGCTAACAGACATCCAGGGGTGAAGACATCCCCTGCGGTCCACCTTGGATGGTGGAGATAACGGAGGTCTTAGCGTAGGCCTACCTCTTCATCCAGGGCCTTGAGGCTGGGCTGCTGGGAGAGAGGACCCACAAATTCCCCGGCAATGGGCTCCTCCACCACCAGCAGGCTGGACACGCTGGACACAAAGCTCACGGTGGGCTCCTCTCGGGTCACCTCCTCTGTGGCCACCTGTAGAGGGCGACAAACACGCGTTTATACCTCACAAAACGGCTTTTGTATAACAGCAAGGGCGCTGGAATGCACTGGTACACTAGCGCTAGCACATGAACGCATTGGTACGCAAACTTTGGCACAAAAAAACCACACTGGTGTGCCAACGCTAGCTACAGAACACATTGGTGCGCCAACGCTAGCTACAGAACACATTGGTGCGCCAACGCTAGCTACAGAACACATTGGTGCGCCAACGCTAGCTACAGAACACATTGGTGCGCCAACGATGGCACATAAACACACTGGTGCGCTAAAGCTAGCGCAGAAGCGCATTGGTATGCAAACACTAGCAGCGGTTTTCTAAGGACAGCGTTGTCTCTGCTCCTGTGTTGGCCAAGTATGGATCAATTTAAAGACTTTCTCATCAAGATAATCAAATAATAATTGACACTAAGTAAATGTGTAAATAGTGTTGTGTTTTATGTTTTACACCAGATGTTACCTCTTGAATGTATTGATGTACCCATGTACCAAATTATTTAATTTAAAGTAATTGTAAAGCACTATATAAAATAAATGTATTATTTTTATTATTAATATTATTATTATTATTATTAAATGCTTTAAGGCATTTATTTTTGTATTTGTCTTTCTGTGATATTTGATTTGTATTTGGAGGATAACAATAATCTTGTTTTTGACGTGTTGGGGTTAGGGTTGGGGTTAGGGTTAGGGTTAGACTCACGGCGTTCCAGGTGGGGTCAGAGGCAGACGGAGGAGGGGGGAGGATGCCCACGGAGGAGACGTTGAAGCCGATGGACCCGCTGAGGTTCCCGGAAACCGCCGCCTGGCCCAGGTCGTCGGCGATGGACTTGAGCGCCGCAAAGTTTGCCGCATCTGGGGGGGGGGGGAGAAAGAGGGTGTGAGTGATGGAGTCATGGCCTCATGAAGGTGTGGTCCTCCGCTGGGTGGGGGGGGGGGGGAGAAAGAGGGTGTGAGTGATGGAGTCATGGCCTCATGAAGGTGTGGTCCTCCGCTGGGTGGGGGCGGGGGAGAAGAAAGAGGGTGTGAGTGATGGAGTCATGGCCTCATGAAGGTGTGGTCCTCCGCTGGGTGGGGGCGGGGGAGAAGAAAGAGGGTGTGAGTGATGGAGTCATGGCCTCATGAAGGTGTGGTCCTCCGCTGGGTGGGGGCGGAGGAAGCGGTTTTAAGGCTGCACACTTTACAGAAAGTGGAAGGCAACGCCTGATATAAGACAATTTAACTTATATATCATAGAACTTAAATATAGGGGGATTTATTTTTAACTTCATATATTATAGTATTTTATTATTGATATATATATTTTTGGAAAAAAATATTAAAAGAATTTATATTTTGATATTTTAGACATTATAACATTTTGATATTTAAAAAATGCAAACATTTTATAAAATGATAAATGTGAAAAATCCGTATTTTGAGCAAACCGATTGTGACCACCAATGTCTCCCCTCCCCCTCCTCCTCCCCTACCCCTCCTCACCGTCGGTGGAGTTGGTGGTCTGCTGCACGGGGGGGTTCTTGATCTCCACCTCCACGGTGAGACCCCCTGTGGAGCGCCTGCGCCGCGCCCCGCTGCCGTCCTCACGCACAATCTTGGTGATGCGGATCATGGTGGCGGGCACCTTGAGGAAGAGCGCCAGGTTCCGGACTAGACTGTCGCCGAAGAACTCGTCCTCCGTCATGGCGGGCAGGTTGAAGGACACCACCAGCAGGGGCGAGGTGCGGATCTCCACGGGCTCCGAGCCACGCACCAGCACCCTCAGCATCTTGGTGTTCTGGTCCAAGTAGTTGGTTCCCCGGGTGGCGTTCAGCGCCGGGACGTACTGGCCTGGGGGTGAGGAGGGGGGGCAGAGGACAGACAGAGAGACAGAGAGAGAGTAAGGTAAACCATTTTTCCAATCTTCCGCTTTCTGTTGTAATTGTGTTGGTGGTTTTGACCTTGGCCAGGTCATTACCGGCGCCATCGAAGATGGGAGGAGGTTATGTTTTCACCCCTGTTGGTCTGTTTGCAAGATAACTCTTGTACGGAATTGGACAAACTTGGTGGTTAGACTCCTTATGGGCCACAGTTGAACAGTTGGCCCAGATAGATTTTTGGCACAGATCCGGTTAGTCTAGTTCCTGTTGTTATGATGCTGTGGCCCAAATTCTAACAATGTCAAAATCACAAATAGTATCCTGAGTTGACTATTAGCATATCGTCATTTTGCGGACACTTTTACTCAAATGACTTACAGTTACAGGTAATCTATATCAGGTAGGGGTAAGAGGGTATCTTTGCTTAAGGATGCCTACAGGTTGCACTATTTGGGATCAAACCCACAAGCTGGTGGGTGCGTGTGTGTGTGTTCAGTGTGAGTTCTACCAGGGTATGAAGGCCCCAGCATGACGTAGTCTGTGTTCTCTGAGTTCCATTCGGCGTTGGTCGGAGCCAGCAGCCTGTTGTCCACGTACACGTCCAGACGCTGGGGGTTGGAGTAGAAGATGGACACCAACACACTCTGGAGAACGAGAGAGCGGGGAGAAAAAACATACGATCAAGCATATGGCAAGCGTAGAGAAAAAATACATTGGACATGATGGATTGTAGACGCTGTCTTTGATTTCAATATTGTCACCATGAAATATCTTTCAATTCCGTCCGATAATGTCATTTGGTTTTCCCACAATCCCACAACCATCAAATTTCCACCAAATTTGACCCAGTTCAAGATTAAATTTCAGAAGCAATTCTATCATATTCTAGTCTTTTCAAAATTTGTTAAAAACGATTTTCATTTTGTTTAGTTTCATTTGTGAAACGAGGCTCCGCCCCCACATCCTTTGGCACATCTGTGTGGGTGTGGCCTCACCTCAGTGGGCGGGGCGTTTAGCATCATCAGTCGTAGCTTCTGCGGGCTGACGCTGGTGAAGAAGATGTCGAAGGCGTGGCCCGTAGCCACGATGCCGTGGAACAGGGACAGCCTCAGCTGGCAGGTGTAGCCGTCGCACCAGCCGTGGTCCTGGGGGCCTGCGGGGGGAACAATAACAATTAGCTTCATGCTTTGCGCTAGCTACAGCATTCGATGAACACTAGCCAAATGGTCATGTGAAACAATGAGCGTCACGCTAGCCAAAATATTGAATGAACACTAGCTAAACAAAAAAAAATTCAGACCATTAAAGAATTAAGCTGTAAAGCTTTTTGTGTTCTTATTAGAATTAGTGTAATTTATATAACAGCGACCATATGATTACCAGAACTTGCTAATATGAGTAATCATTTATAATCAGGGTTGTAAAAATCTAGTGTTGTAAAACGCAGGTTGTACAATGTAAAAAACACGTGTGTGACGCCCCCTGCTGGCACGGCCCGCTCCTACCGTTGATCAGATCCACGAACCCATCCCCCAGGAGCGCTACGGGGGACAGCCGTCGGGTCTCCGTGTCGCTGTCCAGGCTCTCGATGGCCAGCATGCGGTAGTTGAGGCCGAAGCACTTGTAGCTCTGCCAGGCTGGCATGTAGGTACAGTTCTTCCTGATCACACCTGAAAGAGAGAGAAGAATTAGATTTTTTGTTAGAAATGTTGAATTTTCGCATGTATTCCTATGTACGCATTTCTATTGTTGACGTGACTGAACTTCACACTATGTGAAGCCAAGGGAAAATGTATTATTTTTTAATAATACATTTATAATTCATTATAATTTATTAACTAAATAATTCTTTGTGCAGCCTTTCCTAAAATTCAGTTTTGAAGTGACGGGGAATCGATCTACCAACCGTAGAAAAAAATGCAAAAAGGCTTCCTCCTTTAGCTTCAGCTGCAACACGACCCTCGATGCTACACATATGCCTTCTGTAGCCCCAACTAACTAACATCAACCTAATAGCATAATGCTCACATGATCCACAATGCTACACATCTACCTGCTATAGCCCTCGAACCCCTGATGCTAGCTCAGCTCCGCAACGTAACCTCCGCTTGCGCCGGCGGGCTAACCTTGGTTGGGGGCGATCTGGTCCACGGGGATTCGGCTCCCGTTGGGGTGGGTCAGCATGACCTTGGGGATGCGGTAGTCCCCCAGGCCTCGGCTGGGGTCCCCGTTCCACTCGTACTGCGCCTGGGGGATGACGGTGCCGATGGCGCCCAGGAAGGAGCCGTCCAGATCCTTTATGTAGCTCTTCTTCTTGGAGTCGCACTCCATGTCCACGCAGTCGGACGGGTTCACCTTCCTGAGTTTTTTCCGTCAAATAAACGTCAACATTCTCAGAATACTAATGGAACCTGTGAGTAACTATTGCTTAGAAAGGGGTTTTCAAAGTCTAAGACGTGTGTTTGTTCCCTTGTTCAAATATTCAGATGAAGTAGAAGCCAATTAAATGTGTTAAATATTATATCTTTGAATAAACAGTAAAATAGACTGAATCCATTCACAGTAATTGTATTTATTATTGTACTTATTATTTTCACAGCTTCAGTTTTGCCATAGACGTAGCACTGCTGGTGTGAAACACCTCAAAATGTTGCTATTAATTGACATCAAACATAAAGCCAACTTCATTTATTTCTGGGAAATGAGTTTCTCTGTTCTGTTTTCCTGCGGCCACTCGCCACACTGACAAGACATTTGAAACCCAGAACCTTCTGGCCGGGGAGTCGTAGCTCCTACACCGTTCTGCCCCCCTAACACTATAGATCCTGAGATATACTCTGTAGATACCACTCACTTCACGTCTGCCCTGTGGATGAACACCTTGAATTCCTCGCTGCTGTCCGAGATGGTGATGCGCTCCGCCTGAATGGGGTGGTGCAAGTCGTTGTTGGTGGGGCTGGTCATGAACATGGCGCTGGATTTGCCGGGACACACGCTCTTGAACGCCACAAAGGTGGTGTCTGGAGAGGGAGAATGGCAGACGGAAGGAGGAGGAAGAGAAAGAGTTTCACACGGTGGTTTGGGAGAACTCTCTACGTTCCAACTCTCTCTGACCGCTGTGGTCATCATGGATACCTACCGACCACCGTCATCAGCCCACGGATGGCGTTGTAGTTCAGGTTGCCCTGATGAGCCATGAAGGGTGCCGCGTTGTGGGCGGATGCGAACCACGGCCAGCCGAGTCCCGACCGACCACCTGGCGACAGGAAAAGACGTTAGACGCGTGCCGAAGTTTGGTTAGCGCGTTGGTCAGTTGGCGCGTGGCTTACCGTCGTTGAGTCTGGCCCCGCGTTCACCGGAACTCTCAATGATGTTGAAGTCGCCCATGGGCACCGTGTCCGAACAGTTGAAGTCTGGGCTCGTTCCCACCACCAGCGAATCCTGGGGAAACAAAAACAAAACGAAAATTCGGTGTCACACACACACCGAATCCAAAAAAAACAGGTTTCAAAACCTGGTGTGAACCTCGTTTCACAGATAGGAGTTTGATCGCTCTACCAACAGTAGCTCCTGTGTGCTACTGTGACCCACAGCCCAAAAGAACAGCTATCTTCTTCAGCTCTCTATTCTACACATTTAGCTTCTGTAGCCCAACAACCTATTAATGCTAACTGGACCCTGGACCCCTTGCAACCAAATAGCACAATGCTAACGTTAGCCACAACGCTGCACTTCCTGTAACTCAGCACCTGAATGCTAACCTGACCTAATAGGAATGAAAACCACTCCTCAACATAACACAAACATTATGTGTATACAAGTACAACCGTATACCGGTACATTCCGGTGTATATACCGGTACATTCCGGTGTATATACCGGTTCATTCCGGTATATACCGGTACATTCCGGTGTATATACCGGTACATTCCGGTGTGTACACTGATCATAGAGATGAATACTGATTAGGTTTGTGGGGGGGTTGGTGGTTAGAAGTTGGACGTTGATTTCATGGTTTTCCATTTGGAGAGCTCCCGAAAATCCCGGACAGAAAAATGGAAGCGTGGAAGCGGAGGAGCGGAGAGGACCACGTACCCGGACGTGGACGGTCTTGTCGGCGTAGGCGTGGGACAGCGATGGCGGGCCGTAGACCATAGGCATGAGGCCCAGGCCGTTGTCCGCCAGCGTCACCTCAGCCACGATTACGCTTGAGGGCGTCTGGAAAAATAAATTAAATAAATAAATATATTTTTCCCAAAAAAATTTGTACATACATTTTGAAGTTGACACCTTAAAAGTAAATTGTCTCATGAACTGACAGAAGCAGTCAGAATGTGTAGAAGAGTGGAAAAGTTGCCGAAAATAAACTTCAAATAAAAAAGCTTAAGGTAGTTTTACAACGTGCCTTAAAGTCAACCCAGACATGACAAATACTTGACTAACGCGTAAAACAAAAAAAACTCAAAACAACAAATTAATTAAAATAAAATAAAATATAAGGACATAAAAATGACCTAAAGGAAGTAATACAAATAATAACACAAGTGCACTACCACACGTGACCACAAGAAGAGGCTGTAGTGCGTACCTGGAAGTAGATGTCACTACCACACATGACCACAAGAGGAGGCTGTAGTGCGTACCTGGAAGTAGATGCCGTAGTCGTAGCTCTTCCAGATGGTGAAGCCGCGGATGAGGCTGCAGCCAGGGAGGCCGTCCTTGTTCATGTAAACACCAAACAGACCGCCGTGGGCCTCGTTCTGCTGCCAGTTCTCGTTGCTGTTCGGAGAATCTGGGAAACCAACCAAACAAAACCCCTTAAACGGTGGTTCAGATGAGGTGGAGGTCAGTGAGGCAGAGGTCATTGAGGTGGAGGTCAGTGAGGCAGAGGTCATTGAGGTGGAGGTCAGTGAGGCAGAGGTCATTGAGGTGGAGGTCAGTGAGGCAGAGGTCATTGAGGTGGAGGTCAGTGAGGTGGAGGTCAGTGATGCAGAGGTCAGTGAGGTGGAGGTCAGTGATGCAGAGGTCAGTGAGGTGGAGGTCAATGAGGCAGAGGTCAGTGAGGCGGAGGTGTGTGCAGAGGTCAGTGAGGCGGAGGTCATTGAGGTGGAGGTCAGTGAGGTGGAGGTCAGTGATGCAGAGGTCAGTGAGGTGGAGGTCAGTGAGGCAGAGATCAGTGAGGCGGAGGTGTGTGCGGAGGTCAGTGAGGTGGAGGTCATTGAGGTGGATGTCATTGAGGTGGAGGTCAGTGAGGTGGAGGTCAGTGATGCAGAGGTCAGTGAGGCGGAGGTCAGTGAGGCGGAGGTGTGTGCGGAGGTCAGTGAGGCGGAGGTCAGTGAGGTGGAGGTCAGTGAGGCGGAGGTCAGTGAGGCGGGAGTGTGTCAGTGCGTTACCGGGGCACGGCTCGCCGTCGATGCGGTAGCCGACTCTCTCGAAGCCGGCCACGATGTTGTGCTGCAGAACCACGTTGGTGCCCTCGTTGACCTGAACCAAAGTCCAACACACAGCGGAATGAAACCAACGTGAAACTGTGAGAAGTCAGTCAAGTGTTTCGGCACGTGTGAGAGCACAGACCTCTATGGCGGCGTTCCACTCATAGTTGAAGGCCTCCTCTCGGCCCTGGTAGGACCCCGGCCAGAGAGACAGGGTCACCAGGTTCCTCCGCGCCGTCACCCTGTTCCCCCAAATCCTGATCCCTGAGGACGCCAAGGAGCAGTGAGAACCGGTTCTGGTGGACGTGATGTGGAGTTCTGTAAAGGGAACTCCTCCACCTACCTACCCATAACTGTGTTCAACCCCCCACTTTTCTCACCGTCTCTCATTTCATTCTCCACTTGCACCCTCCACCCGTCTCCTCCCTACTATCTAACCCTGAACCTCCCTAATATCTAACCCTGAACCTCCCTAATATCTAACCCTGAACCTCCCTACTATCTAACCCTGCACCTCCCTACTATCTAACCCTGAACCTCCCTACTATCTAACCCTGCACCTCCTGGACTCCTCCTTACTATCTAACCCTCCACCTCCCTACTTTCTAACCCTGCACCTCCTCGACTCCTCCCCACTGTTTAACCCTGCACCTCCCCGTCTCCTCCCTACTATCTATTTCTCCAGGTCCAGAAGCCTCTAAACGCCGCCGTGCTCCTCGTCTTCCTCATCAACCAGCGGACGTGGAGAGGGTGAGGCGGAGAACGTTCAAAACGCACACAATGGAAACACACAACGGCGACTTTGCGACTTTGTCATGAAGTCCGTTGTTCAGCCAAACCCTAGATCAGTGAGGAGCCGGAGCCCAGGTGCCATCCTCACCCTCTCCGACCGTGTGGTAGATCACGTTGTCGTCCACGAACAAGCCGTCCGTCCCGAAGACGCCGATGGCGGGGGAGAACCCGTGGTGGAACGCACAGCCCTGCACGTAAGACTCGTTGGCCGCCACCTTTCACGCAGCGATAGAATATTTAAAAAAGAAGAATTTCAGTGTCAATAATCTCGTCACATGACCTCGTCGAGAGTACCATTATTAATACCGATAATAATATCAGCTGAATTGTCTATCCGGCATTTGATGTGGTTGTCGTACAAACTGTACATTGTGTTATGATTAGTAATCATATTGGTTATGTTATAATACCATGTGGGGATGAATGGTTGATGGTGAGGTCAGGGTGGGGTTAGGTTTAGGGTTAGGACGGGGTAGGGGTCAGGTGTTGTGTTAGGGTGGGGTTAGGTTTAGGGTTAGGACGGGGTTAGGGGTCAGGTGGTTTTAGGGTTTAGGTTTTAGAGTGAGGGTCAGGTTGAGGTAAGGACGGGGTTAGGTGTTGTGGTTTAGGGTGGGGTCGCCGTACCTCTCCCAGGTTGAGGAAGGCCACGGAGTAGCGTGGGTCGGTGTAGTCGCTCCACCCTTGCTGTCCAGAGTGGGTGAACTCCACGTTTCTGATCTGGGCCACACCTGGAGGGAGACAACATGACGGTATGACGTAGCTCTATTTCAACTCCTCAACAGAACCATGTGTGTTCCGCTGGTCAACAGAAGATATTCATTAATACCTGAATTAATTCATTAATTTACCAAATCAAATTGTAATCACTATGAATAATGTGGATCAATGAATAATTGAGGAGTTTGTGGAAGCAATAATTCTATTAAATATGTCAATAAAGCAAAGAAAAATACAAGCAATAATAATAACAATAATAATAATGATGATCAATCATTCAAAAGGCATATGGCTTTACCTTTGTAGTCGATTCCCGCCCAGGAGTAGGTGCCCACCAGCACCCGCGCCCCAAAAGACTCCTGGAACAGCTGGGGGTAGTCCTGACCTGTGACCTTTATGTTCCTGGTCAGCAGGCCCACGTCCGCCGACAGGGTGTAGGTCGCAGACGTGCCTGGAACACTGTGGGTCCCAGCTAGAGGGAGGGAGGGAGGGGGGGAGAGAGACATAGGGAGGGAGAGAGAGAGACATAGGGAGGGAGAGAGACATAGGGAGGGAGAGAGAGACATAGGGAGGGAGAGAGACATAGGGAGGGAGGGAGAGACATAAGGAGGGGGAGAGACATAGGGAGGGAGAGAGAGACATAGGGAGGGAGAGAGAGACATAGGGAGGGAGAGAGACATAGAGGGAGAGAGACATGGAGGAGAGAGAGACATAGGGAGGGAGAGAGACATAGGGAGGGAGAGAGAGACATAGGGAGGGAGAGAGACATAGAGAGAGAGGGAGGAGAGAGACATAGGGAGGGAGGGAGAGACATAAGGAAGGAGGGAGAGAGAGACATAGGGAGAGAGAGAGACATATGGAGGGAGAGAGAAACATAGGGAGGAGAGAGAGACATAGGGAGGAAGAGAGAGACATAGGGAGGGAGAGAGAGACATAGGGAGGGAGGAGAGACATAAGGAAGGAGGAGAGAGAGAGACATAGGGAGAGAGAGAGACATATGGAGGGAGAGAGAAACATAGGGAGGAAGAGAGAGACATAGGGAGGAAGAGAGAGACATAGGGAGGGAGGGAGAGACATAAGGAAGGAGGGAGAGAGAGACATAGGGAGAGAGAGAGACATATGGAGGGAGAGAGAAACATAGGGAGGAAGAGAGAGACATAGGGAGGAAGAGAGAGACATAGGGAGGGAGAGAGAGAGAAAGAAAAGTGAAAGAAAGTTGGTGTAACTCAATGTTTTTAAGGTTGTATTTTCTAAAAGAGGGGACGTGTATTTTTCCTGGGGCGGGTGATGTGTACGTCCTGGAGTGGGTGGAGGGTATTTCATGGGGCGGGCTTTATGTATTTCCTGGAGTGGGATGTGTGTATTTCCTGGCGTGGTGATGTGTGTATTTCCTGAGGTGGGCTGTGTGTATTTCCTGAGGTGGTGATGTGTGTATTTCCTGGTGATGTGTGAGCGTACCGATGTGAGTGAAGGCCAGCGACCGGTTGAGGGTGAGCGTGAGTCCGTCCGACGACACGGCGGTGATGAGGTGCGTCTCCGTCTCCCAGGCGTTGAAGCCGGTGGTGGAGATGACCACCTCGTCTCCCGACTGAATCACCATGACAACAGCAACAACAAATAAACAACAACAACGAGAGAGAGAGAGAGAGAGAGAGAGAGAGAGGAGAGAGAGAGAGAGAGAGAGAGAGAGAGAGAGAGAGAGAGAGAGAGAGAGAGAGAGAGAGAGAGAGAGAGAGAGAGAGAGATCATCTATCATATCATACTAAATGTTTTCTTCTTTTACCATATTCGTAGTTTTGTTTATTTCAGTATTATTTCATGAATGTATTTTGTTGTTGTTGTTGTGCGTATAAATATTAACTGTGAACATAAACCCGCAACTAGTGAGTGACTTTCTAACTTAAATAGTGGTGACCCCTGACCTTCCAGTCCACCGATTGGTCCAGGGTCACTGTGTCGGAGCCCGCGGCGGCGGTAGTGGCTAGCTTGGTGTGGTACACGCTGGGTGCTAGCCCGTACAGCTCCAAGGTACCGAACACACCTGAGGGACGACAATAACACAATCATAACACAAGGTTTAAGTTAAGGTTTAAGTACTTAAACAGGATTTTTTTAAGCAGAAATATTTTAAATGATTAATGAAGTCTCACACACTTTTCATTCTTTTGTTTAAAAAAAATATATATATTTTATTGATAAATATTTGTATTGAAATGATTATAGGCGGAAGAATTTACACTTTTCCTTCATAAGCATAATGAGAAACATCTCTCTGTGCCAGCAGCTTGTTGTCCCAATCCGATCTGACTTACAAACCCCCCAACCCACCCCCCAACTTGGTTTCTGGTGTCTGTTCTGCTCCATTTACAAGTAGGTTTCAGTCTCCTGGTTTTGAGTGTGTGCGTTAGTGTGTTTTGGGTTCCCCGGAGCGGCCCGGGACCCGGGAGCACCTACCCAGAACCTTGGAGCCCTGGTTGGGTCCTTCGGGGAGGGGCCAGTCAGGGGTGCGGTGGTTCCCTCTCAGATTGATGTGGAGCGTTCCTCTGAACGGCTCGTCGGACCACCCGGCGATCAGCTTACCGCCCTGAGAGGACGCAGTACGGACACCATACAGATCGTGAATATACATTATGTATAAGACCTATTATATTTCAAATGACGAATGTTTGATAAGATGCCTTTTCACTAAAGGCGATTTTTCAGTACTCATATTTTACCACCACTGCATTTTTCTCTTAGAAGTTATTCCAAATTTAGAGGATTCATACATTTTTACAGGACTTTTATTTTCTTAACACTGAACTTCCCTTGAAAATTCTTTATCAAAAGAATCAACAGAAACTCGCGCATCGGTTTCCCTCGACTCTAAAGAGTCCACATCTCCCCGAACGTTAAGGTTGAAAGTGGTTGAAGTTCTTCCTATGGCCAACAGAGGGCGAGGTGGGCAAGGCATCGGACCTGGATGGAGATGTAGACGGCGTCCAGCACCACGGTCCGAAACTCGGCCAGCGACCGGGTCTGTCTGCCGCCCGTGGTGTCGTTGACGTGGTCCGGGATCTCCAGAACGCCTTCCACCGTCAGCCTGTTGAGAGGCGGGGTGTCTCCGTCCAGCACCACCCACTCACCTGGGAACAGTCAGGGAATCAGAACCAGCGCTGAAGTTGAATTATATATATATATATATATATATATATATATATATATATATATATATATATATATATATATATATATAGGGGTCTGGTGCCTTGCTCAAGGGCAGCTCGGCAGTGCCCAGGTGTTTTAGGGACTAAAACGATAAACAATCAGATAACATTTCCCTTTCATTATACAATTATTCAATGTTTTATTTTTTCTTTCTTTCTTTAAATGTGTTAATATACCAGAGCATCTGTTTGTTTGTTTGTTTGTTTGTTTCAGGAACAGGAAAAATGAAAGATTTTACTAAACACACTATTGTGTAAAATAGTGTATTGTGGTCAAAGCGGTTACCTTCTGGGATCAGCACGTTGGCGCCCTCTACTGGCGCACTGAAGTTATTCTCTGCTGAGCCTTCCCAGAACGAGGCGTTGGACCAGTGACTGAATGAAGAAACCCACCGAATAATCCATCAGGTATGATGGAAAAACCCCTCAGTCAATACACTGTAAATACTACTGTGTATCTACAGAATAACTGACACATCCCCCCCCATTTTGGACCTGTGATTCGTTCAATATCTGAATCATCAGAATGCCGTTATTTTTATTGGCAAAAAAAGGCACAAAATTGTGTAGCAATTCTCACGGTGCACTTTGAACACATAACAGCAATTGAAAAATAGAAACAATTCAAAAACACCAGACATAGGCATTCTATGTGTCCGTCTGCCCCTCGGGCCGTCTCTCTGTCCACCTGTCTGTCTGTCCACCTGTCTGTCTGTCCACCTGTCTGTCTGCTTTATATGATGGTCCAAACCGTGTGCCACGCAACTTACACAAAGTTGCCGGGTCGTCGGGCGGGAACGGGGGCCAGGGTGGCGGGCGGGGGAGGGGTGGGGGGCAGGCAGTCGGGGAAGAAGCAGCGGAACACCTGGAAGTCGACGCCCACATCCGACATGGAGGGGTCCACGCTAGCACGCCGCCGCCGGCGCGCCAGGCTAGTCTTACCCGATACTGGGGAAAACACACACACACACACACACACACACACACACACACACACACACACACACACACACACACACACACACACACACACACACACGCATGAACACACACAAAAACAGTGAGCAAACACATAAACACACACACAAACACACACACACACACACACACACACACATAGAAACAAACAAACAGACACACACACGGAAACAAACACACATAAGCACACACAAACATATAAACACACACACAAATACAGAGGAACAAACACATAAACACACACACACACAAACATATAAACACATAAACACACATACACAAAAACACAGAAACAAACATTCACATAAGCACACACACACACACACACACACACACACACAGCAAAACGTCGAACTGGACGAGTTTCTTGTGAGTAAACAGGACATTAGTGGACAAGGGGGTAACAGTAGTCTTTATACTAGTAGTAGTAGTAGTAGTATAGTAGTAGTAGTAGTAATAGTAGTAGTAGTAGTAGTAGTAGTAATAGTAGTAATAGTAGTAGTAGTAGTAGTAATAGTAGTAGTAGTATTATAGTAGTAGTAGTAGTAGTATTATAGTAGTAGTAGTAGTAGTAGTATTATAGTAGTAGTAGTAGTAGTAGTGGTATTATAGTAGTAGTAGTAGTAGTAGTAGTAGTAGTAGTATTATAGTAGTAGTAGTAGTATTATAGTAGTAGTATTATAGTAGTAGTAGTAGTAGTATTATAGTAGTAGTAGTAGTAGTAGTAGTGGTAGTAGTAGTAGTAGTATTATAGTAGTAGTAGTAGTAGTAGTAGTAGTATTATAGTAGTAGTAGTAGTAGTATTATAGTAGTAGTATTATAGTAGTAGTAGTAGTAGTATTATAGTAGTAGTATTATAGTAGTAGTAGTAGTAGTAGTAGTATTATAGTAGTAGTATTATAGTAGTAGTAGTAGTAGTAGTAGTAGTATTATAGTAGTAGTATTATAGTAGTAGTAGTAGTAGTATAGTAGTAGTAGTATTATAGTAGTAGTAGTAGTAGTATAGTAGTAGTAGTAGCAGGGACTGACTCATGTAGTACAGGTTGTTGCTCTCGTCCAGGTACCAGTCTCCGTTGACGTTGTTGCTGAAGCTGAGCGGTGCGGCCGAGGCGTTCCTCACATCTACGACCTGGAAGCTGTCCGGCCTCTGGGTCAGGTTGTGGTGGATGATGACATGCTGGTCAGGCTGGGGGGGGGGGGGTAAATGAAAAGGATACAGGCGGAAGAATGAGTTCAAACGGGACGTCAACATACGTGATGACGTAGATCGACAAAAGGCCTGCCTGGCTTTTTATGTCCAAAACAGGAGAAGAAGAAACAGAGACTTTGATGCCATGCATACGCATAACTCACACTCACATTGTACATCTCTCAAGTTCAATTTTCAAAAATGTCAAATATACTGTAACAGTTAACGACTTCCTAATAATTTTCAGATAAAAAGACATGCTTAGATAGTCATAACCTCCGCCATCCAAGATGGACGGAGGTTGTGTTTTCACCCTGTTAGTTGTTGTCTGTCTGCTAAGCTGTTAGCAACATAACTCAAAACGTTCTGTACATAATTGGACAAAACGTGGTGGTTAGATTACTTAGATTAGATTTTGGCCCAGGGGACCTTTTAGTGTGGCGTAAGTATGCAGTCTACTGAGGGCCCTCTAGTTTAAGTTTGAGTTACTTTTACAAATAGTAAATTTACACAAACACACATACACACACACACACACACACACACACCACAGTATGTGTTATATGAGAGCGATGATCCGCCAGTTCTGGGTTATACAGTATATGTGGTGGCTCGTGGGTACCTGGAAGGAGTAGAACTTGGCAGAGTAGGTGATGTTGGTGATCTGGTCCACGTCTTTGAAGAACCAGTTGTACGTCTTCCCGGAGGGAAGCAGCGCCATCCAGCCCAACTTGTGGGTCAGCCTCTTCTTCAGGTACGGAACAGCGCTGGAGCCTGTCAGAGGGGGGGGGATCACATCTGTTATTATCTTCATCATTATTACCTTACTATCACATGAAATGATTACAACATTCCTTTCTCAGTATATAGTACATGGTGTGTGTGTGTGCAGGCATTTGTGTCTGTGTGTGTATGTGCAGGCATGTGTGTATGTGTGTGTGTGTGTGTGTGTGTGTGTGTGTGTGTGTGTGTGTGTGTGCATGTGTGTATGTGTATGTGTGTGTGTGTGCAGACGTGTATGTGTGTGTTTGCAGGCATGTGTGTGTGTGTTTGTGTGTGTGTTTGTAGGTGTGTGTGCGTGTGTGTGTGTGTGTGTGTGTGTGTGTACAGACCTGTGTGTGTGTGTGTGTGTGCGTGTGTGTGTGTGTGGAGGTACCGTGCTCGTTGCTCAGCATCAGGTCCTTGCCCTGCAGGGAGGAGGGGGAGGGGTTGTTGAGGGCCACTCGGTGGAAGTTGGCGCTGGGCTTACAGAGGGCCCCCGGGAACCCAGAGCTCCACTCGTCACTCTGCGTGCAGAGAGCCGGGTCCAGCAGGCCGCTCATGGGCACCACCTTGTAGTTGATGTTGCCTGGGAGCAACGGGAGGATGGGTTCAACAGATATATAGTTAAATATGTATAGATATTTGTTATTAAGTACGCGTAGAGTCTAGGTGTAGGGGCCTCAGCTGGCCCCAGTCAGACTGATTAGAGTCTGGTTGAAGCAGCCTCACCTGGCCCCAGTCAGACTGATTAGAGTCTGGTTGAAGCAGCCTCACCTGGCCCCAGTCAGACTGATTAGAGTCTGGTTGAAGCAGCCTCACCTGGCCCCAGCCAGACTGATTAGAGTCTGGTTGAAGCAGCCTCACCTGGCCCCAGTCAGACTGATTAGACTCTGGTTGAAGCAGCCTCACCTGGCCCCAGTCAGACTGATTAGAGTCTGGTTGAAGCAGCCTCACCTGGCCCCAGTCAGACTGATTAGAGTCTGGGGCAGCTGGGTGAGGCTGCGCACCTGTGTGTCCTTAGTAATCAAGGACCCACAGGTTAAACCAACCAAACACACTCAGGAGGGAGTGCTAGCATGAACCACCTGCTCTGCTTGCTAACCACTACAAACTTTCCAATAAACCAGATTACTGTGTCCTTGTCATGAGGAAGGAGCCCAAGCGGCTTGTGTCAGGGGAGATTTTCCGGTCCATTCAGACACAGAGTGGGGGGGGGGGGGCTCTCACCTGTGAGGGAACCGTCCAGGTCCACCAGCTGCACCTCGTGCTCCCACCGCAGCGCTCCCCTGTTGGTGGTGTTCTCGAACGTCACGCCCTCAAACCGCGCCGCCCAGCCGCCGCAGTTGACCAGGCAGGTGCCGTCGATGGAGGTGACGCCGATGGCGGCGCAGCCTTGACGATCAAAGTTGACGAAGGTGGTGCCCAGGACGCTCATGCCGTCGTCGAAGGGCAGGATGACGCCGCGCTGCGTGCAGTACGACCAGCCGTCGCCGCTCAGCTCGTCCACGTGGCCCGCGATGACGCCGCCGGACAGCGTGGCGCCGGCCGCCTCGCCGAAGCCGCCCACTGCCCAGGGCAGGATGCGCTTCCCCTCCACGCCCGCCTTCTCGTTGTTCGCCGCCACAAAGTCGTGGAACTGCACGGAGCCCACGTTCACCCACTCGGCGCCCTTCTCGCAGTTCCACACGGTCAGGCCGCGGAAGATGGCGGGTTGCGGCGTGGTCGAGCGGCAGCCGCCGCCCTCCATGGGCGTGTACTCCTTGAAGATCCACAGGCCGAACCAGCCCTGCGAGTGCACCGTGTTGTTGGTGAACTCGCCCAGCGGCACACGCTTCTGGCAGACATTGCGGTCGAAGGAGGGCCCGTCGGGGTGCTCGTGCATGCGGTACCAGAAGCCAAAGTGGGTGCCGCCGGCGGCGGCGTTGTGGCGCACCACGTTGTCGGGGTTGGTGACCCAGTAGGCGGCGGGCGTCACGTCGTCGTTGAGCAGGCTGGTGCTCTGCTTGACGAACACCGCCAGGTTGTACTGCAGCACGTTGCCCGTCTCCACGCCGTCTTCGATGAAGAAGGCGCCGCCCATGATGTCGTAGATGACGTTGTGCTCCACCAGCAGGTGGTGGGTGTTGTGGATGGTCACGGCTCGGTTGAACGACCGGCGGATGCTGGAGCCGCGCACGTACGACGCGAAGCCGATCTCCCCCATCAGGTGGAAGTGGATGGGGTAACGGCCCAGTCTGAAGGCCTGGCCTGCGTTGTACACCTAGGGAACAGAGCCTCAGTAAGGTGGGTTCTAAAACATATAACAAACCATAAGGTTGGTTCTAAAACACACAACTAACCATAAGGTTGGTTCTAAAACATATAACTAACCATAAGGTTGGTTCTAAAACACATAACTAACCATAAGGTTGGTTCTAAAACATATAACTAACTTTGGTTCTAAAACATATAACTAACCATAAGGTTGGTTCTAAAACATATAACTAACATCAAATGAAGGGGATGGAGGGGAGGGTGAGGATGATGATGGTGAAGATGATGAAGATGATGATGGTGATGATGTTTACGTACCTCCACATACTCGATCCTCCCGATGGCCAGGTTCTCGTTGGGCCGGGGGGCGTGGAACATGATGCAGGCCCCAAACTCGGAGCTGCCCACCTCCTCACCGAACCTCCCCTGGAAGCAGGTCTGCGTGGCGAACTCACCTGAAACATTGAATAATTGCTAATTACACTTTTATCAAAAGCAGTCCATTCAGAATCAGCATGTCTGTAATGAGCAATGGGAGAGAGTTAGGCTGGGACTCCAACAGCCTTTCCACTACACTCTCCTGCCTCTATTCTATGCCATCCATCCATCCATCCATCTTCTCCCGCTTATCCGTAATCGGGTCGCAGAGGTAGCAGCTCCAGCAGGGGACGCCAAACTTCCCTCTCCCTGGCAACATCAACCAGCTCTGACTGGGGGATCCCGAGGCGTTCTCAGGCCAGTGTGGAGATGTAATCACCCCACCTGGACCTCGGTCTGCCCCGTGGTCTCTTCCCAGTTGGATGTGCCTGGAAAACCTCCCTCGGGAGGCGACCAGGAAGCATCCTTACTAGATGCCCGAACCACCTCAACTGGCTCCTTTCTACGCGAAGGAGCAGCGGCTCTACTCCGAGTCTCTCACGAGTGACTGAGCTTCTCACCCTATCCCTCAGGGAGATACCAGCCACCCTCCTGAGGAAACTCATTTTGGCCGCTTGTATTTGCGATCTCGTCCTTTCGGTCATTACCCATTGTTCATGGCCATAGGTGAGGGTAGGAACGAAGACTGATCGGTAGATCGAGAGCTTTGCCTTCTGGCTCAGCTCTCTTTTGGTTATAACGGTGCGGTAAAGTGCACCCAATACCGCTCCCGCTGCACCTATTCTCCTGTCAATCTCACGCTCCATCCTCCCCTCACTCGAGAACAAGACCCCGAGATACTTGAACTCCTTCACTTGGGATAAGGACTCCCTCCCTACTTGGAGTAGACAATCCACCGATTTCCTGCTAAGAACCATGGCCTCAGATTTGGAGGTGCTGATCCTCATCCCAGCCGCGTCACACTCCGCTGCAAACCGATCCAGTGAGTGCTGAAGGTCACATACTGATGACGCAAACAGGACCACATCATCTGCAAACAGCAGCGATTCAATCCTGAGCCCACCATACTGAAACCCCTCCCCTCCATGACTACGCCTTGATATCCTGTCCATGCCGTCCATTCTATGCCATGCATGCATACATATTCTGATGAATGACCATAATACTCATAAGAGGGACACCACCCTGGTCACCCAGGTCAATATGCAGCCTTTCATGATTGAAATGTGCTCTTAAACTCATTCTGTCTTGTAGACGGTAAGCGTAAGGCTCAAGGGACCTGGGTTCAATGGCTCAGACTCTGCAGCAGCATGGAATCTCATGTTAACTCTCATGCTGGATCTCACGCCCAATGTCCTGGTGAAGGTGAGGAGCGTCCGCGGGGGGTCCGTTTGGCGGTACCTGTGTCGAAGCCGTCGGGGCAGGCCTGGATGTCGTCGTTCCACTCCAAGGACAGGGAGCCTCGGACCACCACGTTCCGGGTTAGCATGCCCACCTCGGCGCGGCCCTCCAACACGGTGCCGTCGGACAGCGTGACGGACACCCCCAGGTGGGTGTGGTCCAGGGCTTGGGTCAGGGTGAGGGTCAGCCTGTCGGAGGACACGGAGCCGATGGTCCTCACCTCGTTCTCCGCCTGGCTGTGCCTGGAGGGTAGAAAAACGTCAAAAACACGCTGGCAAAGAACGGAGTCTGTGAAACAAACACATTTGACAGGTTGTTTTAACAATATAGAAATGTTGTTTTTGTTATTTTGTTAATGTTATATTTTGTAAAACACATCACTAACCATAAGGTTGGTTATGAATCTCATAAATAACCATAATGTTCTTTCTAAAAAATATAACTAACCATAAGAAACAAATGTATTTATTTAGTTTATAGTATATAGTGTTTATAGTATATATAGTATAGCATACCATAGGTAGTATATTGTGTTCTTGTTCTTGTGGAGTATAGTATTGCATAGTTAAGTATAGTATAGTTGTAGGAAATTCATAATGCGAGAGTGAATGGGAGTAAGCATTCAGTTGCACTTGTTGCAAAACAACAAAACAAAAACATTTTATTTTCTGTAAAATTATACAGTCAACATATTTTGAGCAATTCCCCGGCATGAGCGTTCGAAGCGTCGGTCGAAGCGTGAAAACGCAGATAAAGTGAACTGGGCCAGCTGGGGATTTGCATGATGTGTTTCAACTGTCCCCTACAGCCAGCACCTTGCCTAACACAGGGGTTCCCAACCTTTTTTGTGCCACGGACCGGCAGATACATGAAAAAAAAAATCGCGCGGACCGGTTGTCAATTTTAGCGGACCGGTTGTCAAAGTGTGTGTCAACACACACCCCTAACAAAACGGCAGGGCTCGATTTCAGTATAAACGCGCATGTACGCGGAGCGCCCGTAACAAAACCGGCTCGTTCACGACCGACACGTCACTAGCGCGTAGTCTCTTTAGTAGCGCGTGCAACTGAAAGTCTCTCGTTTTGCCGCCGATATATATTTAATCTATATATATAGATTATACCGCTATATAATCTATATATATAGATTATACTATATATATAATCTCTATATATAGATTATACCGCCCGCCGTTCACCTATACTTAAATTATTTGAGTCAAATATGATGATAAACACACAGCTGTTTCGCGGCCCGGCAGTAACACCTCCACGGCCCGGTACCGGTCCGCGGCCCGGCGGTTGGGAACCCCTGACCTAACAGATGGGTTTCCCCTAAGCGCCCCCTACAGGTGACAGCCTGGATTGCGCAGGGTTAAACGGTTCTACGTCGGACTGTAAGTGTGTATTTATACATTCGTTATACCTGGGTGTTGAGTGTGTGTGTCTGTGTGTGTGTATTCATATATGTTTACGTACATGTGAGATTATGTGATAATATGGCATTCATCTAGCCACTGCTGCCACTCACACCTTCCGACACACACTTACTCACTAACACTGAGGCACGTTTCTTTGGATAAAAGCATCTGCTAAAATAAACATCATGTAGCTCATTTCCCATCGGGTTATGGAGGTTATGTTTTCTGTTTGTGTGTTAGCAAGATAACTCAAAAAGTTATGTACGGAATTGGTGGTTAGATTGCTTATGGGCCAAGGAACAGTTGATTAGATGTTGGTGCACATCTGGAACCGAATCCGGATCCAGGAACTTCTTGAATTTGGAGAACACATGGTGATGGTTTAGGTGAATGGCAATTACGATTTAAGAACGTTTAGGGAAATATCGGCATATGAATCCGGACCCCCGCAGATCCGGATCCGAATCTGGATCCAGGACAATGTGTATGCAAAGAAGTGTTGCTTCAGAGGGATTGTTTAGCCTCAGAGATAATGGGTTAAAAGGGGACTATTTGGTGTGGCGGAGGTAGCGCTCTACTGGGGGCGCTCTGGTAGCAACTGTGTTTGTGGGGGAAGAGGAGCTTGGCCTCAATGAGACTTAACCTCGATAAATAAATGTAATTTACATTTTTGTTTAAATCACCCGCATCACTTCCTTTATAGGCAGGAAGGGGAGGTTCCTTGTACCTGTGGCCCGTCGAGGCGATGACTATCTCATCCCCGGCCTGCCATGTGACCTCCTTCTGAAGTGTGATGGTGGTGGAGCCGTTGAAGGCCGTCTGGGCCAGGCGGGTCCACGGCACCGGGACTGGGATGCCTGGAGAGAGGGGGAGAGAGAGAGGAGAGAGGGAGAGAGGGAGAGGGAGAGAGGGAGAGAGAGAGAGAGAGAGAGAGAGAGGGGGAGAGAGAGAGAGAGAGGGGAGAGGGAGAGGGGAGAGAGGGAGAGAGGGAGGGGAGAGAGAGGGGGAGAGGGAGAGGGAGAGGGAGAGAGAGGGGAGGGAGAGGAGAGAGAGGGGAGAGAGAGAGAGAGAGGGAGAGAGGGAGAGGGGAGAGGGAGAGAGGGAGGGAGAGAGAGAGAGAGAGGGAGAGGGAGGGAGAGGGAGAGAGGGAGAGGGGAGAGAGAGAGAGGGAGAGAGAGGGAGAGGAGAGGGAGAGAGGGAGAGGGGAGAGAGAGAGAGGGAGAGAGAGAGGGAGAGGAGAGGGAGAGAGGGAGAGGGGGAGAGAGAGAGAGAGAGGAGAGAGGGAGGGGGAGAGGAGAGAGGGAGAGGGAGAGAGAGAGGGAGAGAGAGAGAGGAGAGGAGGGAGAGGAGAGAGAGAGAGAGAGAGGGAGAGGGAGAGGGAGAGAGGGAGAGGGAGAGGAGAGGGAGAGGAGAGAGAGAGAGAGAGAGAGAGGGAGAGAGAGAGAGAGAGAGGGAGAGGAGAGGGAGAGAGAGCGGGAGAGGGAGAGGAGAGGGAGAGAGAGAGAGAGAGAGAGAGAGAGGGAGAGGGAGAGAGAGAGAGGGAGAGGGAGAGGGAGAGGGAGAGAGAGCGGGAGAGGGAGAGGGAGAGGGAGAGAGAGAGAGAGAGAGAGAGAGAGAGAGAGAGGGAGAGGGAGAGGGAGAGGAGAGAGAGAGAGAGAGAGAGAGAGAGAGAGAGAGAGAGAGAGAGAGAGAGAGGGAGAGGGAGAGGGAGAGAGAGTCAGACCTCAGGGGAACTGGTGGGGCATTAGGAATATAAGAGCTGCTTCAACACACACACACCCCTTGGGTTTCATTATAATAGCCCTCGTGTCACGTGAGAACCCGGTTTAATACACATGGCGGGTTGGTTAGCGCTGGGCGGAGGTTGAGCCGTCTATTGTGGCGGCGGGAAGATAATGAGGCTTTCTCTAAATGGTTGGGGGCCTAATGTTTTGATTACAGATCCAGGATCACATGGCAGGGGAACATGAGACACACACATGTGTCATGTCAGGCTGTCAGTCAGTGAAAGAAGACAACGTAGAAAACGTTTTTGGGTTCCCTCGTCCGTACCGTGAAGGTCCAGGACCCCCTCTCGGACCCCCAGGGTCTTGGCCCCGTACACGGGGAGCTCCTGGGAGCGCAGGTGGCCGTGCAGTGTGATGATGGCCTTGTGGAGAAACGGCGCCCCCTCCTGGCCCACCTGGAGCCGGCCGCCGTCCGTGATCAGAATGTTCTCCGCCTGCAGCTCCAAGTCCTTCTCCTCGAACACCAGCGTCCCTCCTGGACGCCCGGGAAAACACAACAGAACTAAATGTATGCTCTGAACACTCGACTCCACGCACCGAAACGAGTGTCGAGTTTACCGCAAGGTTCAACGTTTCAGGTGACAGGATTCTCTCTCTCTCTCTCTCTCTCTCTCTCTCTCTCTCTCTCTCTCTCTCTCTCTCTCTCTCTCTCGTCGCTCAAATATCCCGGATCCTATGTCAATCTGCGCTGGAATTCAATAGAGTTGTCAAGGTGCAGGGGGGTTACGGCCCACCGTGGAGAACACTTCCTCGCCTCCTTTTGTAGCGTTTTGTGACTTGAGTCGTTTTCCTCCCAGCCGCCCGGCCCCGAGGGGACAGGACCTCACAGCGGCCAGCTCTCCACCGCCAAGCGCTCGGCTCGCAGTGGGGAAAAATCATTTTGTACAATGATTGTTTGCCAACGTTGTGAAAGCGCTATGTTGTTCAAATTCACACGGTTTGTAAACGCCAAGGACAGGGGAAAACATTGGTTCATGTGAGAATCCAGCTGTGTTACCTCCCCTCCCGCTGTGTTACCTCCCGCTGTGTTACCTCCCCTCCCGCTGTGTAACATCCCGGTGTGTAACGTCCCGGTGTGTAACGTCTCGGTGTGTAACGTCTCGGTGTGTAACGTCACGGTGTGTAACGTCCCGGTGTGTAACGTCTCGGTGTGTAACGTCCCGGTGTGTAACGTCCCGGTGTGTAACGTCTCGGTGTGTAACGTCTCGGTGTGTAACGTCACGGTGTGTAACGTCCCGGTGTGTAACGTCTCGGTGTGTAACGTCACGGTGTGTAACGTCCCGGTGTGTAACGTCTCGATGTGTAACGTCGCGGTGTGTAACGTCGCGGTGTGTAACGTCGCGGTGTGTAACGTCGCGGTGTGTAACGTCGCGGTGTGTAACGTCCCGGTGTGTAACGTCTCGGTGTGTAACGTCCCGGTGTGTAACGTCCCGGTGTGTAACGTCCCGGTGTGTAACGTCCCGGTGTGTAACGTCCCGGTGTGTAACGTCCCGGTGTGTAACGTCTCGGTGTGTAACATCTCGGTGTGTAACGTCCCGGTGTGTAACGTTCCGGTGTGTAACGTCCCGGTGTGTAACGTCTCGGTGTGTAACGTCCCGGTGTGTAACGTTCCGGTGTGTAACATCTCGGTGTGTAACGTCCCGGTGTGCGTTACCTTGGATGAGGAGCATCTTGAGAACGGGGGTGCTCTCATCCAGCAGGATGGTCTGGCCCGCGGTGATGACCGCGAATGTGCCCTTCTCCGGTGGCGGCAGGCCTCCCCAGGTGAAGCGGGACGACCACACGTCGATGTAGAAGAAGTCGGCGTTGTCCTAGGAGAAGGAACATGTTTAAGACAGAAATGTCAAAGAAAGGCCCCCTCTATGGCGAGCGGTACCGTGGAGGACCGTGAGAAAGGGACGTGGACCCTCACCATCTTGGCCATGCCGCGGTCTCCGATGCTGACCCGGACCTTGGTTTCCTGCGAGCGCGCCTGAGAGTTGGTGACGCACACGATGTGCGTGTCGTTGGTGGACTGGACGTCGCACACCGACCCCGCCACCGTCACGTTGACCTCGCTGGTGATGGCGCTGTGGGGGGAGGTCATTGATATATATATATATAGCACCCGTCGAACACAAGGGCTTCGAAATAAGAGATTTACAAAGGCGAAAATCACAAGTTTGGTCAATCACTAAACACATTTAAAGAGAAAACTAAATACAGTATGAGACGGTGAAAAAAGCTGTGGCAAAATTGATGTACAATTATTGAATGGAAGAAGCAAAGCACATTTGCCATCCAGATGAAAAATAGAAGGATCAATTATATGAAAATATCGAAATAATAAATGCCATTTGGCGTTTTTTTATAAATTTATTCCATTTAGTCCATTTATTTTTGGGAATTTTTTTGAACAAGAAAATCGAAAATCTGTTTTTTTCTCAGTAAGTTAGTGGGACTGTACACCAGGCTCCCCCTGGGTCTGTACCTGAAGCCGGAGCCCGTGATGGTGAGCTTGGTGCCCCCCGCGGTGCCCCCGCGGGTGGGGGACACCTGGCTGATCACCGGGGTGAGCCGGCTCCTATAGGTGAAGCCCGCTGACAGGTTGACCGCACTCATCTGGTTGGAGACCGTCACCACGCAGCTCTCCTCTGAGCCGCTGCCTGGACACGGATAACACACGTACACACACACACACACACACACACACACACACACACACACACACACACACACACACACACACACACACACACACAGACGCAGAGACACAGACAGACAGACACACACGCACACACACACAGATGCAGACACACAGACAAACAGACACACACACACACACACAGATACACACACACACACAGACGCACACACACACAGAAGCAGAGACACACAGATAAACAAATTCACGCCCACACACGCACACACACACGCACATATACCAACCCACACACACACACACACACAGACATGCCCACACATCCAGACAGGGAAATGTGATTTTAACAAAAGACATATATAATGTATGTTAAACAGCGTGACGCAGCTGTCTGAGGGGCTGCTGAGTCTTCCTCCCTCGTCCGTCTGTCAGTCAACGTTCCGTCAGATTAAACAACAACAGAACATTCCAGACCTCAGGTAGACACAAAGCTCTACCCGCTCAACACGCCCTCCGCTCACACACAACCACAACAAGAAAAGAAAAGAAAGAAATACAAAAAACTCAAACCTGGCATAAACTCTTACAGCCTGGACTGTACAGAAAGGACAGTTGGGAAGGTTAGCGATGCGGTCGCTACCTCGACAATGACTTGTTATATTTTTGCTTTTGGTCTTTTGTTTGTCGGGCTTCATAAAGATAATTTAATTTTCCTCCCAGGTATTTTTCCCTGATTCAGTTAGTCATCAGTGGCATTGGTTGGCATTCAATTTATTCCTTTTTATTTGATGCATTAAGTTGTCAGTTTGTTTCTTACGCAAGCGGCACTTAAAATTATTCACCGTTAGCTTTGGATAAAAGCGTCTGCTAAATGTCCTAAAAGGTTGCTCGAAATTATGAACATTTTAATCTATCAAGTTTTGTCCTGTTTGACCCTTTCTCGTTCTCTTTAAATACAGCCTGACTAATACTGGGGGAGTGGACAGGTTGACACACCGTCGGGGACTAAAGATTCAGTAGACTATTCAAGGCTAAAGTGGCTACTACTCCTAATAATAATAATAAGACTACTTATAATAATGGAGAAACAACAACTTTGTGGGGTCTTGGTTTTTTTTCATTTTGCTTTGCCGACACGGAAAATGATGGAAATGAACCCATTTCCACCATTCAGTCACTGAATAATTGATCAATGTTTTTGAGTGGGCCACAAGCTTTATACAGTCAGTATAATCGAACCCAGAACCTTTTCTCTCTCTTACGTACCGTTGTTGGAGGGGGACCGACAGTGGAGCCGGGCGGAGGTGGACATGTCCCTGTAGATCTCGCACTCCTCCCCGCAGACCTGCACGCGGCAGTTGAGGAGATCGAACCCGGATCCCTGGATCTCCAGCATGGCCCCGCCCCCGAAGCTGCCTGCATGTCCGAGGGACATATCACAACTGAGCGAATATCAACGACTACAGTGTTAATAAAATACTAATAACTGACCACTTTGTTACCTTCTAAATCTAAATCTAAATGTGGAGGATTGAATCCTTTTTATTGGTCACATGTAAACACAGTGAAACTAGTTTCTCTGCATCTAACCCATCCTAGTATGAGGAGCAGTGGGCAGCTATTGTATATACAGGGGAGCAGGGTAGGGGTCTGGTGCCTTGCTCAAGGGCCCCTCGGCAGTGCCCAGGTGTTTCGGGGACTTGAACCGGCGACCTTCCGGGTCCCAAGCCGAGTCCCAATAGACTAAGCTATCCTGCCGCCCCACAATGATATGTTGTAATATTTTGTTGTTTTTGGCGGTTGGTCATTTCTCACCTTCACTGGGCTGCACAGCGTCCAGCACAAGCTCGTAGGTGAATTCGACGTCGGAGCGTGCGTGACCCTTGACCTTGTGGTGGAGTGCCACCCTGTAGGTGCCTCCGGGGTTGTCCCCGGCCACGCACCACAGGTGGGTGTCGTTTACCGTCGTCACGTTGCACCGCGCGTTGTAGATCATCACCTCCACCAGGCTGGGGTCGCTGCCGAAGCCTCGTCCCACCAGGTTGAGAGACTCCCCGCTCGCCCCTGGAGGTGGGGAGGTGGGGTAAGAGACTGTCCAGAGACTATATGGTCTCGTCTTCTATCGGAATAATAATAATAATAATAATAATAATTATTATAATTATAATAATACATTTTTATTTTTATTTTCTAAATACAAAATGTAACGCTTTACAAAGAAGTGGATGGAGTAGAGGATGATGATGATGATGATGATGATGATGATGATGGTGAAGATGATGAGAGAATGGAGGAGAATGATATCACAGAACTGTCAGCATCTCGGATCTGCGACCCATCGCTAGAAGATGGTAAAGTACGCCGGATCTCATTTGCGTGGAAATTGGAAATGACGTTGACGGGACAGGACGTTGTAGACAATCCAAAAGCGGATGTAAAGCCTTTTTTCCCCCGCTGTCTTTCTCCTGACTAGCGAAAGGCCCGTGAACCCCATGAGGCCCGTGAACCCCATGAGGCCCGTGAACCCCATGAGGCCCGTGAACCCCATGAGGCCCGTGAACCCCATGAGGCCCGTGAACCCCGTGAACCCCATGAGGCCCGTGAACCCCATGAGGCCCGTGAACCCCATGAGGCCCGTGAACCCCATGAGGCCCGTGAACCCCATGAGGCCCGTGAACCGCGGTGGACGGTGGAACCCAGGTTGAACTTACCGGAGGCGGGGGTGACGGAGGAGACGTTGGGGGTGAGTTCCCAGGAGTAGGTGAAGTTGAGCGGCGGGTACTCCACAGAGGAGACCGTGATCAGCACCGCGGCCGGACCCTTGGCCCGCCCCGGGGTCAGGCAGATCAGCTCCCCGGGGGTCACCTCCTGGAGGACGCACGGCCGGCCGTCCACCGTCACGCTGGTGTTGCCCGGGGCGAAGCCGTTGCCCGTGACCATCAGGGCGGTCCCGCCGGCGGTGCTACCCGCCTCGGGGGCCAGGGAGGCCCGCGCCACGCTGTCGATCGAGACGGTGCCCGTCGCCAGCCCCTTGCTCCGCACGACCACGCGGAGCTCGTGAGAGCCCGCCGGCAGAGCCCGCCCCGCCAGGGTGACGGCGGTGTCGGTGACCCCGGTGACCTCTAGCTCCCAGGGCCCGGCGGACACCTCCACGTCTCCGGCGTCCGTCCCGAACCCTGAACCCGAGACGGTGAGCACGGTGTCGTTGCCGTCGATGACGTCGGGCGACACAGCGGTGACGGAGGGCGTGACGGAGTCACTGTAGGCGAAGGAGCAGTTGGAGTGGCAGGTGCTGGCCAGGCCACCCTGCTGGAACACCACGTCCCCAACGCCTTGCTGAGCCCGGGGGGCCGTGTCACACACCACCTGTCAAGATTCAAGAGGCTTTATTTGCAATGGAATGCTTACTCCCTATTCACTCCCACATTCTGCATTTCAACAACAATACTTTACTAATCTATACAATCCTTTACTAAACTATACAATCCTATACTATACTAAAATATGCAATACTATACTATAAACAACACTATATACTACCTACTATATGCTATTCTATACACTCACAAGGTGAATGGTGCAAAACACATTTGAAAGTGACAGTAGTGCAGCAGTCTCATGAATACAGGGCAGAACAGGGCAGTAAGTCCAGTAAAAAGGGTTAAACACACAAGAAGAACGGTAAGAGTAAACGGTGGGAGCTGGTAGAGACGCGCCTGCTCCCCTCCACAATTAGCTCACCTGGGTGTAGTTGAGCCACACCACCTCGCAGGGCCTCCCCGCCACCGTCACCTCGCCGCCGGCCGAGAAGCCGGAGCCCCGGACGGAGAGCCGTGTGTAGCCCGTGGTGCTGCCCCGAGGGGGCGCCACCGAGTCGACCACGGGCAGCAGCACGAAGCGGCGGTCCCGCTCGGCGGGGATGGCCAGGACGGCGTCGCCCAGGTTGTGGACGCGCAGAGCCACGGGGTGCAGCACGCCCACTGGGGCGCCGCTGTCCAGGGGGACCCGGAAGAAGAGCTCCGTCTGGGAGCTGTTGACCACCAGGCAGGGGAAGCCGCCCACCGTCACCTAGCACACACACACACACACACACACACACACAATTAAAATATGGAACCTAGGTCCAGAAAGGTCTAGATTCCTTCTTATTTATCTTAATATATTGAATGTAATTTAACATATTGCCTGTAATTGAGACTTTATACACGTTCATTATATTCCTGATAATCCAGCCACAACACATACTAGTCATACTGGTTAAAGGGCTGCCTTTTTATTTTAAAATATCTCAGGAATAATAATAAATAAAACACAAAAGATTTCATAAAACACCAACATTTTACTATAAAAGAAAAATACTAAACCCAACAAGACACTGAACCTAAATACTAAACCCAACATGACACTGAACCTAAATACTAAACCCAACATGACACTGAACCTAAATACTAAACCCAACATGACACTGAACCTAAATACTAAACCCAACATGACACTGAACCTAAATACTAAACCCAACATGACACTGAACCTAAATACTAAACCCAACATGACACTGAACCTAAATACTAAACCCAACAAGACACTGAACCTAAATACTAAACCCAACATGACACTGAACCTAAATACTAAACCCAACATGACACTGAACCTAAATACTAAACCCAACATGACACTGAACCTAAATACTAAACCCAACATGACACTGAACCTAAATACTAAACCCAACATGACACTGAACCTAAATACTAAACCCAACATGACACTGAACCTAAATACTAAACCCAACATGACACTGAACCATAACAGAACTTAAATACTAAACCAATACCAAAACCAAATGGCTCTCTCACTGCCAGCCATCTTGTTTTTTTGTTTAGTTCTGTTAGGATTCAGCAGCCAATGGGAAGGGTTGCTTTGACCTCTGACCTCGTTGGCGCAGGCCGAGTCAGCGAAGCCGACGCCCTGCAGACGGACCGTCTGGTGGGCGGTGCCCAGCAGGGGGCTGACGGAGAGCACCGTGGGCGTGGCACACGGCGACAGGCTGAACAACACCGTCTGATGATTGGACGGCGGACCGCAGTCCGGAGTGGCGGCGGTGCATTGTGGGAGGTCCCTGCGCGCCCGGGGCGGCGGGGGCCCTGAGGGGAGGGGGGGGGGAGGGGGGACGTGATGTCACCGGTTAGTGGTTCACCTGCTGCTGCACAAACATCACCGCTAACACTGGAGCTCAGCACCTTATACACCTTTATGTACCACAGTCACAGGGGTGTGTCAGTCTGGATATCTGTCGGTTGCTAAATTAATGAATATTACTAAATTGATATTGCTAAATTAATGATAATTACTTACTGAAGGAATATTACTTAATTATTATTGCTTAATTAATGAATATTTCTTAATGAACGAATATTACTTAATTCATATTGCGTAATTAATGAATATTACTTAATGAATCAATATTACAAAATTTATATTGCTAAATTAATGAATATTACAATAAATTGAATAAATAAATTAAATACATTTGAATGAATCAAATATTAAATTAAATGAATGAATATTGCTAAAGTAATGGATATAACAAAATGTATGAATAATGCTAAAGGCATAAATATTAGGAATGTACATTAATAAATAAATAAATGATTACTACTGGTGTGTTCAGCTGTGTGTCCAGACTCATCCAGTAGGGATGGGCCCCAGAAGGAGGGGCCACAACATCCACAACACTGGATCACGGTGCAACATGCACTCATCCAATCAAATCTAGTGGGTGTGGCCAATGGAGGGTCTCAGAATCCTGTCATCCAATGGGAATCCCCCCCAACCAGACAGAGTATTTATTGATATGATAGTTTACCTGCCCCTGGCTGCCGAGCCTTCACGCCCCCCACAGTGACCGAGAGGCCAGGGGCGTGGTCCTCCAGAGCCCGCACCCGGACCACGCCCTGCAGGACCAGGCTGTCACCACTAGCGATGGGGCCACTGCTGTAGTAGAAGACTCCAGGCAAAGTGAAGCGGTACCTGAAGAACCCTGTGAGAGAGAGAGAGAGAGAGAGAGAGAGAGAGAGAGAGAGAGAGAGAGAGAGAGAGAGAGAGAGAGAGAGAGAGAGAGAGGAGAGAGAGAGAGAGAGAGAGAGAGAGAGATGCATATATATGGCAGAGAATTAATGAACGCACACCCACTGTTACACACACTGGTAAGTCAAGTCAAGTCCAGTTTATTGTCACTTCACAGTTTACACAAGTATAAAGCAGTGAGTGAAAATCTTATGTGCAAAACCCGACGACAGACAGCAGTTTGTCTACAAAACTGTATGAAGTTAAATGTATAAAAGTAAAAATGCAATTTATAAAATGCAATATATCGGTATACGAGGTGTCTGGTGATGGGGAGGTGTTGGTGGTGGAGAGGATGTGTTGTGCAGCTATTTATGGAGCTGATAGTATTGTGGATGGAGGTACTGGTGGAGGAGTTGGTGGTGGTGGGAGAACTCAATGGGTGGATGGAGACTTGGTGGTGGAGGTGGTGGAGGTGCTTTTGGAGGTACTGGACTGGTGGAGGTTTGGGCAGAGAGGCCGGTGTTAAGGTGACCAGGTGCGGCCTACCGACGGGCGTCCTCTCCTCTCCGCTGTTGAAGGAGACCCCGTCGTAGGAGGTGGCGGCAGGGCTGGAGACACTGAACACCTTGTAGCCCACCCTATCCTGGAAGGGAGGAGCCTGCCAGCGCCATGCCACCGTGTCCCCGACGGACACATCCAGGCTGGACGGCTGCCAGGCGTATCCCTCGCCCACGCCTGGAGGACGATGTCGTCACGGACATTAAAACATTAAGTGATGTTTAGAATCACGGAATAACAGGAACGGGAGAACAGAAAAATATAGAATGAGACAGACAGACAGGCTTGGCTGAGGTTGGTCGAGACAGAGAGATGGTCAGATGGAAAGACAGTCAGTCAGACAGACAAACATGCAGCCAGAAAGACAGACAGATAGACAGACTAAAAGACAGACTGAAAGTAGGCCCGACTCAAAGACAGTCAGACAGACACAAAGACAAGTCAGACAGACAGACATGCAGCCAGAAAGACAGCTAGTCAGACAGACAGACAAACAGAAAGTAGGCCTGACTCAAAGACAGTCAGACAGACACAAGAGAAAGACGGAGACAAGACAGTCAGACAGCCAGACGGCAATCCATTCACCGCTGTACACGTCCTTGAACACATGAAATTCTTCTAAATACAGAAAGAACAGGGGTGGGGTCTAGAGACTGTATTCTAAGACAAACATTAACAAACACGAATCCCCGACCCCAGACTGGAGACACCTTCATCGTTCGCCATTGTTCTCCCACGTGTGACAGCCACCGTACTCGCAACCCGCCTGCCTCTTTCTCTCTGTCTCAATCGCAATCGCACACCATATTGTAGTGTGCTATAATTTGAGGGTATGAGTGACAGGTGGACAAAAGATAGAGAGAGAGACGAGGGGCAGGGAGGAGGAGGAGGAGGAGGCGTGAAGGAGGTGCGTGAGCGTACCGCGAACAATGCCATCATTATTGACCATGTGAGTCTCCTCCGTAGACTGCAGCACGCATTCCAGCTCGCCGTCGGAGGAAGTCATCACCTCGCACTCTGAGCGGCCTGTCGAAACACACACACACACACACACACACACACACACACACACACACACACACACACACACACATGCATGCAGCCACACACACATGCACACACACACACACACACACACACACACACACACACACACACACACACACACACACACCACACACACACACACACACACACACACACAACACACAAACACACAAAGAATTGAATAAACTTGTGAGGAGACCCTGTCATTACCGTGACAGACTTCTCGTCACGCCATCATTCAGCTTGTGTCGATGGCGTGATGAGCTGCACATTATTTTTCCGTTGAGAGAGAAGAAGACAAAGCGAAGGTGATCTGTGACAGCAAGAGATCACCTGAACGAGACTGAACCACGAGAGGGTTCACTAACGTCGGCCTTATCTCAAACCGGTTTGGAATAGCACTAAGGAAAAAGGTTCTGAATGTACTTCACACCCACTGGGACAGGTATGCTGCAAGAACACACTGAGCACATAAATGTTACACAATATATATAACAAACGATTTGATATATTTATCTATATTAATGAACCATAGATTACCATCCGTAGTTAGATGATAGGTTAACAGAGTCAACCCGCTATCAAATTGGATGTAATTTTATTTAAAAAAAATAGTTGACTAAAGGTAGACTGATAAAATATATGATAAATCTTTACAAATGTCTTTACATAAAAAGGTGTGAGTTAGTAACTGATGTGAGCATGATGTGCAATCTATTATGTAATTATGTAATAATATTATGTGAATGCATTTCTTGCTTCTTATTTTTTGACGCATTATCTAATGCAGTGGTTCACAAACTGGGGGGCGCGGCCCTAGGGGGGACCCAGAGTTAGGACACGCTGTTCACATCTCGTGGCAAGTGTCTTTTAAAGTGTCTTTTCTAGTGTCTTTTAAAGTGTCTTTTCTAGTGTCTTTTAAAGTGTCTTTTCTAGTGTCTTTTAAAGTGTCTTTTAAAGTGTATTTTCTAGTGTCTTTTCAAGTGTCTTTTAAAGTGTCTTTTCTAGTGTCTTTTCAAGTGTCTTTTCTAGTGTGTCTTTTCTAGTGTCTTTTCTAGTGTCTTTTCTAGTGTCTTTTCTATATATATTTCCATGTGAGGGGGGGGGGGGGGGCACTCACCGACAGAGACCTGGACCTCAGAGGCGTTGGGGCTGAATCCGGCGCCGGTGATGGTGAGCTTGGTTCCCCCCAGCAGGGAGCCCACGGTGGGGGACACGCCGTCCACCTCCAGGACGTAGGCGATGGTGCCGTTCACGCCGGCGCTGAGCGGCGGGGAAGACGGGGGGGGAGACCGGGGGGAAGACGGGGGGAATACGGGGGGAGACGGGGGGGGAGACGGGGGGGGGGGGGGGGGAGCCGGGGGGGAAGACGGGGGGGAGCCGGGGGGGAAGACGGGGGGGGAGACGGGGGGGGAGACGGGGGGGGAAGGGGGGGGGGAGACGGGGGGGAAGACGGGGGGGAGACGGGGGGGAGCCGGGGGGGAGACGGGGGGGAAGACGGGGGGGGAGACAGGGGGGAGACGACAACATGTACTACTATTAATCATTGTACTTCATTATTACTATCATCATTACTATTAATTTCCATTTATTATTGTATTTATTCAACGTATTTATGTATTCATTATCATCATTGCCATCAATCTATTATTATGAATTATTGTAATGAATATTGTGATGAATTACCATGTATTCATTTATAATTAATGACTGCATTAATTCATTATTAGGATTAGTAACCATCTATTCATTAATTTATTCATTAACAATGAATGAATACATGAATACATTATTATGATTAATTAGCATTTATTCATACATTCAAGCATGAACAATTACAGAATAAATTAAGGGGCTATTATGATTAATTACCATTTATTTACTTATTTACTTATTATTAAATACAAATATAGTCAAAGCAACCCTCACGGTGCTTTGACTCCGTCACTGTCCCGTCATCTCCTACCTGTTCCGGGGGTTTCCGTTGTTTCCCACCCGCAGGTCCACGCGGTACACCGCGGGGGGGAGGACGGGCAGCAGACAGGTCACGTTGCTAGGCGACCACTCCAGCGTGGGGCAGGGCGCGCGGCCCACGAACACCGCCGTCTCATTGGCCGAGCTCCCCAGGTTGGAGCCGGTGATAGTGAGGACCCGGTGACCTGCGAGGGACACGGGAAACACGCGCTACGCGTTAGCACTCGTGTGGGTCGTGTGTGTGTGTTGACGTGTGTGTGTTGATGATTGCGTGTGTGTGTGTTGGCGTGTGTGTAAATGTATGGGTTGACATGCGTGAGAGTGTGATGACGTGAGTGTGTGTTGGTGTGTGTGTTTGTGTGTTGGCATGGGCGTGTGTGTGTGTGGCTGTATGAGTGTTGGCATGTGTGTGTGTGTGTGTTGGCATGCGTGAGAGTGTGTTGATGTGTTTCAAAACAATAGCGTGGGTGGGTGGGAGTGGGGGGAGGGGTTGATCAGAGATTCTAACTAATGTGACTCGAGTTGCACCATGTTCCACATTCCAAGACAAGAGCGGAGACAGAAACATTGGGAGGGAGGGAGAAAGAGGGGGAGGGAGGCACAGAGTGAACATAACAATGGATTGCTATCAGCCCCTTTGGCTTGGGCATCGCCTGGCCGACGAGACAATGGTAAACCTGAGACAAACAGAAACGGACACCGCGGTCTGACTGTGAGTCGTGTTCTCTGCTCCGGTCTGCGGGATCACGTCATTGTGACACGTAAGTCTCGTATGTTTGGCACGAGACAGGGGAGAACGGAAGTCTATTTGATTTGGTGTTGAATGAAATGCTGAAAATAACTCACTCACGCACTCTGCCAGGCAAGCACACACACACTCACTCATTCACGCACTCAAGCACTCACACACACACTAACGCACGCATTCACTCATTCACTATGAATTTTCTAAAATTCATACAGTGGGAGGGAATGGGGAATAAGCAATCCATTGTACTTCAATGAAAAAATGTAAATCTTGAATCTTAAATCACTCACACACTCAGGCACTCACTCACACACAAAGACACGTGAAAATCTTTTTTTTTGTTGCAACGTAGTGCTGCAGTGCTCTGATGTTAACCTCTAACCTAACCTCTAACCTTTAACCTCTAAAGGAAATCCAGTTTGTCCGTCTGAGTCCCCGTACAGTTGGTCTCTCTGTCTGTCCCCGTCCTCGTCCTGTCACTCGCCAACATGAATGTCATGAGGTTGACACAGGTGGGTGTGGGCCAAGCGGCTCTCCCTCAAACTAAGCTTTAACTATGTTTGAACAGGGAGGGAGGGAGACTCATTACCTCATCCTTGAGTAGACCCATCCCTGTGTGTGTGGTGGTCACATTGCATCGCTAATCCCCCCCCATGGATATTCTCTGTTGAAGTCTAATTATGGTTTAGTGATTTGCACATCACCTGGGAGCTGCTTGTTTGGTTTGAAACAGGAGAGGAAGAGAGAGAGACGATGCGTTTTAGCTTACATCAAAATGAGCCTATTGTTGTCCCTTCCCACAGAGAAACAAAGAGGGACGTGGCAACAATGGGCAGTGCATCTGTGAGCTGGCAGAATGCATCTGTGAGCCTATGTGCTCATATAGGATGACTGTTGACCTTCTGAGGAAGTGGCCACTCTGCTGTGGAGCCTGCCTTTATCCCAAAGAGACGTCCAGGCATACAGCCCGTAGGGGTTAGGGGGATCGGGCTCCATGAGGCCTACCGTGTCCACAACCCTGCCTGGATCTGGGGTCTAAGCTGCCTCACCCCCCTGTACCTGCTCCATGGTGACACAGGATCTGTATTCACTGTCAAGTCACTGTAGATGAGAGTGTTTAAAATAGTTTAAAGGGTCGCCGGTGAACTCACCAAAGACGGGTGTGTTCTGTGGTGTCATGGTGGTGATGAGGGACGTGAGAGCTTCGTCGTAGGTGAAAACGTTGGACGCCGCCTTGCTGGTGTTCCCCGCCCACACCGTCACACTCTGGGAGCCCGCACTCGCCGCCTTGAAAGTCCCACCATCAATAGGTCATCAATAGGTCATCAATAGGTCATCAATAGGTCATCAATGACATTAGGTTTATCCAAGGGGATTCTAAGTGGTGTATGCCGTGTAGGTTTCATGTAAATGGTGTTTGTCAAACTCAAATCAGAACAAAAGAAGAACATTTTCAATTTACAATTCCACAATTGTTTACAATTTACAATGTACACAAATCACAAATGTCAAATAGATCAGAGAATGGTGGCTACGCCCTGACAGTGAATGTCAGGGAGTCAGGAATAACATCTCAACAAGGCCCTCATAATTATACGGTTGGACGTCTAATCATGAGCGACACGGGGCTCCGGCAGTGTGCTTTTTAATCAGCGTGTCCAAGTGCTGCAACAAAGACGTTCCACAACAAAGCCGGACTCAAACAAGCCAGACACGTCCTGTCTACTCTCCTGGGGGTTAGGGTTAGGAGGCCTGGGGGCCACGCCTCGGGGCCACGCCTCGGTCTGCTGTGGAACGACCACAACAACAACAACTTAGAGCCCAAGGAAACCCAACAACGTTTGGAGCACATTTGTTGTTCGTGCAACGTGCGGCGTGTGAGCCGTGGCTCTCTCTCTCTCTCTCTCTCTCTCTCTCTCTCTCCCCCGCCCGGCGCTCTCACCGCGGGGGTCCGGCATGTCAGCTCGTTCCGCCGGCTGTCCACGACCCTGCACTCCTCGCCGCCCACCGTCACCGTGGCGCGCTTACTGAAACCGAAGCCCGTCACCATCAGCAGTGTTCCGCCTGGGGGGGGGGGGGGGGGGGGGAGAGAGAGAGAGAGAGAGAGAGAGAGAGAGAGAGAGAGAGAGAGAGAGAGAGAGAGAGAGAGAGAGAGAGAGAGAGAGAGAGAGAGAGAGAGAGAGAGAGAGAGAGAGAGAGAGAGAGAGAGAGAGAGAGAGAGACGCCACGACACACACACACACACACACACAGTGTTTTAAAAGGAGCGTCAATACAAGTATATCATTATTATTGTGACGATTATTATTATTATTCATATTATCATTATTATCAAGATTTTTTTGATAATGATTTATATTATTGTTCTAATTACTGGTTGTTATTAGTATTATTATTATAATTGATTATAATAATTATAGTAGCTCTAGTAGTAATAATAGTCTTATTATTGTTGTTAATAGGATCATTCATTGTGTCAGATACTACTTCAGAAACTGCACCTACCACGTAGTAGAAGTTGCAGAAGTAGTAGTAGTAGTAGAGGTAGTAGTAGTAGAGGTAGTAGTAGTAGTAGTAGAAGAGATAGTAGTAGTAGTAGAGGTAGTAGTAGTAGTAGTAGAGTAGTAGTAGTAGTAGTAGTAGAGATAGTAGTAGTAGTAGTAGTAGTAGTAGTAGTGGTAGTAGTAGTGGTAGTAGTAGTAGTAGTAGTAGTAGTAGTAGTAGTAGTAGTAGTAGTAGTAGTAGAGGTAGTAGTAGTAGTAGTAGTAGTAGTAGTAGTAGTAGAGGTAGTAATAGTAGTAGTAGTAGTAGTAGTAGTAGTAGAGGTGGTAGTTGTAGTAGAGGTAGTAGTAGTAGTAGTAGTAGTAGTAATAGTAGTGGTGGTAGTAGAGGTAGTAGTAGTAGTAGTAGAGGTAGTAGTAGTAGTAGAGGTAGTAGTAGTAGTAGTAGTAGAAGTAGTAGAGGTAGTAGTAGTAGTAGTAGAGGTAGTAGTAGTAGTAGTAGAAGTAGTAGAGGTAGTAGTAGTAGTAGTAGAGGTAGTAGTAGTAGTAGTAGTAGAAGTAGTAGAGGTAGTAGTAGTAGTAGTGGTAGTAGTAGTAGTAGTAGTAGAGGTAGGAGTAGTAGTAGTAGTAGTAGAGGTAGTAGTAGAAGTAGTAGAGGTAGTAGTAGTAGTAGTAGTAGTAGTAGTAGTAGTAGAAGTAGTAGAGGTAGTAGTAGTAGTAGTAGTAGTAGTAGTAGTAGTAGAGGTGGTAGTAGTAGTAGAGGTAGTAGTAGTAGTAGTAGAGGTAGTAGTAGTAGTAGAGGTAGTAGTAGCAGAGTAGTAGTAGTAGTAGAGGTAGTAGTAGTAGTAGTAGTAGTAGTAGTAGTAGTAGTAGTAGTAGTAGTAGTAGTAGTAGTAGTAGTAGTAGTAGTAGTAGTAGTAGTAGAAGTAGTAGAGGTAGTAGTAGTAGTAGTAGTAGTAGTAGTAGTAGTAGAGTGGTAGTAGTAGTAGAGGTAGTAGTAGTAGTAGTAGAGTAGTAGTAGTAGTAGAGGTAGTAGTAGCAGAGGTAGTAGTAGTAGTAGAGGTAGTAGTAGTAGTAGTAGAGGTGGTAGTAGTAGTAGAGGTGGTAGTAGTAGTAGAGGTAGTAGTAGTAGTAGTAGAGGTAGTAGTAGTAGTAGAGGTAGTAGTAGCAGAGGTAGTAGTAGTAGTAGAGGTGGTAGTAGTAGTAGAGGTAGTAGTAGTAGTAGTAGAGGTAGTAGTAGTAGTAGAGGTAGTAGTAGCAGAGGTAGTAGTAGTAGTAGAGGTGGTAGTAGTAGTAGAGTAGTAGTAGTAGTAGTAGTAGTAGTAGTAGTAGTAGTAGTAGTAGAGGTAGTAGTAGTAGTAGAGGTGGTAGTAGTAGTAGAGGTAGTAGTAGTAGTAGTAGTAGTAGTAGTAGAGGTGGTAGTTGTAGTAGAGGTAGTAGTAGTAGTAGAGGTGGTAATTGTAGTAGAGGTAGTAGTAGTAGAGGTAGTAATAGTAGAGTAGTAGTAGTAGTAGTAGTAGTAGTAGTAGTAGTAGTAGTAGAGGTGGTAGTTGTAGTAGAGGTAGTAGTAGTAGTAGAGGTGGTAGTTGTAGTAGTAGTAGTAGTAGTAGTAGAGGTGGTAGTAATAGTAGAGGTAGTAGTAGTAGTAGTAGTAGTAGTAGAGGTGGTAGTTGTAGTAGAGGTAGTAGTAGTAATAGTAGTAGTAGTAGTAGTAGTAGTAGTAGTAGTAGTAGTAGTAGTAGTAGAGGTGGTAGTTGTAGTAGAGGTAGTAGTAGTAGTAGAGGTGGTAGTTGTAGTAGAGGTAGTAGTAGTAATAGTAGTGGTGGTAGTGGTAGCAGTAGTACAACTTGTAGTAGTAGTATTAGTGGAAGTGGTAGTAGTAGCAGAAGTAAAAGTTGTAGTAGTAGTAGTAGTAGTAGTAGTAGTTGTACTAGTAATATTTGTATTGGTACCTCTACTGCTAATACTATACTGGTAGTGTCAATTGTATGAGAGACTATATGTCAGGTTCAGCACCTGCCACGCTGCCAGAGAGCGGTGAGATGGACGAGACGATGAGTTGGTAGGTGAAGTTCAGGACGTCTCCATGGGCCCGACCCAGAGAGGGGAAGGTTACCCACACCGGGTAGGTGCCAGCAGGGCCGCTGCCCAGCCTGCACACCTGGGTCGTGGCTGCAATCAATTTGAATAAATATTGTAAATACATACAACCTATAAGCAACCCATTGGGGGATTTAAGTGGTTACAACTTCAACAAACCATCCGGCTTACATGTGACTTCTTCAATCTCGCATTTGGCGTCTCCGATCATGATGGAGGCGTTTTCACTGGCGAAGCCAGAACCTGTGATGGTCACAAGGGTGTCCAGGCCCTCCGAACCTGAAACCAATCATCCACCCAGAGCAGGTTAGCGCATGTGTCGTCACATGCGGGACCAAATGTGAACAAAATTCGGATACAATTTGAACGCAATTCTGAAGGTATTCGGACATTTTCAAGTGTCAAAACAACACACCTTGTGATGGGGAGACTCCCACCACTACGGGGGTGTGGTCTTCAGACCACTCAAAGCCACAGTCACCGGTGCACCTGGACATAATGCCGTTGATGGACACCTCCACCTGCAGTTCAAGGATCAATCACACCGCTTGTACCGCCATGTCGAGCCATGTATACCCTTGATTCAAACCTAGCGTGAAGCTAGGTAAGTGCAGTTACCTAGCGTGAAGCTAGGTAAGTGCAGTTACCTAGCATGAAGCTAGGTAAGTGCAGTTACCTAGCGTGAAGCTAGGTAAGTTGGTACCTGCGGTCTGTTTTCCAGCGTGCGGATTAGATCCCCTCCGATGTTCCTCAGAAACGTCCCTCCCTTGACCTTCTCTATGGCCGCCACCTCTGGATTGTTACCCATGACCTTTGAACCATTGACCTGTTAGGGTAGAGAAGGTAAACATTACTAACAGAGTTTCTTGAAAGACGCCCTTCTATGGTCATGGGAAGTTCATTGGAAACAACTTTATTAACCAAAACACTGAAGAAGAAGAAGAAGAAGGATCAATCCAGAGTCTGACCTGCAGCAGTGGCTGGTCCCCGGGCCTGGTCAGCCACTTGACGCTCCACTTGGGCCTCCGGCAGCTGCCCTTAACCTGCACCTGCACCTGGCCCATCCCCGGGATGCCTTCCAGGGCGTATCTCAGGTCATCCTCGCTGATGTCCACCGAGAGACCTGGCGAAGTGGGTGAGGAAGAAGGAGACGGCCATGTTTAATTGTAGTCCACGAGTAACTAGTCACTCCCCCGCTGTGCACGGATTGGCCGACACAAACAACAGTTGGCTGCAATGCTGAATTGCAGCCAACATTTGTCCCTGAAGGTTTTTCTTGTTATTGCTGTGTTTGTGTATTATGTTTATTAAAGAGTTTTTTATATTTTATAAATATATTCAAAAGTATTAAATGATGTGAATATTGTTTTGGACCAAGGACCATATGCTATCACGTTCTTGGTTGAATACAATACAATACAGTATACAAGTTTGAAATTGAATGGAAGTAACACAATACACACCACCCTGCGTACCTGTGCCAGGTGATGCCAGATTAATAGCCCCGCCCACTTTTTGACCTACCTTCAGCACTTCCTCCGTAGATCTCCACATCGAAGGTTCCAGTCAGAGGCGGGGTTGCTCTGTCGCTACGGGATACGCTCACTTTGGCCCCACCCACCCGATACTCTGCCATGTCCTCTGTACTGTTGGACAATTTCTAGAGAGAGAGAAAGAGAGAGAGAGAGAGAGAGAGAGAGAGAGAGAGAGAGAGAGAGAGAGAGAGAGAGAGAGAGAGAGAGAGAGAGAGAGAGAGAGAGAGAGAGACAAGTGGAGATGGAAATGAGGATGGACTGGTAGCGATGTGGTAATATAACCCTGGAAGCACAGACAAAGCGTTTGGTAGCAATTCATTGTGTCACAAGGCAAAAACAAGCCATTTAGATATTGATAATCAGATCCTAGTGTCTTTTTTTCAAGGGTCCATTTTGGTGGACAGGTCTTTAATGGTGTGTGGTTGGTGGCTGGTTGAAGCAGCCTCACCTGGCCCCAGTCAGACAGGATAAGAGTCAGGTTTGAAGCAGCCTTACCTGGCCCCAGTCAGACTGATTAGAGTCTGGTTGAAGCAGCCTTACCTGGCCCCAGTCAGACTGATTAGAGTCTGGTTGAAGCAGCCTCAGCTGGCCCCAGTCAGACTGATTAGAGTCTGGTTGAAGCAGCCTCACCTGGCCCCAGTCAGACTGATTAGAGTCTGGTTGAAGCAGCCTCAACTGGCCTCAGTCAGAGTGATAAAAGTCTGGTTGAAGCAGCCTCACCTGGCCTCAGTCAGACTGATTAGAGTTTGGGGCGAGGCTGCACAGGTTAAACCAGCCACCAACCACACACACTGGGGGGAGCGCTAGCATGTAGCACCTGCTCTGTTCATCATTCACCCACAAACTCTCCAATAACATTAAACCGGTTTCCTCTTCACCCCGCGTCCTGCGTCCTCGGGAGGAGCCCTAATGTAGCCATGAGAATGGCTTGTGGCAGCAGGGCGTGTGCTACGGACGCCATCAAGTTACCTGTAGGAAGCCGACGCCCAGGAGAGGGAAGCCGTGGGCACACTGGCGGGGCCTGGCTGTGACCTCGTAGCTGACGGCCTCCGTGTCCCGGGTCACCGTGATGTCCTGGAAGGAGCGGGCCGATGCCGCAAACGCCGGGGGCCTCCTCTTCTGGAGCAGGGCTACAGAGGGACCATAATATGAGTATGAGTGGATATCATGTCCCGTGATGTCATGTCACCTCATATTGTATATCGTGTATCATATCGTACATCCCATCATGTCGTATACTGACGGTCAAATGCAATATAAATTCATTAAAATAAAAATTTCCTAGAACAACCTGATTTAAATAGTATATCTTATCTTATCTTATCTTACCTAAAGCAACGACAACATGATTTCAACCGTGTTGTACGCGGGATGAGGCGAGTGCTGGGTCTCTTCCTTTTTTCATCATTTGTTAAATCTTATTACGGTCCGATCTTACCTTAAGTAAACCAACCATAAACATGATATGAAGTGTGTCGTACCCGGGATGTTGTTGGTGGTGGGTCTCTTCCCCAGGTGGATGGTGTCTACGTAGAAGTCCTCCCCGTCTTCGAGCTCATACAGGTGCACTGCCTGCAGCTCGTACCTGCTGCCCCCCTGAGGCAGGGGACTCAGCAGGTCCACACACATATAACTCCACCTGGGTGGAGGACACAGGCAAATATATTGAGCTACCGTTGAGTATTACTTTGTTTTGATTCAAATGTGTTTTTATTGAGTCTCATGGTTCTCACTTTGATTCAGTTGCGTTTTCTCATGGTTCTCAACGCAATCAGATCTATAGCAATAGCCACTAGTCAAGAAAATACATGAGACTCAAACAAAACACAATTTAATCTCAAGAAAACGGGGAGAGCAGAGCAAAAAAACAACCTTCTGATTGCAGCTTTAAAGTGCTTTACCACAAATATTTTAAAGGTGCAATACAAATATTTGTACAGTACCATTATATTATACATTATACATATTATAAACATATACATTTTTTTTATGATCCAATTGTTTTATGGTTCTTCTTCTTGTTATGATTCTCATGCTCATCTCGTATGATCATCATTATGTTCTGTTCATCCTACCTGTGCCCCTGGGCGAAGGTCACGGGGATCTGTGCGCTGGACTTCACAGTGGCACCGCTGCCATCCCGGTAGCTGAACTTCACGCCGATCTCATTCCTAAGCCTTCCTTTGTACGCCAAGCACAGCTGTGACAAGAAACACCTTTGTTTCACTGTTGTTTTTTTATATTTTTCACATCGTTATATTACATTCACTTTCTATCGTGAAAAGTTTCCGACGGCCGATTCTATGCATTAGTGAACTACAAATGAAGTTGACCGGTCGGGCATACACTGATAACCTAACCTCACTGTGTGTGTGTGTGTGTGTGTGTGTGTGTGTGTGTGTGTGTGTGTGTGTGTGTGTGTGTGTGTGTGTGTATGTGTGTCTTACCATGGCATACACCTGCAGTGGCACTGTGCCGTACTCCCCGTCGGATTCTTTCCGATAGTCGTCCATGAAAATGACCTCTGGGTTCTCCAAGGACCACTCACCACAGAAAGCCTCCGTGTCGTTGACGGGCGTTCCCATCACATCGTTTCCTTCGTACTGGGGGACAGTCATGGTCACAACCGTCAACACATTTATGGGCCTTCGAAGGGTAAGTCACTCTGTGTTTCAGCAATATTTTTGATCCGGGTGGACACATCGGGTTCCATAGGAGCAAGCCAACAGAAATCCACCACACTCGAGACTCTTTACGTATTTTACAAGGAATTTCCCCGGTTTACACAGAAATAACATAATAAAACCACTTCTGCATAAGCTGCATCAGTCCAATTTAGGTTTAATGTAAGCGGAACATCATCAGGAAAGTCAAAGCGCAGACCTGGTACTGGTCCTCTTCAAAGTCTCTGTAGTAGAAGACGTTGGAGCCTTCCATGGTTTGGACCTCGCTGGGACAGTCTGCCGCGAACATGTCGTCCAGCGCTGACTTCACCTGGTTTCCAAAAGCAGTTGCTTGTTAGCAGCAAGAAAGTATCTGTATAAGGGGACCATCAGGAGGTATTGACTGCGTGGCCTCACCTCCTCCTCGGTGGCGTTGAAGGCGATGGGCTGAGAGGGGACTCCTCCCCACAGCAGGGTAAAGGTCTCCAGGCTGCCCTGGCCCTTGGTCATCTCCGTCACGCTCACGTTGGTGTCGGCGCTCGTGCTCATGCCCCTGAGGTCCTCGAAGTCACCTGTGTTTGATATGGTTGCTAAGGTTCAGGCTATGTTTGTCTCCTGAGGCACCCAAAGGACCTCCTTGCGTCCATCGATGAGATGAAGGGCATTAATGCCACTGAGACCGTGGGACTCAAACTCCTAACCCTGGCAGCGTTAATGCCATTGTGTACATTTTCAGTCCATTATGCTGTAAGCTTTAATTTTAACTGTCAAATCTTATCTCACGTATCTTTCTCCTTAGCTATCTTTATTATGAGGAGGTTCTATGAGGACGGTAGTTCATTAACTCCCAGACTCCCTGGGAGAATGGTCAGTTAGGTTCTGTCTCCTTTACCTCGTTGTGAGACAAAGGTGACTGTGAAGTAGGCTCCTTGACTGTGGTCCACTTTAGACACCTCCACGGAGTCTGGCTTGATGGACCACAGGTGGTTCAGGGCGGCCCCCATCTCCTCCGCCGAGTCGCTGACCGCAATCGGACCTGCGCACATAGAGAAAGAGCACGTGATCAGAGTATTTCTGAGATTACTCCAACAATAAGCCAAAGGAATGGCCGACAAATTCAATGAAAACCCATGATGAATAAATGAGGGTCACAGGATCTCTAACCTGTCTCGGCGTCTCCGTAGGCCAGGCTGAAGAAGGTGTTCCCACAGAGCTGGCCGGAACAGCTGCTGACCACGTTCACCTTCTGGACCTCCTGGACCGTGGACCCGCTGCCAGACCCGGACTCAAAGGTTATCACCTGGGAGACAGACAGACAGACAGACAGACAGACAGACAGACAGACAGACAACGAATGGGCAATTGTTAAATGCCCTCAAACACCATCACCATCATCACCATCTTCCCCCTCAGAGTATCATACCTGCTTCTCATCTTCGACGTCGTAGTCCGCCACGATATACTGGACCTCGTTGACGGCGTCGTCTGATTGGTCGGCGGTGAAGGTGCTCTGACCAGTGAACATGCCCAGTCTGACCCCAGCCGCTCCCTTCCACTGCAGCATGAGCACCTCCATGTAGTAGCTATCAGGACAAGAGGTGTCCACGGTAAACGCTTTGATGAACGTTGAATGAATGAATGAATGATTGAATGTATGAGGAAGGTTCAATTCAATAATGGATAAAATGATATATAAAGAAAAGGTTCATTTTAAACTGTACTTTGAATCGTCTGTACTCACGCTTTTCCCTCCTCGAGGGACATTACTTCAGACTTCTGTGATGGTGCTGAGAAGAAACTGTTCATATACCGTGTCTGATATGCAATTTTAACCTGAAAAACAACAGCAAAATAAATCAAACATAAATGTATACATTGTGACTCGGAAATGAACATGAACCAAAATATGAACCATTGAATCAACTATGGAATAAACCGTTAGATGTTGTTTTCATCTACATTTATTTTTCATATTAACCCCCGGTAAATCCCTTATGTATATATGATTAGTGTTTTAAAATAATAATTGTGTCAGAGAGAATTCAAATTAAAACATTTTAAAACATAAAATATTTGAAAACTAATTTAAACAATAACATAAAAATAGTCTAATAGTAGACCTTATCCTCTGGCCGCGTGGAGTTGCTGAAGTACAAGTCACAGCGGTCGTCACACTGCACATACAAGGTGTAGTCGGCGCTGGCGGTCGGCACGAAGAAGCCCCGGAAGCGGCTGGTGAACTTATCCTGCCCCATCTGGTTGAACGGCGTGGAGTCCACCCACTCCGACCAGTAGCCGTCCTTGCTGGTGTTGTACTCCATAATGTCATCCATGGACCGGGGGTTTGTGTTGTTCCATACCTGCCGTATCCAACCACGGCCCCCTTCCAGAGGAAAGGATGCATGAGTGTGTGTGTGCGTGCGTGCGTGCGTGCGTGCGTGCGTGCGTGCGTGCGTGCGTGTGTGTGTGTGTGTGTGTGTGTGTGCATGTCAAAGTGTGAGTGAGTGAGTGTGTGTATATGTGCGTGTATGTGTGAGTGCGTGTGCGTGTGTGTGTGTGTGTGTGTGTGTGCATGTGTGTGTGCATGTCAAAGTGTGAGTGAGTGAGTGTGTGTATATGTGCGTGTATGTGTGAGTGCGTGCGTGTGTGTGTGAGTGCGTGTGTGTGTGTGTGTGTGTGTGTGTGTGTGTGTGTGTGTGTGTGGTGTATGGGTGAGCGTGTGTATGTGTGTCAATGTGTGAGTGAGTGAGTGAGTGTGTGTGGGTATATATGTGTGTGTATGTATGTGTGTATGTGTGTGCGTGCGTCAATTGCGTGTGTGCATTTGGTCAATAACAAACTTGCTTTTCGACTAACAAACTTCAAAACATTCTGTTTGTTGGTAAAGGATAAAAAGAAGAAAAGAAGCCAGCCCAGATGGGAGCAGAGCACGACACACACAACAATCGTGCGACAACTTAATAACAATCTGATGCACACAGCTCCCTTTAACACACGTCATGAATGTCTCAAACACTGCAGGTATTTTCCCTTCGATAGATAACGCAGACAGGCACCCCTGGGAACAAAGACCAGACACATTGTGATAAGGTCTCCGACCACAGTCATCCATCCATTCAGCCGTCACATCAAAGACAGAGACGGGAAGGCGGGGCCAGGTGGGGCGTGGTCTTACCTGGGAAGGCTGTCATGTTGTCCGTCCTCATTGGCTGCCTGGGAGTCATGCAGGTGATGCTGTCGTCGGATACGTTGTGCACCCGGCAAGGATCGCCTAGGAGACGGGAACCACGGTGTCTCGTTGGCGTCTCAGCGTCAGCTCTTATCGCACCAAATAATAACGCTAACTTCTAAAGAATATAAGACTCTAAAGAATCTCTCATTTAAAGAACCCATTTTCAAATCCAACCAAAAAAATAGGGGCCCTCAGAAGAGGGCATACCTCCGTCACACTGAAAAGTCCCCTGGATCTGATTTAGGTTCTGCGGCTAAATCTAATCAACTGTTCCTTGGCCCATAAGTAATCTAACCACCAAGATTTGTCCAATTCTGTACATGACATTATGAGGTATCTTGCTAACAGACAGACAGACAGACAGGGGTGAAAACATAACCTCGGGTCCATCCTCGATGGAGGTAAAAACGTAACAGTGAAAACCAACAGAAGCCTTAAGAGACAGTGGCTTGTGATGCTTGTGTCTAATGTGTAATGAAGGCCACAGTAGTCATTAATTGAAGCCTATGGTTTTATGACATCACAGATCGTCTGTTGGCCCAAGACCAATTGTTATCGGCACTAGTTTCACTCAGCCCCCCCCCTCTCTCTCTCTCTCTCGTCTTTCCAGTTAAGCGTTGCAGGCTCGACACGACACATAAGAGTATCCGCACTACGTCACGCCTCGAGCGGCTCCCGCCATGCTCCTGGCTGGGACATTTGACACTGATCGCTTCAAGACAAAACACTTTGTGCGTCAAAGTGAGTACAGACAAGGCCCTCTAATGCGGCCTGTCAAAATATTGACACACAAAGTAATCCTTTCTCACGCGTGTCACGGACATAAGTTAATGAATACATATATGGATACCTACACAGATACACAATATATGATATATTATATTATATTATTATTTAAATATTTAAATATGATAATTAATATATATAATTGTATCAATCTAAATCAATTCATGAATGAATGATTCTGTGGTTGATGGCTACTTTTTGCAGCACATTACGTTACAATTGGCTTTCATTTTACAGTTGAAAATGAACCTTGATTTTGACAGTGGTTTGTAGTTAGCAGGTAGAGCATCCCACAACCTGCCCCCCCCCCCCGTCCCGTCCTGTCCCGTCCCGTCTCCCTACTGCAGTGGTTGGCAAACATTTTCTGCAGGGCCCCCCTATTACAAATATCAGACCCCCTCCCCCCCACCTACATGCAGCCATTTTAACACACTCTCAGACACATGCTTTGCTTGCACACTCCTTTAAAACATTTTCTGTAATTAATACAGAACTGCAACAGCTAATCTAAATAGGAACAAGTCACCTTTAATCGTAAAGATGAAATATTCTACTTAGACCCCCGCAACCCCTGTCATAACTCCGCCCCCCCCCACCTACCCCTAGGGGGTGCGCCCCCCAGTTTGGGAACCACTGCCCTACTGCTTTATGCTCCGTTACCTCCGACCAGCACCACGGCGGGGCGGTCGGTCTGGTCAAAGAAGCGTCCCTGGACGGTGAGCAGGGTCCCCCCCAGCACACTGCCTTGGGACGGGGACACGCCTGTGACTTCTGGAAGGGACAGAAGACCAACGTACATCTGTCAACGACGAATGAATGAGTGAACGGACGAATGAATGAGTGAACGGACGAATGAATGAGTGAACGTGTTGTCCACTCATTCAATCAATTGTTCAGCTCAATTGTTAATAAGATGGACAAATATGAAATATAATAATACGTTGTTAATAAGATGGACAAAATGGACGACTTAATGAATTACTTAATTCATTGATAATTCAATTATTATTATTATTATTATTATTATTATTATTATTATTATTGATTAGAAATAATGTATAAAAACAAATATGGATATGTAATACATTTATGACAAATATTATGAATAATGCAATACTTAAATAAATGAATCAATTAATTAATTCCTAATGAGAAAGTCTAAAGCAAATCTGAGAGAGAGATCATACCTGCATACGTTTGAAACATGGAAAGTTTGTTCAGAGCTGAGATCGTGAATTGGCTCTTTTCTGTTAAACTCCTAAAAGGCAGAATGTATGCATGTATTGAAGTGAAACAGGTTTCTTTCATATCTACTCTTTAACCTCGTAAAACAACGAATCTCCCCGAAATTAAAAGATATACAGTTCCCAATTACCTTCCGAAGTCAGCATCAAGGATATAACTGAAATTGTGATGTCCTGTTTAGGAGAAAGGGCAGAAGACATTTAGACCAGCAGTCAAAGACCAGCAGTCTCTTAAAGTCGCACGTGAGGGACCACCGATCATTCAGGGTGGCCCCCATCACTAGTGTTGATCAAAGTTCATCAAAATAACCCATTCATAAACTAGAGGATATGTATATAGGGCATACCTCCGCAGGGGTCCAGGTTTCCTATTCCGATATTTCCCAAAATGTTTTTAAATCCTAATTGGAATTCCACCTAAACCCTCACCAAAGTTGTATGCAAATATGCGAGTAGCTTTGTGAAATATTACAAAGTATAATGGGATAGATTTTTGCCCTATCCAGATCTGTATACAGGAATTTTTGGAGCATTTTAGCATTGGGAGCAATGCTAAAGAATCCTTCAAAGAATTCCTAATCAACTGTTCCTTTGCTTATAAGTAATCTAACCACCAAGTTGTGTCCAATTCCGTACATAACTTTTTGAGATATCTTGCTATCAGGCAAACAAAGCGACAAACATTCATTCAACGTTTGTCATTCATAAATAAGTGGGTGAGGTTTGTGATGAAGCCATGGTCACCTACCAACATAGGTCCCTGTCATTCTGCAGCTCACTGCTCCCCACCAAGAGCGTTCGCTGTTCAACTCCAGCAAGTAGCTGTGTGAACACATGAATGCCATTACATGATTGACAGGAACATCAGTCATTTAATCGTCCAATTCATTCCTGACTTGTATTCTTCCTCTCTCTGTCTCCCTCTCTGTTTGTCCATCCCTTTATGTGTATGCCTATTGTCTTCCATGCATGTGTTTGTTGTGTACTTATATGTACTTAAATATAAATAGCATGCTTGTGTTTCTTCCCCACGAAATGAAACGTTGAGTAGTTATTTTGGGCTCTTTTCTATTATAGCTTTGTTTGAATTGTCTGTACTGTCCGAACCACCCAAGAGCCCAAGCTGTCAGCTAGCCTCTCTTTGTAAGTAAGTCTCTGTGTCAGTTAGCCTCACTTGGTCAGTTAGCCAATCTTTGTCAGTTATTCTCTCTTTGTCAGTTAGCCTCAGTGTCAGTTAGCCTCACTTTGTCAGTTAGCCACTCTTTGTCAGTTAGCCTCAGTGTCAGTTAGCCGATCTTTGTCAGTTGGCCTCTCTTTGTCAGTTAGCCTCTGTATCTGCTAGCCTCTGTATAGGTTAGCCTCTCTGTGTCCGTTACTATTAGCCTCCGTGTCAGTTAGACTCTCTGTGTAAGTACGCCTCTCTGCCTCCGTTAGCCTCTAGCACTATCTCCAGATATCACTAAATTCCTGGACCAGAAGGTGTTTGTGAGAGTGTCGGTTCACTCACGGTTCATCGGAGTTTGGCTTCAGCAGCTCACAGGGCATGCCCCCCCCATACGCCCTACAAGCAAAGATAGAAAACAAGAAAGAAAAGAAAGAAAATAATAATAACACAACAAACCAAAACGCAATTCTTAACATATGCATGTAACATATATGTCTGGTGGAATTGTGAAGTGAAAAAAACTAGAAGATCTTAATCCATTAAATAAGTAAGCCGTAAAGGGTATTTTGCGAGTCAAGTCAAGTCAAGTTTATTGTCACTTCACAGTTTACACAAGTATAACGACATACAGCAGTTATAAAAATAAGAGAAAATAAAAAACTGAATAGAATAAAATAAGTTAAAAAAAGTACTAAGATCTTGAAGCTAAGAGGGTTTTCACTCGACTAGCGACATATGACAGCAACTATCGGTTACTTTTCATTTAAATGTTGTACCTGAGGAATCTGGTTTTCAATCCATTGGAACTTTGGGCTTCGTTGCTTCCGTAGACGTCAGTAAAGATCATTCCTGTGAGGGTCACCACGGTGCCTGTGGGTTTAAACACCATTTAAGCAGCACATTTAGTCAGAAGTCATAATTTAAGATTGATTTTAGTAATATTTCCACAGCGCTAGGTACATAATGACTCGCCAAATAGTCCTATTAGGGTAAACATGTCAGACCTGACATGTTTGACTGTTAGTTAGTTAGTTATGTTAGTCTGTTAGTCTGATGTACAGATACATTACACACACATGTGATACAGTGTGCTTCTGCATGGTATGTTAGTATTAGTATATTATATTGTTCTAATGGGTTTACCTGGTGGGCCAGATGTTGGACTGATGGACCGGATAGTAGGCGTTCGATACCAGCGGGTCTTAAAGACAAACAGCAAATTATGAATAAAGAAGAGAGGACAGGAATGAAGACTGTGGTGGAGAGACAGGAGGAGAGACAGGAGACCAGGTGTGGAGGAGAGACAGGAGACCAGGTGTGGTGGAGAGACAGGAGACCAGGTGTGGTGGTGAGACAGGAGACCAGGTGTGGTGGAGAGACAGGGGGACGGGTGTGGTGGAGAGAGAGGGAGAGACAGGGGGACGGGTGTGGTGGAGAGACAGGTGACCAGGTGTGGTGGAGAGACAGGGGGACGGGTGTGGTGGAGAGACAGGGGGACGGGTGTGGTGGTGAGAGAGGGAGAGACAGGGGGACGGGTGTGGTGGAGAGACAGGTGACCAGGTGTGGTGGAGAGACAGGGGGACGGGTGTGGTGGAGAGACAGGAGACCAGGTGTGGTGGAGAGAGAGGAGGAGAGACGGGAGACCAGGTGTGGTGGAGAGACAGGGGGACGGTGTGGGGCGGACATACGTATAGACTGCAGCCACTGGGTTTGTTGGCCCCTCGGCAGATGTTAGCGTCGGGGATGGGGACCCCGTCGATGCTGACATGTACCACGTACTGGTCATTGGGCATGGGTCTGTGACAGGGAGCACATGACAACACGTCACATGGTTCAGAACGACACGATCATCTATTATACACTAATTATAACTAATCGGCTCATTTTGGAATCACTTGAATATAAAAAAATAAAATAAAATTCCCCCACTGTATACTATAGCCTAAGACCCAACCGTACAACTGTGCTTTTGAAAGGCACACTATAGAGCTAAGAACCTACTATTTAGCTAGCATACTTATAACAGTGGCAGGTTGCTTGGCTGTATCAGACCCCTGAGCCAATCAAAAGCATGTGATTTTATTTGTTTAACAAAATAGACCAATGAGATATATCATGTTTGGAAGCTAATTAACTGACAGGTTTAACACCTGTCAATCACGATAGATGTGGGCGGGGACAAATAATCAAAACGCTAAGTACCGTTAAATAACAATCATTGCAATTTCCGACGGACCGTGGGGATTTCGGGGGGGATTTTCACAATCACACCTGGGGGTATAATAGGGGCCCTTTAACTTGTGTTGTTGCTTTTGTTTGTTTGTGTAGTGAATCTGTCCTATCGCACTCCTAGCCGAAACCTGGGAGGAGGAACACCAGTGCTCGAGGCTCTGGCTTTTGGGGGAGTTTCCCCTTCGTCTTTAGACTGACTGTGGTTAAGATAATGTTCTCATGTTCATGCTAAGAATGTAAGTTTGAGGATTTAGCGTTCGATTGTGAGTTTTCAAATTGTAAATATCTTTTTTGATATTGGTTTGGAGCGAGCAGAACAACCCAACACAATATAGACAGACAGCCACCGCAACAACAATACAACACAAGGCCAAAGGGAGAAACAGTGAAACCAGAGGGCCGTCAGTAGAGCACATATCTCTCCTGGATCCGGATCTGCTCCAAAACCCAATCAACTGTTCCTTGGCCCATAAGTAATCTACCTTAGTAAACCACCAAGTGTCTCTAATTCCTACATAACGTTTCCGGACTCCTCAGTGAACAGCCACCCAGAGGGCCCCGGACTCCTCAGTGAACAGCCACCCAGAGGGCCCCGGACTCCTCAGTGAACAACCACCCAGAGGGCCCCGGACTCCTCTGTGAACAGCCACCCAGAGGGCCCCGGACTCCTCAGTGAACAGCCACCCAGAGGGCCCCGGACTCCTCAGTGAACAACCACCCAGAGGGCCCCGGACTCCTCAGTGAACAACCACCCAGAGGGCCCCGGACTCCTCAGTGAACAGCCACCCAGAGGGCCCCGGACTCCTTTCTCACGACACATTATCTACATACTTTGCCCGGACTTTCAACGATACATTTCAAGTTAAAATTGATGATGGGGATCATTGTGTCCGACTATATGTTCTATATATACTGTATATATATATATACTGTATATATATATAGTGTAGCTGTAGACATACCTGGTGTAACAGGTGATCTGGTCCCCGTGGGTGGAGTCCCTCTCCACGTCACACGGAACAGACAGGAGATCAGACACCAGAGTCACCCGGTTGCCAAATTGATTGTCGGTTGGGTTGAGCTGAAATTGCCGTTCCTGAGCAAAACCTATAGGCCCAAATAACAACAATCATTATAACAACCACACCCTCAATAATATACTACTACTACAACAACTACTACTACTAATAGGAATAATCCGAATAATCCTTATCATAATAATGATGATGATACTAATACTAATACCCTTTAAGCAAAATAATATATTTGACAATACTTATTTTTGATTTGTATATACTTTTCAATATTTGAAGCAGGTGCAACTACAGCCTACCTGATTAAAATAAGAGACATTAAACATAACTGATCATAACTTGATATCATATGTATTGGATAGTTTACCTTCTCCTTCAATTGTGAGTCGCATTGCTCCATTCTGGCTCCCTATTCTTGGGAACACCCTGTGGATTTTTTGAGCGTCTGCTGGTGTGGGGGGGGGGGGGGGGAGGGAAGAAGGAACTTTTAAAACTAGTTTGGAGTAGGCTTATATTTCTAAACACGTATGTCGTTGTTCAAACACCCAAAACGTACCGCAGCTCAGGCAAAGTGCAAGGATGAGAGCGACTGGCACGTGTGAGCTGAGCCGCGCCATCCTCCTCATCTCGAGCGTCCTCGGCGCGCGGTGACCTAGTCCAGGCGTCTGTTTTAAACTGTCCAAATAAAAGTCATAGTAGATACAAGTAGATATATAACCTGTAGATATACAAACACTTGTTTTAAATACAAATATTTGGCCAAGTTGTCAAAAGCACGACTTTATGTTATGTTTATTGTGAGAACATAATCGTATCATTTGTTTTAAATAATAATAATAATATTAATAATAATAATAATAATAACAATAATAATATACAAAACAACTATAGGCTACAACAATGCTGTATTTTTTAAAGTTCTAAACAAAGGATATACATGTAGTACATTTAGCCTACCTGTGAATTGCCGTGATCACTACACCTGTCCTGCACTCACCTGTCCTACACTCACCTGTCCTACACTCACAAACACAAGCGAACAAAGCTTTTTATAGTCGCTGTGACAGCGAGCCGTGAGGTCCCACCCATCAGCGGCCCTGCTGTCAACCCCCTCACGACACCGTGTTTCACTTTAAAGGAATTTTATCACTCACTAACTCACTCGCTCAGACACAAACGCATTTGAACTTTTAATAATCTCAAATCTCAAAATATAGTTGGTGATTAATCTGATAGAAATACTTCCCTGTCTCAGATAGATAGCTGTCAATGATTTGTCAGGTTGTTTTTATAACCTGGAATAAAGGGTATGTTAAATACTAACTATAACTAAATGTTTAGATAATTGAATAGACTAAAATACACTTAAATATGATACAGTGGCACATATATAATATGATGAAAATGTAATAGGATATGTGTAATAGCATATATGTTTAAGTTTAGTGGAATCAGGATTTCGGAAACTCTTTAGTTCATAAAATGATTCAAAGTAAACTCAAATGCAAACGCAAATACTTTTCTCGAAGAAGCAAAGAAAAAAAGAAAAATAGTGGTCTCTTTAGCCCTCCTGGTGAGAAGTAAACAAATAAATCAGAGTAGATCAGCGCTTACAGAAAACCTCCATCTTCTTTGGGTGTAGTCCTTACCAAGAGAACACGCAGGTGTAGCGCAGAGTTCACAGGCTAACTAAAGGGATCAGCACTGCTGATGAGGACCTGGACCCTGGGATGAAGCTGTGAAGGAAAGACACCTCCATACGTATAGGAGGTATAGGAGGGATTCACATGGTGTCACGTGTTCCAAGACCGCCTTGGTGGGCTTCGACTTATTTCATGGAACATCAGATCCCAGGACCGAAGCTCTGCTCCACCTCACACGTCTACTGCAGAGCCCGAAGCCTCCCGAGCTGAGGAGGGGGACCATTCCGTGTTGGCATCCTTGAGGAAGATATACCCCCATGCTGCACAACTGAATGTTACGAGTCTCTCTGTGGATAAAAGGGTCTGCTCAATAACTAAATATGAAAGGGAAATATACAATGCATATAGAATGTGTTTATCGTCTTTCCCAAGGTCATTCCAATGACATCACATCTGTACCCCCTTGTCCACTTTTCAACTCACAGTAAAGCCCCAACATAAAACGGTTCCACAAAGCCTCCGGAACACAGAAGAATATTTTAAATGAAGCCATAACTCATGTTAATCCTCGGTGACATTAAACACATACGCCGGAAGGCAGGTCGGTGTGAACTCCGGGGTTTTCCACCCCTCACGCTGTCAAGGAAAACCCAAAGCACCGTCAGTTATGTGGCCGAGCCGGTTCAGGCCTTTCATCTTGTATGTGCCCGATGTTCTCAGCGGTCCGGCCCGTTGAGAACACATCATTGTTATCGAGGTGTTGTATTGTGTCGTATTGTGTTGGATAATGAATGACAACAAGAACAAAGAAAAATGTGAACTATGAGCGACAAACAAAAACATCTCAGATTTCCAATGCCTGGTCGTCAGGGACATTTTTTCACCATCCACTCGTGAGGGAGTTTGCCGGCAGCCTGACCGGTCCTCAGAAGACATGTCTGCTCGACATACTCAACATGGAGGGACACAACCCTGTGCGATGATCAAAGTAGAAAAAAGCATTCCTCGAGTGCAATGTATTTTTAGAATAAGCACGCCACGCATACCGTCGGCCAAAACAACTAAAAATAAAACGGTTGCGAAAGACAAGACGGAAGATGTTTTTTCGAGAATGAAGAAAAAGGCACATTGAACACAAGGGTAGTTTAATTCTATTTTTTATTTTCTTTGAAAAAATGTCAACAACCATACCAACAACGACGTCGACGACCGAACAAACTAACTAACTCAATATCAAAATGCAGGATGTAAAAAACTAAATTAAAATAACCCTTGAGCAGTCCTCAGGACAGGGAGCAGCAGCCCCTTGGTGGGGGGTGTTTCACAAGGCGGCGTGCTGGGCCAGGAAGGCCCGGATCCTCTGTAGAAGCTCTTTCTTCACGCTGTCGGGGACCAGCGCTGCCGAGGAGACACAGGAACAGGGAGGAGGGTGAGAGGACGCACTACAGGCCTTCTCAAGTCAACGTCCTGTACACGCATCAGGAGTTTGGGGTTTACGGTTTGGACCGCAATGCATGCTGGGACGGCGGGCCTAGAGAAGTGAGCACCAACTCTAGCAGCCGTTGGTCATGGATCTGTGAGGTTAAGAAAACTGGTGAAATAGTCAGTGGTTATTGCACTTGTGTTGCTGGGTAAGTTATTTTGTATTTTGATGTCCTTTTATTTTTTTTGTCCATTTATATTAAAAGAAAAACAACAGAAACCATCCGGTCCAAGATGAAGATGTGTACACAGTTTCATTCATTCATTTTGTCGCTTGTGACAAAACTCTTTTAAAGCCTCTATTCTTGTCATCAGCAAGGAGTTCAGAGGTCATGGTAGACTAACTCATTTTGGAGAGAAAAATACAACGTAAACACGACAAGAATTGAAAAAATATTGCGGCCCTGCTAGAGTTGGTGGTCACTTCTCTAGACCGGCCACCCAGAATGCATTGTGGTCCAACTGGAAACCCCAAACCCCTGATGCATGGATGGGTTGTTGGAGTCACGTGACGCCCACCTCAGACGGAGGGCAGGGAGTGGAACAGAGAACGCCAAGCAGAAGTATTGTTAAAAAACAAGAAGAAGATTTATCACACGATATTTACCCGCTAACCAGTCAGCAGACATAGTAAATTACCTTACTACTGGGGCAGCCTTATTAACCTGGCTAGATAGCATCGGGTCATTAAACCACATCTCCAGTGAACGTGTCCTGCTCTCCTGCTCCACTGGTTTGACCTTTATGACCTACAAACAACCTGTTCTGTGTGTGTTACATTACATGCGTGTCGGGTGTACAATGCATTAGTACCTCTGCCTTTTGGTGTGACTTCTGTGACCAGGTCTTCCACTGTCACATGCTCCAGGCCTTTTTCTCTGATCACATCTGAACACACACACACACACACACACACACACACACACACACACACACACACACACACACACACACACACACACACACACACACACACACACACACACACACACACACACACACACACACACACACACACACTTTGAAAAAGGTTCACATTTAAGTGTAGTTTTTTCACTGTGGCAAAGGTTCAAGTGTTTCTTTTCCAGGTGTGTTGTAGGTTAATGTTGCACATCACACACACACACACCTTTGCAGTGTGCTTTCAGCTGATCTTTCCATCCACATTCCACAAGCTTCGCTCGCAGCAGTTCTTTCAACCTATAGAAAAACAAATCGTTTTGTTGCGTTTTTTGGTTGACAACATAATTACTTTGAACTGGAGCTTAGAGCTGGGCATCGCTTACCGCTCCCGTTCCCCCATTTCTATCAACTTTTGGTTTATTGCAGCCCTCATCTGGGAATCCTTGCTCATGGTCGACCTGGAACCATGCGGGGAGAAGAGCGCTCCTCTCTGGGGTTCGGGCTACAACACGTGTTCTGAATCAAGGGATGGTTTAATAAGGGACCAAATCTGAAATTTGCGGCAGATCAGCTGGTATCATGGATGTATTAAAATAACGGGCTGGTATATATACAGTCCCTTCTTCAGCTACGTCCGTCGCGTCGAAACAACACTTCGATGGTTCCCACTAGACATAATCATCTAATGTTTCCACAAATTGTATTTCTTAATAAAACATTTTTTTTTTTAAACACACAACAACATCGTTGTCTGATTTACAATAAATCCATACAAGCATAACCAAACGCCGAGCCAAATGTCATTATACATATTTTGTCGCTAGGTAAAAATACGGACTCCATGTCCCACAATCCACCACTCGTCACGGTCCGTTCTCAAACCGGCTCGTGTGCAACAAACAGGAAGCCCCTGCTTGTAAATACTGTTTCACGTGTGAGTCTGAGCTAGGTGTAAATCCAAAATAAGTCATAATAAGTCATGTCTTCATCAAATTATTCACTCAAGGTCAACAGAGAACTATTAGATCCTAACTTTGAAAGCTACAGGTTGTCTCTGGATCCCATACCCAGTTACAACGTTGAGCTCGATGCTGGTGAGAGAAAATAAATCACTATTTAAATGTAATACTTTGTTTAGCTAGCTGACTGAACACAGAACATCCTCATTAAATTGGCCCCAAAAAAGTATTTAACGTCATTTAATTGAATTGATGATAGAGCGTATTGTCGTGTTTTTGTTGTCGTTATAACATTTGGTTTTGGATTGCTCTTCAATACGATGCATACAGTAACTGTTTCATGCAATACAGTAGATCTACTATATTGTGTTTAGGAGATTTCATATTGATATTCATTTCACGCAAGCAATATTTCCATGGGAATAGGTTATTAGTGTTGACGCGTGTCAAGCCATTGAATTGGCGCGTTTTGGTTTGCTTTCTGTTGACAGCTGTGGAGGAAGTGAAGTTGAAGGACAGCCAGTACACCCTGGACCATGTGAGGGCGTTCGGCATGTACAACTACCTGCACCTGGACCCCTGGTACCCGGACAGCGTGTTCCTGGTGGACTGTGAGGGACGAGTCCTCAACCTGACCGTTACTCTGGTCAGTGTCTCAGCTGTCATCCACTGGGGCTGGGACTTGTGTGGGACTTGTGTGTGTGCTTTTTTATCTTTCATAGCTGTAGTTGTCGATGGGAACCTCACACAAAGCAAAGCATCGCAGATAAGTCGATGCAGGCTGTCGAGAAATTCGGAATATAAATACTAGTGTAAATACTTTTTTATACCCATGTCTCTTTTTATGATATCCTCGGTTCACCAGCAGGTGGCGACCGTGTAACACGTCAACACTGCGCTGCACATTTGACCCACCAAATTGAGATCACCTTATATTTACCTGAGGTTCATTAATACAGAGCCGGCAAGGCAGATCTGTGGTTTATTTACTGACGGTTCATTATCCCACAGTCTGTATTCAGTCATTCAGTCGTATCCTTATACTGTGGTCTCAACTGATTAAGCTATTGCTCAGTACTTCTGAAATATCTGATTTATTTGGAACCTCTGTGGAGTTTTCTGTGTATGGTTAAGGTGATATCACCAAGTATTATTAATTTATGATGTCTTTTATCATAAGTATGAATTCCAAAATTTTTATACCTTTTTAGACAGATATGCAAATCTATGTTTGGTTTAGCCAGCCAGCTTTCACTTGACTTTTTGTGGCTGCTGCTAACGTAAGATGCCTCACTTGAGCGTTTTGATGTCTTTATGCCGTTATGTTCGTAGTTGACTGATTATCAAATAACTAATTGCTTAATGGACAATGAAAAAGAAAGATCGTGTTGCAAGCCTAAATCAAGTCCTTGACCTTTTACACCATCTATTATCACACAATTGTCACTGATAGAGAGAGAGCGAGAGAGAGCGAGAGAGAGAGAGAGAGAGAGAGAGAGAGAGAGAGAGAGAGAGAGAGAGAGAGAGAGAGAGAGAGAGAGAGAGAGAGAGAGAGAGAGAGAGAGAGAGAGAGCGAGAGAGAGAGAGAGAGAGAGAGAGAGAGAGAGAGAGAGAGAGAGAGAGAGAGAGAGAGAGAGAGAGAGAGTGTTGGTGTTCTAATCACTCTGGACCCCTTTTATGTTTCAGACCCCTAGTCCGCCCGTCATTACGTGTAATTGGTCGCAGGCTGTCAGAATGATAGTTATCACACTGTAATCCCAGCAGACACGGTCGCTGGCTTTCAGTTGCGCGATTAAAGGTCTCCGTGTGGAAATCTGCCGCGTGCGTATTCTAATCACAATCATCACATCATAATTATCCTTATCCCCGCCTCAGGCTTTTGTGCTTTTTTCCACGAGAGTTGGCGGACACCATTGTGCGTTTGGGCCGCCGGTGCTCAGGGGTCAGACCTGTGTGTGTGTCGCTGAGAAAAGACAAAACCCCCTCGGAGGTTCATCCTAGCTTTATGTTAGTCTCAGATTCTCGCTCCATGGCAACTAGAGATCATTTTGTGCCCTTTTCCATCTCATTTTGTTTGGTATGTTTTATACAAACTCCCCCTCATGCGTTAATGGGTTACCGGTGCACACGTGGCACTGCCGCAGGCTTTCTTTTAACCGGCTCGGTGGCGGTGACTCACACACGGCCTGTCCTCGGACGGCCGTCACATGGACGTCCAGGTGGGCTTCAGGTGGGCTTCTTTACGCCACGGCCGCGGCGCTCTCTGTCGGTCAGCCTCTGAGTCGGGGACTTTCCTTATGGCTCCGAGGATGGGTCTGACCTAGGGCCGGACATTCATTCTTTAATTCATAATTACATTATCGTTCATCGTATTTGAGTGGAATCGTATCGCAGTGATATTGTTATGCACACTTATGAGAGAGAGAGAGAGAGAGAGAGAGAGAGAGAGAGAGAGAGAGAGAGAGAGAGAGAGAGAGAGAGAGAGAGAGAGAGAGGAGAGAGAGAGAGAGAGAGAGAGAGAGAGAGAGAGAGAGAGAGAGAGAGAGAGAGAGAGAGAGAGAGAGAGAGAGAGAGGCTATCGTGATATTGATTTCCACACCATATCCACCAAGTCTGGTGTAACCGTGTCTGGTCCTGGGTGCGGGTGTCTTGTGTGGGTGGGGGTTGGCACCAGGGTAGGTGGAAAATGTGGGTGGGAAAACATGCTATTGGGGGGGGTGGTTCCTTCCTTCCTTCCTTGTGCTGACGCCATCAGAGCAGCGCTAGGGCCTTCTTCTGTCATACAAAGGACACGGATCTGTTATGACCCTCCTGTTTGTCTCCCATTAGCAACAGGCTGGCTTACTGTTGGCGACCCGTGACGAAAATATCTTTCGCCAACGTTTATCTCGACCTCCCGTGAAGAACTACGCTTGTTTATTTGTTGAGAAATGGTTTTAGGAGAGGTTCCTCGTTAAAAAAAACGTTTCTTGAACCAAGATAGACTTTAGACTACTAATCTATGGCGCCAACTTATCGTACTTTTAACCTGAGCACTGGTTCTGGCTTGTGAGGAATGACATTCTCTTATGATTTCTGGTGACTCGTAGTTCTCTTGCCTACTTTAGTTGAATGACCTTATTTGAATGTCATCTATTATATATAATGTTTTTATATATGTGTATATGTTATTCTATTATAGCTTGTTAGGAAATAAATGCACGTATGACTGCTGGTGACTACTAGTTCTCTTGCTGTCTGTTGAATGACCTTATTTTATTGTAATGTATTATATATTATGTTATTATATATGTGTATATGTATATATATATTATGGCTTGTTATGGCCCTGTCACACCTTGACGATTTAGCCAGCCTATGCCGACGTATCAAAATTCCTCTAAAACACTGGCCTACGTCTAATAACTTATGGGTAAGTTTTGTATAAGTAAAGAGCATGCTGGTATACGTTGGTAGACGTTGATAAATATTGTGCACGCATGCCAGCTTTTTAGAGAAATTTGATAGGTCGGCATATGCTGGCTGAATCGTCAAGGTGTGACAGGGCCATTGGGAAGGAAATGCTCGACTACCTAACCCTTTGGACAAAAGTGTCCGCTAAATGACTGTAATGTAATGTAATGTAATGTGGTGTTTTTGTTGGTGTATTTGCTGGTGGTGGTGGGAGCAGGACACGGCCCTGGGGAAGCCCAAGGAGGTGTTCCAGGTGACTCCCGACGGCCAGTGTGAGGAGCCTGTGTGCCCCTCGCTCAGCCTCACCTCTGCCAGCTGGGCCGCCCTCTCCGACGGCACGGGGCGCCTCTACCTGCTGCGCACCAGCCAGAGGGGAGGGAACTCCCACCTCAAGTGGGAGGTAAGGAGACTCACTCACTCACTCACTCTCTCTCTCACTCACTCACTCACTCTCTCTCTCTCTCTCACACTCACACTCACACTCACACTCACACTCACACTCACTCTTACGTCCAGTTCCAGGCCTTCTCAGATCCACCTTCAGTGGTTAAAGAGCCCCATTGTGAGTCCATCACAACCCCGTCAGACACCCAGAGGGGGGGGGGGGTGACAGGGACACTCCCACGTGTGATGTCACAGGTGGATAGGTTTTATAACAGCTTGCTGTGACGACCATCGGTGACTAATGATCAATGTCCCAGCTGGTGGTAAAACAGGAGACCTGTTATATTCCTCCCCATCTGACACCATGACAGAGCGCAAGAGACTAGAATAGAGAAGTTACCCACTCTCTTCTGTCTCTCTCCACCCTCCTGCCTCTCTCCACTCTCCTGTCTCTCTCCACCCTCCTGTCTCTCCACCCCTGTCTCTCCATCCTCCTGTCTCTCTCCACTCTCCTGTCTCTCTCCACCCTCCTGTCTATCTCCACCCTCCTGTCTATCTCCACCCTCCTGCCTCTCTCCACTGTCCTGTCTCGCTCCACTGTCCTGTCTCGCTCCACTGTCCTGTCTCTCTCCACTCGCCTGTCTCTCTCCACCCTCCTGTCTCTCCACCCTCCTGTCTCTCCACCCTCCTGTCTCTCCACCCTCCTGTCTCTCTCCACTCGCCTGTCTCTCTCCACCCTCCTGTCTCTCCACTCTCCTGTCTCTCTCCACTCTCCTGTCTCTCTCCACTCCCCTGTCTCTCTCCACCCCTCCTGTCTCTCTCCTGTCTCTCTACACCCTCCTATCTCCCTCCACTCCTCCTGTCTCTCTCCTATCTCTCTCCACCCTCCTGTCTCTCTCCACTCTCCTATCTTCCTTTTATCTTTCTCCACCCCTCCTGTGTCTCTCCTGTCTCTCTCCACCCTCCTGTCTGTCTCCACCCTCCTGTCTCCCTCCTGTCTCTCTCTCTCTCCACTCTGCTGTCTCTGTCCACCCTCCTGTATGTCTCCACCCTCCTGTCTGTCTCCACCCTCCTGTCTCCCTCCTGTCTCTCTCTCTCCACCCTCCTGTCTGTCTCCACCCTCCTGTCTCCCTCCTGTCTCTCTCTCTCTCCACTCTGCTGTCTCTGTCCACCCTCCTGTCTCTCTCAAATGTCATGTCTCTTTCCACCCCTCATGTCTCTCTCCACTCTCCTGTCTCTCTCCACTCTCCTGTCTCTCTTCACCCTCCTGTCTCTCTCCACTCTCCTGTCTCTCCACCCTCCTGTCTCTCTCCACCCTCCTGTCTGTCTCCACCCTCCTGTCTGTCTCCACCCTCCTGTCTCTCTTCACCCTCCTGTCTCTCTCCACTCTCCTGTCTCTCCACCCTCCAGTCTCTCTCTACTCATCTGTCTCCCTTTTGCCTTTCTCTGCCCCTCCTGTGTCTCTCCTGTCTCTCTCCACCCTCCTGTATGTCTCCACCCTCCTGTCTCTCTCCACCCTCCTGTCTCTCTCCACCCTCCTGTCTCTCTCCACCCTCCTGTATGTCTCCACTCTCCTGTCTCTTTCCTGTCTCCCTCCTGTCACTCTCATACTCCTGTCTCTCTCCACCCCTCCTCTCTCTCCACCCCTCCTCTCTCTCTCCAACCCTCCTCTCTCTTTCCACTCTCCTGTCTCTCTCCATTATCCTGTCTCTCTCCACCCTCCTGTCACTTTATATATACACACAGGCACACACACACACACACACACACACACACACACACACACATACACATATACACACACACCAACAACACAACCCCCCCACACAGGTGTGTGTGTGTGTGTGTGTGTGTGTGTGTGACGGATGGCTTCCTGGTGTCCTCCAGCCCCAGTTGGACCAGGCGCTGGGCGAGCCGTTCGTCATCGTCCACAGCCTGGCCCACATCCAGGAGGGACTCCACCGCGTGGAGGTGCTGCTGCTGCGTGTGCAGAAGGACCCCCAGGACGCCAAGGGCAGCGGCTTCTCTGTCTCCCTCGAGTGGATCACCGTGGGCAGTGCCTCCACCGCACAAGGTGAGTGGAGCTCCACCACCATCACCACCACCACCACCACCACCCACCCCTGTCGGATACGATAGCGGCTATTTCTCCAGCAGCTGTGTGTGTGTGTGTGTGTGTGTGTGTGTGTGTGTGTGTGTGTGTGTGTGTGTGTGTGTGTGTGTGTGTGTGTGTGTGTGTGTGTGTGTGTGTGTGTGTGTGTGTGTGTGTGTGTGTGTGTGTGTGTGTGTGTGTGTGTGTGTGTGTGTGCGTGCGTGCGTGCGTGCACGGAGTGCGTTTTAGTGTGATCACTGATTCCAGGAGGGCTCTGGTGCGTTCCAACAGAGACGGTCTAACAATATAACATAACCAGACAAAGCTGTGTGCACCCGCCGTATTCCTCTGGCATTGATGTTTGGCACCAATACAGTTTTCAGTCTGCAGTTTGTAGCCGTCCAGTCGCCTTCTGTTCTACACCATCTAATCTGTAGGCTGCTTTCTAGTATTTAGTCACTTTTTGTGCTCCATGTTCCTCTCCTACATGTTCCTACGTTAACCTACAGTATAATCATCTGTTCTTTATACTTCTCTAACGGAACACTTTTTTATTGTCAGTATTTTTCCACAATGTTTCTCCAATGATGACATTGTAACAATTAAGGAGGGTGCTGTGATATATCACAATGCCTTAATTGCCTATTGTACAAGTTCAACAGAAGTGTTTTATATGAGTTATATCTATGTTTATATCTATGTAAGTACTTTTTTTTCACTGCAGTGACAGCAGTAGTCCAGCGGTGGCGCCGCACCACTGCTGCATGCATGCGGTGGAAGCACTGTCTGTAATTGGTTGACGAGGTCAGCGCTGTTAATTAACCCTAACCCTAATTAGGCTTCTCCGGCGTCCTGTGACCCTGACGACAACAACAACAACAACGACAACACAAAATGATATAAGGATTAATAGAACTAGCGCTGCACATAACAATTTCACACGTTGACTCATTTTGCGCTACGAGACGGCCATCGACAGCTGAAAAACCTCGGACAAATCTCCATTTACATCCTTGTTGTTCATCCTGTGCCACCTACCTACCATTACCTGTATGTCTTTGACCCCCCCCCTGCTGGTCATGTGACCCCAACAGACCAGGAGAAGCACTACGAGGTGACGAGGCGGAGGCTGCTGACGGGGAAGTCGGTGCCCCACTACGCTGCTCTGGAGCCCCGGGGGCGGGGCCTCATGGTGGCCTCCGACAAGCCCTTCACCTGCACCCACCTGGACGGGGAGGCCCTGGAGCGGGCCCCCGCAGAGCCCATGGAGGTGGAGGCCACAGGTGGGTGGGGTCACAGGTGGGTGGGGTCACAGGTGGGTGGGGTCACAGACGTCATGTACGGGGGACGGTGTTTAGATTCCCAAAATAATGGTCTGCACCCACGGTATTCTAAAGCACTTTGGATGAAAGTTTTGATGAATAGGGCCGAAGAATGTCATTGTTTTAGAATGTGTTTTAAACACACAAATCTACATATTAACATAATTGCAGAACATATCAATCTAACACTATAAACACAACAGTTTAAATATAAATGTATACTTCCTCTTCATCATTCATCTTAAGGTTGATTCCAGAAGCACTGGATTACACGTTGATTGTTATTTTACAATCGGGGACATATCACTGTGTTTCTAGCGGAGTCACAAGCTGCTCCGAACCAATTTAAAAGGACAAAAATACATTAACGAAATTGACGGAAAAACCAATATAAACAAACTCTGTGTTATGTGATGTGGTTTATTTGTCACGTGTATAAGGTACAGTGTACATTGTACAGTGAAATGTTCTATAAGTATAAAGTGAAAAAGTGTTAAAGTTTTAAACACTGATCTGATTCCGTGGACTGTGGAGCTCTACTTGGTTAACCGTCAGTCTGTCTGTGGTCGCCGGGGGGCCTCATCCATTTAAACAGAGCATCGTATTCAACCAGGGAAGACCCGCGCGGAGACGCTGGGATGCGGTGCGTCGCTGTGATGCGTCGCTAGGTTAAACAAGACGCCGCCGCCACCGCCGCCCACAGACTCCCGGCACACCGGAGCATCGTTTGAGTACGCTTGTTTTCCACCGCTTGATTGGGCATAAACACACAGCAGATCTGAGACAAGTGTTTTATCTTTAAGTCCCAAGTGGCAATGAAGAGAAGGAGGATCTCCGAGCACCGCCTCGCGTCTTGTTTTGAAGTGGACCCCGACATCAGACATGGACCCTGACGTAGGGGCCGTAATGAGGCTGGGGGGGGAGGAGATTGAAAGGGAGAGGGAGGGAGAGGGAGGGGGGGGGGGGAGAGAGACGGGGGGAGGGAGGGGGGTGGAGAGAGAGCGAGAGAGGTAGACGGGGAGAGAGGGGGAGAGGGAGGGAGAGATGGAGATCCCCCTGATTGTTTTGGTGTTCTCCTGACACATCAGGGTCTTGCTGGAAGTCTTACTGCAGGCCCCTGTTTTTTGCTCTCGTTCCACTGAACGTTGTCTTGTAAAAAGAAAAAATAATTTCCTCCTCCTCCGCCCCCTCCCAACCTGAGCTACTTGGCTTGTATCCATAGAAACAGGCCATCATTAGAATAGAAGCTGAATATTTGTTTTTTCTTCCTAATTGAGTTTGTTGCTTTTGTGTACGAATGTACACTCGATGATCTCCCCCTCTCTCTCTCTCTCCCCTCTCTCTCTCCCGTCTCTCTCTCTCTCTCTCTCTCTCTCCAGTCTCTCGCTCTCTCTCTCTCTCTCTCTTTCACTCTCTCCCGTCTCTCTCTCTCTCCCGTCTCTCTCTCTCTCTCTCCCGTCTCCCGTCTCTCTCTCTCTCCCGTCTCTCGCTCTCTCTCTTTCACTCTCTCCCGTCTCTCTCTCCCGTCTCTCGCTCTCTCTCTCTCTCTTTCACTCTCTCCCGTCTCTCTCTCCGGTCTCTCGCTCTCTCTCTCTCTCTTTCACTCTCTCCCGTCTCCCGTCTCTCTCTCTCTCTCTCTCTCTCCCGTCTCTCGCTCTCTCTCTCTCTCTTTCACTCTCTCCCGTCTCTCTCTCTCTCTCTCTCCCGTTTCTCGCTCTCTCTCTCTCTCTCTCTTTCACTCTCTCCCGTCTCCCGTCTCTCTCTCTCTCTCTCCCGTCTCTCGCTCTCTCTCTCTCTCTTTCACTCTCTCCCGTCTCCCGTCTCTCTCTCTCTCCCGTCTCTCTCTCTCTCGCTCTCTCTCTCTCTCTTTCACTCTCTCCCGTCTCCCGTCTCTCTCTCTCTCTCCCGTTTCTCGCTCTCTCTCTCTCTCTCTCTTTCACTCTCTCCCGTCTCCCGTCTCTCTCTCTCTCTCTCCCGTCTCTCGCTCTTTCACTCTCTCCCGTCTCCCTCTCTCTCCCGTCTCCCGTCTCTCTCTCTCTCCCGTCTCTCTCTCTGATCCGCCTTTATGACGTCTTAAAAAGGACGTTTGATGGAGAAACTAATTTTTTAAAGCACAATTTATAAGCTTAGGTTTTTTTGGATGTTTTCCTCTGCCTAAACATTTATTATGCAAATGAAGCATGAAAAAGATGAATTGTGGTTGATGTTCCAGCTAGTTATATATTTTACTTCATTTAGTTGTGTGTGTGTGTATATATCAATATATATACATATAAATATACTACTGTGAATGTTCACTGTGTGTGTGTGTGTGTGTGTGTGTGTGTGTGTGTGTGTGTGTGTGTGTGTGTGTGTGTGTGTGTGTGTGTGTGTGTGTGTGTGTGTGTGTGTGTGTGTGTGTGTGTGTGTGTGTGTGTGTGTGTGTGTGTGTGTGTGTGTGCGCGCGCAGGGCTTTTGAATAGGAGGTCAGAGGACAAAAACAGGAATGTACTCTGACATGTACTGTGCGGTATTAAAAAGATAAGTCAAGGGTAGGTCTCATTCGCCTAGAATCACAACATGTACTGTCTAAATATATATATATGTATGTATGTATGTATATGTGTATATATATATGTATATATATATATGTGTATATATATATGTATATGTGTATATATATATGTATATATATATATGTGTGTATATATATAGTATATATGTATATATATATGTATATATATATATGTATATATATGTATATATATATATGTATATATATGTATGTATATAGTATATATATATATATATATATATATATATACAATACATGTATTGTCCTCCGACCGTCTATTCAAATGCACGTGCACAAGACGCGCACGACTGCCGTTGGCGCTTTCTGGAACATTCCGAGTGGCCATCAAGGCCCATTCTGAGACGCGTGGGCTCTTAATAATATGTCCATGGTGTGAGGTCGTGTCCATGAAGCGGTCGTTTCATTATTAAGGACTCTATCCTTTTCCAGTTTTCGACCGCAGGAGGACTAGCGCACGCCAGCCTTTTTCCAGCTAATGGGGATTATTTTTAATAAACAAATGAAGCCTTAATTTCCCGCCTGGGAATAATACCACAAGTTTCCTCTCACCTGGTCTGATGTATGTTAGAAGGCTGAGCGGATTAACGCTCCCATTCTAGATTCTAGCTGGCGGGTGCTGGGGTTAAGAGACCACTGCATGGAAATATCATCCCTCACTGTAGTGTTCTTCTTATGTTCATTTTTATTGTATATAGTATTTTTCATAGTATTGTTTTAAAAATTCATACTGCGGAAGGGAACGGGAGTAAGCATTCCATTGTAGTTATTGCAAATATTACAAAATAAAACATTTGTATCTTGTACTGCCAAAAAGGGGAGAGAGGAGAGGGGAGATGACGGGGAGGAGGAGAGGGATGAGAGCAAAGGGGGGAGGAGAGAGGAGAAGAAAAAGAGGAGCAGGGGAGATGAGGGGGACAGGGAGAGAGGAGGAGGAGGAGCAGGGGAGATGAGGGGGACAGGGAGAGAGGAGGAGGAGGAGCAGGGGAGATGAGGGGGACAGGGAGAGAGGAGGAGGAGGAGGAGGAGGAGCAGGGGAGATGAGGGGGACAGGGAGAGAGGAGAGGAGGAGCAGGGGAGATGAGGGGGACAGGGAGAGAGGAGGAGGAGGAGCAGGGAGAGGAAGAGGAGCAGGGGAGATGAGGGGGACAGGGAGAGAGGAGGAGGAGCAGGGGAGATGAGGGGGACAGGGAGAGAGGAGGAGGAGGAGGGAGAGGAAGAGGAAGAGGAGCAGGGGAGATGAGGGGGACAGGGAGAGGAAGAGGAGCAGGGGAGATGAGTGGGACAGGGAGAGAGGAGGGAGAGGAAGAGGAGCAGGGGAGATGGGGGGGACAGGGAGAGAGGAGGAGGAGGAGGGAGAGGATGAGGAGCAGGGGAGATGAGGGGGACAGGGAGAGAGGAGGAGGAGGGAGAGGAAGAGGAGCAGGGGAGATGAGGGGGACAGGGAGAGAGGAGGAGGAGGAGGGAGAGGATGAGGAGCAGGGGAGATGAGGGGGACAGGGAGAGAGGAGGAGGGAGAGGAAGAGGAGCAGGGGAGATGAGGGGGACAGGGAGAGAGGAGGAGAAGGAGGAGGGAGAGGATGAGGAGCAGGGGAGATGAGGGGGACAGGGAGAGAGGAGGGAGAGGAAGAGGAGCAGGGGAGATGAGGGGGACAGGGAGAGAGGAGGAGGAGGAGGAGGAGGAGGGAGAGGAAGAGGAGCAGGGGAGATGAGGGGGACAGGGAGAGAGGAGGAGGAGGAGGGAGAGGAAGAGGAGCAGGGGAGATGAGGGGGACAGGGAGAGAGGAGGAGGAGGAGGGAGAGGGAGAGGATGAGGAGCAGGGGAGATGAGGGGGACAGGGAGAGAGGAGGAGGAGGAGGAGGGAGAGGATGAGGAGCAGGGGAGATGAGGGGGACAGGGAGAGAGGAGGAGGAGGAGGAGGAGGAGGGAGAGGATGAGGAGCAGGGGAGATGAGGGGGACAGGGAGAGAGGAGGAGGAGGGAGAGAGGGAGAGGAAGAGGAGCAGGGGAGATGAGGGGGACAGGGAGAGAGGAGGAGGAGGAGGAGGAGGAAGAGGAGCAGGGGAGATGAGGGGGACAGGGAGAGAGGAGGAGGAGGAGGAGGGAGAGGATGAGGAGCAGGGGAGATGAGGGGGACAGGGAGAGAGGAGGAGGAGGAGAGAGAGGAAGAGGAGCAGGGGAGATGAGGGGGACAGGGAGAGAGGAGGAGGGGGAGGAGGAAGAGGAGCAGGGGAGATGAGGGGGACAGGGAGAGAGGAGGAGGAGGAGGAGGAGGGAGAGGAAGAGGAAGAGGAGCAGGGGAGATGAGAGGGACAGGGAGAGAGGAGGAGGAGGAGGAGGGAGAGGATGAGGAGCAGGGGAGATGAGGGGGACAGGGAGAGAGGAGAAGGAGGAGGGAGAGGATGAGGAGCAGGGAGATGAGGGGGACAGGGAGAGAGGAGGAGGAGGAGGAGGAGGAGGGAGAGGAAGAGGAGCAGGGGAGATGAGGGGGACAGGGAGAGAGGAGGAGGAGGGAGAGGAAGAGGAGCAGGGGAGATGAGGGGGACAGGGAGAGAGGAGGAGGAGGAGGAGGGAGAGAGAGAGAGGAAGAGGAGCAGGGGAGATGAGGGGGACAGGGAGAGAGGAGGAGGAGGAGGAGGAGCAGGGGAGATGAGGGGGACAGGGAGAGAGGAGGAGGAGGAGGAAGAGGAGCAGGGGAGATGAGGGGGACAGGGAGAGAGGAGGAAGAGGAGCAGGGGAGATGAGGGGGACAGGGAGAGAGGAGGAGGAGGGAGAGGAAGAGGAGCAGGGGAGATGAGGGGGACAGGGAGGGAGGAGGAGGAGGAGGAGGGAGAGGAAGAGGAGCAGGGGAGATGAGGGGGACAGGGAGAGAGGAGGAGGAGAGGAAGAGGAGCAGGGGAGATGAGGGGGACAGGGAGAGAGGAGGAGGAGGAGGAGAGGAAGAGGAGCAGGGGAGATGAGGGGGACAGGGAGAGAGGAGGAGGAGGAGCAGGGGAGATGAGGGGGACATGGAGAGAGGAGGAGGAGGAGGAGGAGGGAGAGGAAGAGGAGCAGGGGAGATGAGGGGGACAGGGAGAGAGGAGGGAGAGGAAGGGGAGATGAGGGGGACAGGGAGAGAGGAGGAGGAGGAGGAGGAAGAGGAAGAGGAGCAGGGGAGATGAGGGGGACAGGGAGAGAGGAGGAGGAGGAGGAGGGAGAGGAAGAGGAGCAGGGGAGATGAGGGGGACAGGAAGAGAGGAGGAGGAAGAGAGAGAGAGAGCTGATTTGCCATCAAATGTCTGTATTTGTATTACCTTGTTTGTCTGTGCAACCTGTGGCTTCACAGTGGAGAGAGACGGACAGCCCAGTCCAGCTTTTCATTATTAACTAGCAGAAAGTAATATTATCACGACAATAAAGGCCTCTACTGGCCTAATGCCTTCCAATGATCAGTCAGGCCGAGTGCCAATATACTGCACTATACTGGACACACTGCGGAGAGGACTTGGCGCAGTGTGTACATTATGGATGTACACCCCCCCCCCCCCCCCCCACGGCGATGTATGACATGAAGCAGTGCTTGGGAGAGAGGTTAACAAGTACGACCATTAAAAAGACACCTGTCAACACCTGGCCGTTTGAAAAAGGTTATTCCCTGGCCACAGATGTTTGTTAAAAATGATATGTATAAAATAAATTAAAAAAATTCAATATTTATTTTTCATTTGACGACGTGATTGAACTTGAAGGCGTTGTTTATTCATTTTGCAATATGTTAATTTAGAAGAAGAACAGAAGAGCAGAAAACCCAACGCCTCCCAACACAATCCTATCGGGCAGCCATTTTGAAATTGGGACGGCCAGAGTTTTATCTGGACTGGCAGCCCGGTGGACATAATAAGGCTTCATATTGGAAGGCATTCTCTCACTGCCTCGGTTCTTGGGCTGTAATGAGGTAGGGGGGGAGAGAGGGAGGGAGGGGGGGGAGAGAGGGAGGAGGGAGGGAAGGAGGGGGGGAGGGGGGGGGAGAGAGAGAGGGAGGAGGGGGGGGGGAGAGGGAGGAAGGAGGGGGGGAGAGAGAGGGAGGGGGGGGGGGAGAGAGGGAGGGAAGGAGGGGGGGGGGAGAGAGAGAGAGAATGTGTTTGAAACCATGTCCTGGGGGGGAGTTTAAAACTGAGTGTGAACGACGTCATGTTGTGGAGCATCTGATTGGCTCACCGAACGGAGGAGGAGGAGGAGGAGGAGGAGGAGGAGGAGGAGGTGTGAGGTCAAGGAGCTGCTGGTGCTGGGTGGATGACAATGGAGGGGGTAGTGCTGGTGGGGGTGGAGTTAGGCATGGTGGTGGTGGTGGTGGGGGTGGAGTTAGGCATGGTGGTGGTGGTGGTGGGGGTGGAGTTAGTGGTGGTGGTGGTGGTGGGGGCGGAGTTAGGCGTGGTGGTGGTGGGGTGGGGGTGGAGTTAGGCATGGTGGTGGTGGTGGGGGCGGAGTTAGGCGTGGTGGTGGTGGGGGTGGAGTTAGGTGTGGTGGTGGTGGGGGCGGAGTTAGGCGTGGTGGTGGTGGGGTGGTGGGGGCGGAGTTAGGTGTGGTGGTGGTGGGGGTGGGGGGGAGTTAGGGGTGGTGGGGGTGGGGGTGGAGTTAGGCGTGGTGGTGGTGGTGGTGGAGTTAGGCGTGGTGGTGGTGGTGGTGGTGGGTGGTGGGGGTGGAGTTAGGCGTGGTGGTGGGGGTGGAGTTAGGTGTGGTGGTGGTGGTGGTGGTGGGGGTGGAGTTAGGCGTGGTGGTGGTGGTGGTGGAGTTAGGCGTGGTGGGTGGTGGTGGTGGTGGTGGGGTGGTGGGGTGGAGTTAGGCTTGATGGTGGTGGAGGTGGTGGTGGAGGTGGGGGTGGTGGTGGTGGGGGCGGAGTTATGTCGGATGTGGCCAAGATGCTTTATTGGCCATTTGCATCATTCCCTCCCGCAGTATGAATTTATAAAACAATACTATAAAAAAATACTATATACAATAAAAATGAACATAAAAATAACAAGTACATACAAGTACAAGTACATGACCATCATTTGTTGTCACTGGTTGACGTGTGTGTGTGTGTGTGTGTGTGTGTGTGTGTGTGTGTGTGTGTGTGTGTGTGTGTGTGTGTGTGTGTGTGTGTGTGTGTGTGTGTGTGTGTGTGTGTGTGTGTGTGTGTGTGTGTGTGTGTGTGTGTGTGTGTGTGTGTGTGTGTGTGTGTGTGTGTGTGTGAGACGCTCCTGACTTAACATCCTCTGGGAGATGAGAAATACTGACATGAGAGGGAGAGAGATGTAGAGTGATACACAGAGAGCTATGGGGAGGGAGAGAGATGTAGAGTGATACACAGAGAGCTATGGGGAGGGAGAGAGATGTAGAGTGATACACAGAGAGCTATGGGGAGGGAGAGAGATGTAGAGTGATACACAGAGAGCTATGGGGAGGGAGAGAGATGTAGAGTGATACACAGAGAGCTATGGGGAGGGAGAGAGATGT
>CM051007.1:29167031-29227031 GCA_027704905.1 Muraenolepis orangiensis | reverse complement strand
CTCTCTCTCTCTCTGTCTCTGTCTCTGTCTCTGTCTCTCTCTCTCTCTCTCTCTCTCTCTCTGTCTCTCTCTGTCTGTCTGTCTGTCTGTCTGTCTGTCTGTGTCTCTCTCTCTCTCTCTCTCTCTCTCTCTCTCTCTCTCTCTCTCTCTCTGTCTTTCTCTATCTTTCTCTCCCTCTCTCTCTCTCTCTCTGTCTCTGTCTCTCTCTCTGTCTCTCTCTCCGTCTGTCTCTATCTTTCTCTCTCTCTCTGTCTCTGTCTCTGTCTCTCTCTTTCTCTCTCTCTGTCGGTCTCTATCACCCTCTCGTCTCTCTCTCTCTGTGTCTCTCTCTCTCTCTCTCTCTCTCTCTGTGTCTCTATATGTTTCAACCGATGGCTTATTTCCTGGTTATATCGTCTCCCGTGGGAGGAGCTCATACGATATGAGAATCCCTCCGTCGATCACATCTCATAACCACAGTACTGTTGTTTTCTATCATCTGATGGCGGGTTACCCGGGCCCTGTCCTGAGGCAGCACCCCATTCATAAACCCCTTCTTTTCGTGGCTTCATTTCTCTTCCGTTATCAACACAGCTAAGCTCCTGGGCAGAATCTTTCCCCTCAGGGCCGATAGACCTCATCCCCAGATGTTTTTAAACCGATAACGTGGTTGCATTGTTATTTGACGGCCCCAGCATTCATACAATGATCCCTTATTGGTCGGGTGGTCCTTGAATAGCAGCCACGCTTACGTCAGTAAAGACTCAGCGCTTGGCGGTGGACCCGTGAAGTCGTGGATGAGGTGATGTGTTCTTCTCTGTCCGTCAAGTCTAGAACTACGGATAATCTTTATCAAGCGAGGCGTACGTATTTAGCTCGACGGACAGACATTGGCGGGTCTTAATGAAGACCTTTTCCCCACCGTCTAGTCTAGTCCCCGATGTCACCCAGAGGAGCAGAAGCCGAGTCTTTGTTCCCGCCTGTGCAGAAAGAGAGGAGGAAGTGGACTTGAAGCCATTCATGTTTTAGTTCTTTTGGGGTTTTTTGTCGTCTCCCAAAGGTCTTTCTTTTGAATGAAGTTGAACACCGGCGGTGTGTATATATATATATATATATATATATATATATATATAATATAAACCCGCTAGGTACTACTATGTGTGGGAGAGAGAGAGAAAGAGAGAGACTTCCGCTGCGTGGTCACAATGGGACAACAGGAGGCTAATGAATGGAGCCTTGAGCGGCTGGCCGGCCCCTGAATGGAAGCGTGGCGGGGAGCATGAAAGCACCTTATGCAGGCAGCGCCGCTGCCCCCGGCCGCCGGCTCCATTACCGCCAGGCCCCGCCGGCCGGCGGGTCCATTACCGCCGGCCGCGGCCGGCGGCGGCGCCCCGACCCGGAGCACGGCGCTAAGTGAGCTTCTCCTGAAGCGCCTTCCTGGAATCCTCGCTACCCGCCGCCCACGAGGGCCTTTTGATCTTTTTTTGTGCTTGTGTGTCCTGCAAGTGGGGGCTGATGGGGGGGGTTTGTGTGTGTGTGTGTGTGTGTGTTTGTATGTGTGCACATGTGTGTCTCTCTCGGAGTGTGTGTGTGGTGTGTGTGTGTGTGTGTGTGTGTGCGCACGCACGTGTGTCTCTCTCTCTCTGTACGTGGTGTGTGTGTGTGTGTGGTGTGTGTGTGTGTGTGGTGTGTGGTGTGTGTGTGTGTGTGTGTGTGTGTGTGGTGCGCGTGTGGCGAGCGTGTGTGTATCTTATGTGTGTGTGTGTGTGTACACGCTCATAGTACCCTCTTCTTGCATATAATAATAATAATCATTCTTGGTAGGAGTTGTATTCGTAGTATTCAAGTTATACAGTTTCGCAGCATGGTCTTTCAGAGTGCTTTGTGTAACAATATGCAATAGTTGTTGATAATAATAGTTATTAAAGCGTAAACCATAAAGACGAATCATTTAACACCCTTTATTATGAACCATTAACTATGAAACAACCATATAATCAGATTGCCTTCCACTCCAACGCAAATCCTCGTCTCTTTAAAGTCTGTCCAACGGGAGCAGTGGAGGATATGAACATAATGCACGGGTCAACCCCATCCCTCTCAGAGAAGGGGAGCTGCTTCAGGTCAGTTCAGCCCAGGAGAGCAAAGCTGAACCAACCAGCCTGCTTTAGCTTTCTGAAAAGGTTAGTGGGTGTGTGAGTCCCTGAGGAGGGGGGGGGGGGGGGATACGGGGCCGTCAGAGGAGGTCGCTCTGTTGTCTGTGTACTGATTCATCGCCTGTCACTTTCTTATTTTACTTCTCTCTCTCTCTCCCCTTATCTTCACTCTTAAAACCTGTCATACACACACACACACACACGCCTGAAATCTGATAAACGTCTGGAAATGATACCGTTTAAATGGCAAAAGGTCCTGCATCTGTTTCAGACACTTTTTATTGTTTTGATTGATCTTTGTAATTCAAGCCGTGTCATTGGGGATGTAACGTCCTACACTCGGAGCAGACTGTGGCTTGCGCATACAGTGTTTAAAGGCCGCCTCGCAGACGGAGATGGACGGACAGACGGACAGACCGATTAGGGAAACAAACACCACTGTTTGAGACGTTTCGTAAAAACCTAAACCCTTTCATTAGCGGTTGTTAAAGCCCAATAAAAAACATTAATTGTCTACCGCTTATCCGGCATGGGGTGGTTGATAATAACAATATGATGCCATATAATAGATCAAATATAATAATTTATCTCGTTCAATACTGTAATGAGAATAATGGAAATAGTAACAATATTACCAATTTGAGAGAGAGAGAGAGATGCTTTATTCACTTTATTCGATAAGATATGATCAATTGGTTAATATGTAGATAACAATGTGTCCATAATTACTCTACAGCGTATTCACTGTCAGACGGCGTGCGCTATCTCTGTGCACAGCAGCTCCCCCGGGGGCCAGCATGTCTCTCTCTCTCTCTCTCTCTCTCTCTCCTCTCCTCTCCCTCTCTCTCTCTCTCTCTCTCTCTCCCCTCTCCTCTCCCTCCCTCCTCCCTCTCTCTCTCTCTCCCCTCTCTCTCTCTCTCCCTCTCCCTCTCCCTCTCCCTCTCCTCTCTCTCTCTCTCTCTCTCTCTCTCTCTCTCTCTCTCTCTCTCTCTCTCTCTCTGGTGTTAATCAGCGATCAGGGCGCTGTGCGTGAGTAATTTACCCTCAGATGGCCGGCCATTTAAGGGGGGGGGGGGGGATTGGCAGCAGGTGTTTCAATAGAACGCGTCAACATATCGACTATTGATTAACAGGCTGGCGGGGGGGGGGGGGGGGGGTTCTGGTGTGTTTCACTGTGGCAGTCTTACAGTACATTACATTACAGTGACTTATCCGACGCTGTTTTGCAAAGTGACCGACTATAAGGTCATTCAACAGGTAGGCAAGAAACTACTAGTCACCAGAAGTCATAAGTGCATTTCCATCCGAACAACAAGCCTCCAAGAGCAGAACCAGAGCTCAGGTTAAAAGTACAATAAGAGGTTTAATGTTGTTTGTATGTTGCCATTTGCAACAAGTACAGTGGAATGCTTACTCCCCATTCCCTCCCGCAGTATGAATTTCCTACAGCAATACTATACTAAAATATACAATACTATACTATACTAAACTAAACAATAGTATACTGTAAACAACACTATATACTACCTATGATAAGCTATACTATAAACAACACTATGTACTATACTAAGTACTATTCCTTATACTATGCAACTCTACACTGTTGTCTCCCTAGATACAGTGTGGACAGTTGGAGACGATGGATGGACATGTAGGACTGTATGTTGTTGTAGGGCTGGGGTACTGCAGCTGTGTGTGTGTGTGTGTGTGTGTGTGTGTGTGTGTGTGTGTGTGTGTGTGTGTGTGTGTGTGTGTGTGTGTGTGTGTGTGTGTGTGTGTGTGTGTGTGTGTGTGTGTGTGTGTGTGTGTGTGTGTGTGTGTGTGTGTGTGTGTGTGTGTGTGTGAGAGACTAGTCCCAGCTGAACGCTTCTGGGTTCAAACCCCAGTATCTTTGAGACCTGAACATCCCTTTAAAGTGGCTCTGGATTAAAGTGTTTGCTTCCTAACTGGTAAATAGCATCTTCAGAGCGGTATACGCAGTCAAGTGTTGAGCTGCCACAACAAGGGGTGTTCTAAGGGAATTATTTCTACTGAAGTGAGGTGTGTCTTTCCTGTTTTCCTGACTGGAATTGGACAACATCTTTGGGCCACAAATAGGTGTGTTCACGCCTTCCAACAGCCAGCAGCCGAGTTCAACCTTCACTCTGCTCAGGTCAATATGGGCAGGCAGCCAAATGAGGGGGGGGGTGGTGGTGGTGGTGGTGTGTGTGTGTGTGTGTGTGTGTGTGTGCAGTTAAGAATAATGAGGCAGAAAGTTTCCAAGCCATCATAAATCTAATAACCGATACACGCCAACTCCCAATCCCAATATTACCACGAAAAATAAGGAAGTTATTCATTCAACGTCAAAATAAATATTTGAATATGACAAGCAATCACATAGCCGTGTGACATGGTAATACAGTTTATTCAGGTACTTTGCATTTTCCTTTTTGTATTGGTTTTTGTGATACTTCTTAACTTAACCCTGAGCGATCATTGTGATCTTTTTCTAAAAAATTATACTTTGATGGATTGTTCTACAAAAGAAGCGTTGTCCACCCACCATTATCTACAGAATATAATAACAGCTCTGGGATTTAACAAGCCTCCCGCCCCCTTTCTGGTTGTCATAATTCATCAAATCCACGATTGTGTGTAACTAGTCGTCACCGTAACGTTCTCTGTGGTGTACAATACAATACCATACACTACACTTTATTGTCCCCTTGGGGAAATTTGTGTTGGACTCAAATGTTGCCCACATAACCAAACAACATATAACTAAGCAGCACATACTGTAGTAAATCAACACCATTCCACATACTATAGTAAACCAACACCATTCCACTTGTTGCCATGACGACAACACCCGGCCCACGGCCCCACCTCTCACAATACTGGATACAACAAAGTCGTGTGGCAAAACTGCCAACCCGTTGCCCTGGTAACCCCGGCGGTTTAGCACCTGTTCACCGCGGAACCCTTTGGAGCCAGGCGAGAGCTCCGGTGGAGGTGTGCTGCGCTCGCTGAGGAATTATTCTACAGAATAAGCTAAAAAAGACCTTTTGCTTTGTGTGTTTTAAGAGCGGCGGAGATAAGGTTCACCTCCTGTGCTTTGAATGTAATCCACAGCGAGGTCTGAGGAGTGGAATAGGTGCCTGCTCCAGAACTAATTGTGGGTTAAATTAAAGAAAAAAACGCAATTAAAAGTGCAATTAGGTCACCGAAGATGTGTGTGTAAGTGCCTATCTATTGCTGTGTGTGTCTATGTATGTATGTATGTATGTGTGTGTGTGTGTGTGTGTGTGTGTGTGTGTGTGTGTGTGTGTGTGTGTGTGTGTGTGTGTGTGTGTGTGGTGTGTGTGTGTGTGTGTGTGTGTGTGTGTGTGTGTGTGTGTGTGTGTGTGTGTGTGTGTGTGTGTGTCTCTCTGTTGGTCTGTATTTGTGTGTGTGTGTGTGTGTGTGTGTGTGTGTGTGTGTGTGTGTGTGTGTGTGTGTGTGTGTGTGTGTGTGTGTGTGTGTGTGTGTGTGTGTGTGTGTGTGTGTGTGTGTGTGTGTGTGTGTGTGTGTGTGTGTGTGTGTGTGTGTGTCTCTGTTGGTCTGTATTTGTGTGTGTGTGTGTGTGTGTGTGTGTGTGTGTGTGTGTGTGTGTGTGTGTGTGTGTGTGTGTGTGTGTGTGTGTGTGTGTGTGTGTGTGTGTGTGTGTGTGTGTGTGTGTGTGTGTGTGTGTGTGTGTGTGTGTGTGTATATCTGCGTGTGAGGGGGGGGGGGGGGGAGGGGGCATATGGCGTAGTGTGGAATTGTGGGTAATCCTTTTCAAAAGCGTGGCGTGAGCGCTACGAGCTAACTAGACGATGTTTGATTTTTCGCTCGGTTTGACAGATTTTTAAATTTTTAAATTTTTCATGTTCTCGTCTACAAGATATAGATATGGATTATTTGAACGCACAGAAGCCCACACCGCACAGAGCCGGCTATAGCAATTCAGATTGTACCGTATAAATCCAATGACCGATAAACCAATTCTGAATCCTGAGTCCCGAGTGGTAAACCCCCCCTGTGGGGTCCTCCCCCCTGTGGGGTCCTCCCCCAGGTGAACCTGGGAAGCCACCAGTACCTGTTCACGGTGGAGGCCGACCCCTCAGAGATGCCCTGCCTGTGCCTTCGCCATGACGTGGACGCCCTGGTGTGGCAACCCAGGCCCGACCGGCCCCACGCCATGTGGGAGCACGTGGCCACCTTCAACGCCCTGGGTATGACACGCACACACACACACACACACACACACACACACACACACACACACACACACACACACACACACACACACACACACACCCTGGACCCATGGACCCTGAATGCAGCGCCTGACCATCTAAAGGTGGTTTATCCTGCTGCTGGGAGGACAGCCAGACACTGGGTCTGCATGCAGGGTTTCAAAGACAATAGGAGGAACGTTGAAGTTAAAGCAGCCGGCATGAGTCTGAGAACAATCGAAGCAAGCTGTCAAAATGGGCAGTAACTAAAACCTTTATGTGTACATTGTGAGTACATTGTGTGTACATTGTGTGTACATTGTGTGTACATGTGTGACATGTGTGACATTGTGAGTGCCACACGGCTGCACATTTTTCTCCAAAGCACAACCAGATGGAGTAGCTAAAGGATTCCCAAAGATTCTGTTCCAAGATACAAGATACAAGATATTTATTGGCCAACAAGTACAATGGGATGCTTACTCCCCATTCCCTTCTGCAGTATAAATCTCTAGAACAATACCATAAAAATACAATATACAATCAAAATAAACAATAAAAGAACCACAAAGTGAGTGAAGAACTGGAGGTTAGTTGGTTCTTTATTGATGTATTAGTGGTCGTGTAGCAGGAGCTCGGCCATCCAGGGTCTCTACCATCTCCACCGAGGTTCTTCTCAAGTCAACATAAGGGTACACTCCGGGTCTTCCCATGTTAGTTTTTTGTTGTTGAAGTTAGTAAGCCGGTTCTTACTCCATTAAGTATTTACAATCCAATGTCCCGGATGCAGTCCAGAAACCTACACGGCTGTTAATATTGATTTCCCGGTGCACCGGAGAACCGCTTCGGAGAGCCAATGTTTGCTCTGCACGCAGATGTGGTCTGACGTGGTCTAAATGTCTTGTTGTCATTTGGTGACGTAGCGTAGAGCTAGGTGTCAGGACCATGGCGTGGACAGGGTCTTCCCACGGTACCTGGATCCCCCATCCCCTTCAGCGTGTCTTTCTAAATGTACCATACGTAAAGTACGTAAACATAAAGTGTCTTACTATGATGACACTTTTGACATTGGGACATAACTCTGACAATAACGCGATATCTTATCTCATGTTATCTTATCGTGAAGCCGGCTGCCCGAGATCACACGGTGGATGTGTAATCTTTATTTTGTAGCCCGCCCAATATCTCACCCCCGGCCTGGTTGCCATTCCTTATTGGTCCGTTTGGGGTCCCGTGGCCATCGACCCGCCTGTGACCCCCTCCCTGTGTGTCTTCCGTGGCCCAGGTTACGTCCAGGCGTCCAAGCGGGACAAAAAGTTCTCCACCTGCGCCCCCGACTTCTCGTACGCGGCGCTGGGCGAGTGTCTCCGCCGGGCGTTCATCTACCGCCAGCCGGCGCCCGTCGACACGGTGCTCTTCAACCGCAAGCAGGGCCGGCAGGTGGGCCGGGTCGCCAAGCAGCAGGTGGCCAGCCTGGACTCGGCCGACCCGGTCCTGGGCTTCAGGGCCACCAACGAGAGGCTGTTTGTCCTGACGTCCAAGCGACTCTTCGTGCTCAAGGTCAACAGTGACTCGGTTTGACATGTCCAAACCGCGGGGACCGCGATTTCTCTTGTAGAAAAGACCGGAATTTATTTTAAAGATGTAATTACACATATTCGACCAGAGGTGGTGCGGTGGTTTGGTTACTCTTTTTAATGAACCGAAAGCCATTCAAAAGTGTCATCCATTCCAAAATGATGTGTAATCCGTCAACTGTAATTATACTGCACTTGTGTCATTAAATCCTGTGTTGTAGTAAACGGTGACTCCTGTCTGCTTTGTAACTTACTTTGTTCAACTTTCACCGTGCCAAATAACACAAGGTTTACTAAACCTGCATGGATTGATGGTTATATCATGTAATACATTCCAATGGTAAAATAACATTCTATGGTTATCAGTATAAAATGATTGCAATGTAAATTGCTTTATACAAAATGCATGACACAGGACACGGCTTTGACGCATGTAAGATCAGCAATGGTTTCACTTTTTAAAAGCCTTCCGTTGGAACCTAAAGCCGGACGTGAACAGTCGACCAATCTTCTCTCCGCGTCATCCACTGCTTCCTTGGTCGTTTTACATTTTACATCGGACAAAAATGTCCCATTGAGAGATATATATATAGCATATATATAGATATATATAGACCACAACGCACACCGTGTCCCAGGTCCAACACTAATGTCGTCCCAGGAAGCCGCTCTATGTGCTTCGTCAAGGCATGAATAATGGTTTACTCTCCATCTCCGTTCACAGGCGATGGAGCGTTGGCTCGCTTATCATAGTAAGTGTTCACGTCGGGGGGTCGATGCCTTATCGCCATGGCAATAGGAGCGGACGGCAATATGTTTTGGGGCTTTTTTAAAAATGTTACCAAAACATGTCTATAGACAGTACATGCTCATAGGACACACACACACACACTACACACACACACACACACACACACACTACATACACACACACACACACACACACACACACACACACTACATACACACACACTACATACACACACACACACACACACACACACACACACACACTACATACACACACACACACACACACACACACACACTACACACACACACACACACACACACACACACACACACACACACACACACACACACACTACATACACACACACTACATACACACACACACACACACACACACACTACATACACACACACACACACACACACACACTACATACACACACACACACACACACACACACACACACACACACACACACACACTACATACACACACACACACACACACTACATACACACACACACACACACACACACTACATACACACACACACACTACATACACACACACACACACACACTACATACACATGGCATACTCATTACCAAATGTAAAACCATAGATGACTCAATGGGCTCCTCCTGGACACAGGTTGATGAGGGATCTGGTTTGATTTGGTCCAGTGTGTGTGGTGGAGGCTGTTCTACCCTGTGGGCCTTGATTAACAAGGACCCACAGGTGGGCAGCCTCACCTGCCAATCAGTCCGACTCGGGCGAGGCTGCTTAAACCAGCCACCAACCACACACACACACACACTCACACACTCCACAGTAATAAACCGACTGCACACCAATAAGCCTTCTTTGCCTGCTTTCTACAGTACTGCGTTGACATTTAACCTGGCATTTGTAAACCTTTATAGTAAAAGCTTGTCTGTAGCTGAAGCCAGTATTTGCAAGATCTAATTTCTGTGAACTCGCTGACACTTCGGTGCTATTCTGTACGACTACAGCATATAAAGGGCTCGGCGGTGTCTTGGTGACGCTCTATGAACATTAAATCTGTTTATTCTCCGTATGTTTAGTCGCTAACAACAACAAGGAGAGGACGTGGGAGCAGGTTTTCCTCCTCCGCCAAAACGCGTGAGGGTTAGTCGTCGTAAAACCTGATATTTGCCAGGTCGTATATTTTAACAAGCCGTGCTAAGGCTGTTGACCTTTGTGCTGTCTGCGGGCCTTCAGGGGTTTTGTGTTTACAAAGCTTAGCTAAGGATAGACCATGACGATAAATCTGTCTCTGGTAATGCACCGTTGTGTTTTAAGTGAAGCGTTGAGATCCATGCAGGCTCTGTTAAACTGATCACTGAACGGTGGTACAATTACAAGATCCAGTGAGCTGCTTTCTGGTGGTGTTTGGTTATTTGGTTCATTAGCTCTGCCATCGAAGATGGACCGAAGGTTATGGCTTCGCCCCTGTCTGTCTGTCTGTCTGTCTGTCTGTCTGTCGGTTTGTTAAGTCAAAAAGTTATGTATGGATTTGGACAACTTGCTCAAGTTGTCATACATTACTGGAAAACCATTGGGTCACACGTGGGCTTAGATTTATCTCTTTATTAGCATTGTTATTATTCCATCTGTATTCACTTTTTGCGATTAAAGTTTGGGAATTGGAGAAACCCAGAACAGCCTATAAATACATAAGGAAAGTCTCTTCCAACTGAAATGCCTTTAGGACCAGCAAGTTGACAATACGGCTTCTGATTGGTAAACAGATTGCAGCGGCCAGTCAATTCCTTCAGCCTGGCTCTGAGGGGCCAACCTTCAGGAGGTCATTTGGCTTTTCCCGCTCCGAGACGTGCCATCGCTGGGCTGTAATTGCTCTTTTCTTTTCAGAGAAACGTTCTTTTGCTGAGGGAAATCTAGTTTTCCCCTCTCTCGCAGTCCCTTATTCAATTACTCTCGGTCCACTTGAAGCTCTTGTTTGTGTTTTGTGCATTTTCTCTCTCTGTCCGTTTGGGGGTCCAGCGCGGTTGGGATTGCTTGTCACGTCCACTGATGTCTCGTATGGCTTTTTGGACGATGGCTTTGGGGTGGTGTGCCTGGCCGTCTCCTGGGGTAATGCAGCACGGATAGGGCTGAGGGTCCCGGGAAGTACCTTAAAGTCCGGGTTTGTGAACCCTGGCCACTAAGTGAGCCGCACGCCTCTCTCGCTACAAATGAGAAAGGTAAAGGTTAAAGGTTTACAAAAAGACCTTCTCCTAGTAGGTAGGTAGTGTAAAGCAAAGTATTAAAGTTTAATGTTAATGACATGTTATGATAGCTTAATGTTAATGACATGTTATGATAGAGTAATGTTAATGACGTTATGATAGAGTAATGTTAATGACATGTTATGATAGCTTAATGTTAATGACATGTTATGATAGTGTAATGTTAATGACATGTTATGATAGCGTAATGTTAATGACATGTTATGATAGTGTAATGTTAATGACATGTTATGATAGCTTAATGTTAATGACATGTTATGATAGCGTAATGTTAATGACATGTTATGATAGCGTAATGTTAATGACATGTTATGATAGCGTAATGTTAATGACATGTTATGATAGTGTAATGTTAATGACATGTTATGACAGTGTAATGTTAATGACATGTTATGATAGAGTAATGTTAATGACTTGTTATGATAGAGTAATGTTAATGACATGTTATGATAGCGTAATGTTAATGACATGTTATGATAGCGTAATGTTAATGACATGTTATGATAGAGTAATGTTAATGACATGTTATGATAGTGTAATGTTAATGACATGTTATGATAGTGAAAGTGGCAGCACTCCTATCAGTCCAGTAGGTCACTGCCTGTGGATAAAACTCTCCTTAAACCTGCTAGTCCTTGCTGTACGGATGCTGAGGAACCAGCAACCAGACGGTAGGGGGGGAGAAGTGATGGAGCCCAGGGTGGTTGCGGTCGTTAGTGATGGAGATGGCCTTCTTCCTTACCTGGTCCTAAAGATCTCCTCAATGCATGGAAGTGCACACCCCATGATCTTCTCTGCCGTCCTCACGACCCTCTGGATGTCTTTCTTGTCCTGTTCAGTGGTGTCTCCGTACCACACGGTGACGCCACTCCTCAGGACGCTCTCTACGGAGCCACGGCAGAAGTTCACTAGCCACCTCTGGCCTATTCCGCTTTTCATGAAGCACCGCAGGGCATAGAGGCGCTGGTGGGCCTCCTTCATAATGACCTCCGTGTGGCGGGTCCACGCCAGGTCGTCGAAATCTGTAGCCCTAGGAAACATCAATTATGCAAATTGACCAAATTGGCAAACTACATTCCACATAAAACATATAAGCTTCTAAACCATATAGTTAACTAAAAAAGCCTTTAAATAAAGTCTCTTTGCACCTCAAAGAGAGCTCCCTTCCTGATTGTACAGTGTATTGACAAGTAACTTGACTTCAGAATGTACTGCTGATCAACTGATCAACCCAAGCCTCTCAGAATGTGTGTTGACGACCAACTTGACCTCTTACTGCAGCATGGGAAGGGATCGTGTCACTCGTGGTCTCTCTGAAGAGGCTTGGTCCACGCTCCCTATGTGTCTTCCCTATTGTCATGCTCTCCTTTGCCCCAGTCTGACAAACTGTCTGGGATTTCTTGTTTTCTGCCAAAACAAAAAAACTATTCAGTATTCATCCTGTTTTTGTCTCACAACCAGCGTTTTATTTCAACATGTAACGCATCAACTCTCTAAATCCTGAGAAGCAGTATTGAAAAAAACACCAATTATCTCTCGATTTCCTGAATTGCCTGATGTTGGGACTTACCTGTTGGGACTTACCTGTTGGGACCTACCTGTTGGGACTTACCTGTTGGGACTTACCTGTTGGGACCTACCTGTTGGGACTTACCTGTTGGGACTTACCTGTTGGGACCTACCTGTTGGGACTTACCTGTTGGGACTTACCTGTTGGGACTTACCTGTTGGGACCTACCTGTTGGGACCTACCTGTTGGGACTTACCTGTTGGGACTTACCTGTTGGGACCTACCTGTTGGGACTTACCTGTTGGGACCTACCTGTTGGGACTTACCTGTTGGGACTTACCTGTTGGGACTTACCTGTTGGGACTTACCTGTTGGGACCTACCTGTTGGGACTTACCTGTTGGGACTTACCTGTTGGGACCTACCTGTTGGGACTTACCTGTTGGGACTTACCTGTTGGGACTTACCTGTTGGGACTTACCTGTTGGGACCTACCTGTTGGGACTTACCTGTTGGGACCTACCTGTTGGGACCTACCTGTTGGGACCTACCTGTTGGGACCTACCTGTTGGGACTTACCTGTTGGGACCTACCTGCTGGGACTTACCTGTTGGGACCTACCTGCTGGGACTTACCTGTTGGGACTTACCTGTTGGGACTTACCTGTTGGGACTTACCTGTTGGGACTTACCTGTTGGGACCTACCTGCTGGGACTTACCTGTTGGGACTTACCTGTTGGGACTTACCTGTTGGGACCTACCTGTTGGGACTTACCTGTTGGGACCTACCTGTTGGGACCTACCTGCTTGAGTCCATGTAATCAAGTCCATCCTTAATGGCGTCCATCTGAATTCACTGTCAGTCACTTTGGATCAAAGTTTCTGTAATAATAATTCTTCAAATAAATGATTTAAAGGTTAAAGGTTCTGTAGGTAAGGGGTGTGGAGTGTGTGGTCAGTGGCTGGTTGAAGCAGCCTCACCTGGCCCCAGTCAGACTGATTAGAGTCTGGTTGAAGCAGCCTCACCTGGCCCCAGTCAGACTGATTAGAGTCTGGTTGAAGCAGCCTCACCTGGCCCCAGTCAGACTGATTAGAGTCTGGTTGAAGCAGCCTCACCTGGCCCCAGTCAGACTGATTAGAGTCTGGTTGAAGCAGCCTCACCTGGCCCCAGTCAGACTGATTAGAGTCTGGTTGAAGCAGCCTCACCTGGCCCCAGTCAGACTGATTAGAGTCTGGTTGAAGCAGCCTCACCTGGCCCCAGTCAGACTGATTAGAGTCTGGTTGAAGCAGCCTCATCTGACCCCAGTCAGACTGATTAGAGTCTGGTTGGAGCAGCCTCACCTGGCCCCAGTCAGACTGATTAGAGTCTGGTTGAAGCAGCCTCACCTGGCCCCAGTCAGACTGATTAGAGTCTGGTTGGAGCAGCCTCACCTGGCCCCAGTTAGACTGATTAGAGTCTGGTTGGAGCAGCCTCACCTGGCCCCAGTCAGGCTGATTAGAGTCCGGGGCTGCCCAGGATAAGCTAGCCAGCACCACACACACACTCACACACAGAGAAAGAGCCTGGACATGTTACCTTTTACCACCTGCTGCTCTACCACAGAAACCTGAAAAGAGGCGTTGTGGCGTAGCAGGAGCGACTGCCACAAAGAGCTATTATTTAAGTGTAATTTGTTATTGCATGGCCATCTGTACAGCTATTATCTATCATATTAGCTATAATTTCTGACCAATCAGGGCACCTTTGTCTCCGTGATTGGTTCGGAGAATTCATCTGGCCTGTCAATCACAGGTGTGTGAAACACTTCTCAGTGACAGAAAAACATAAGGAGGGAGGGAGCAGAGAGGGTGTGAGGAGGGAGCTAGGGTGAGGAGGAGCATAGAGGGTGTGAGGAGGGAGCAGAGAGGGTGTGAGGAGGGAGCATAGAGGGTGTGAGGAGGGAGCAGAGAGGGTGTGGAGGCAGAGAGGTGAGAGGAGCAGGGTGTGAGGAGGGAGCATAGAGGGTGTGAGGAGGGAGCAGAGGGTGGGGAGGGGGAGAGGGTGTGAGGAGGGAGCATAGAGGGTGGGAGGGGCAGAGAGGGTGTGAGGAGGGAGCAGAGAGGGTGTGAGGAGGGAGCATAGAGGGTGGGGGAGCTAGAGGGTGAGGGGAGCAGAGGGGTGGAGGGGGCAGAGAGGGTGTGAGGGGTAGGGGTGGGAGGGGCAGAGAGGGTGTGAGGAGGGGCAGAGGGGTGGGAGGGAGAGGGTGTGGAGGAGCATGAGGGGAGGAGGAGCAGAGAGGGTGTGAGGAGGGAGCAGAGAGGGAGCGAGGGAGGGAGCAGAGGGGGGGAGGGGGCCAAGGGGGAGGGAGGGAGCAGAGAGAGCGGGGGAGGGAGGGTGGAGGCAGAGCAGGAGGGAGGGAGCAGAGAGGGAGGGAGGGAGCAAAGAGGGAGGAAGGGAGAGAGATTCCAAGGTAAAATTGTATTATTAAAATAATATCATTGAGTGTCAATAATTGGATCTCTGTGTCTTTCACCGTCAGCCGTTGGTCTGCACAGAACATGTGGTCCCAGGTCCTTATGTGTTTATGTGTATGTGGTATAGGCGGCATGTTGGAGGCTGCATGTTGGAGGCTGCATGTTGGAGGCTGTATGTTGGAGGCTGCATGTTGGAGGCTGTATGTTGGAGGCTGCATGTTGGAGGCTGTATGTTGGAGGCTGTATGTTGGGGCTGTATGTAGAAGGCTGTATCTTGGAGGCTGTATGTTGGAGGCTGTACGTTGGAGGCTGTACGTTGAAGGCTGTATGTTGAAGGCTGTACATTGGAGGCTGTACGTTGAAGGCTGTATGTTGGAGGCTGTATGTAGAAGGCTGTACGTTGGAGGCTGTATGTTGGAGGCTGTATGTTGGAGGCTGCATGTTGGAGGGTGTATGTTGGAGGCTGCATGTTGGAGGCGGCATGTTGGAGGCTGCATGTTGGAGGTGGTGCCCTCCAGAGTAATATAGTATAGTCAGCGAATAGTGGAGCTTCAAGTCATTCCATAATTAAATCTGGCTGCCATTAGAGAGATTTTCATTGGTTACAAGAATGACGACAGGGACCGGCCCAATTCCAACTGTCACCCTTAATCTGCTCCTGCTACTGATGAAGTGTCCTGCATGGTCACAGTAACTGTCAAAACCCTTAAAAATCAATATCACTGATATATATCAATATCAGTGTTCGCCGTGATTACAGATCAATACGAATACTTCATGATACATCAGAGCCGTGTGTATAGAACTCGATGTATTTATCTTAGCTCAAGGTTAAGCTTAATGTATTGCCAGTGTTCCAGATATATAGTTTGAACGTTCTCCAGGACCACCTCAAGGTCAAGGTCAACGGTTCAGCCTTCAAACAGCTCAGTTGCTGTCCGATTATTTAAATACCGCCCCTGAATTAGTTGATTCCGTATTTACTTATGTATACATGTCTTATTTTGTGGCATATATATATACATAATATTTACATACCAAATATAATGTATACATATAGAATATATACATATTTACACACATAAATATATACGTATATACATAAACAATATTACATATATATATATATATATATACGTAAAATATTATAGTATAGAGATTATAGTATATAGTATAGAGAGTATATACATACACAATAGGATCAAACCAGGAGAGAGAGAGAGAGAGCCGTTGGATGGACAGACATGTGATAAAGGTCTCAATAGAGAGATCCCACAGGTGTGTAACGAGGTGACATCACCGACACTCACCTGAAGAGACACCCCACCCGCTCAGGGACGGGTGGGGCGTCAACGCATCGCCCATCTGGGATCAATAAAGTGCAATCTTATCTAGCTGATTGCTCTATATATATATATATATATATATGTGTGTGTGTTCTATTTTACCATGTAACCTTCAGGGTGCTAAATTGAGGCTTTTAATTTAACAGTTCTGCTGTCTTCATCTTTAAAGAAGTTTTATTGTTGGTGTGGTTTGGGGCTGTCGATCAAGTGACGTGGACCGTAAAGGTTATTCAATTGACAAAACATGTAGTGAAACAGGAATGAACCTACTGGGCGTAATCGCTCGTTTTAATTAAAAAGGACAGTTGCTCCGGGAGAGAATCCTTCACACGGTGGTCATTACACAATCCAACTTTTATTTTTGTACTGTACAAAGTAATAGCATTTAAATGAACATCGAAACGCATTCACATAACAGTAAGTCCAAAATGAAAGCAATATTTGTCGCTCACCGCACTGCACCACAGAATAATTACCCACTTTATTGTCAGAAGTGTTCATGAACGTTACAGAATAGCCAATAGAAAAGCAATAGACTCAAAGGCCTGACGGCACAAGCAGCCGCCCAACAATCACTTCTGAGAATCGACTTGGTTTCATATTCACCCGAGGAAGGACATACGACCCACACCGGAATCAATGCAGGTGCCTTGCTCATTAACAACTACCACCCACAAATCATATCGAGTTTCACATGACATTCAAATGCTGGACGAGAGGTGAGAACTTTATACAGATATGGAGATGTGTGTGTGTGTGTGTGTGTGTGTGTGTGTGTGTGTGTGTGTGTGTGTGTGTGTGTGTGTGTGTGTGTGTGTGGTGTGTGTGTGTGTGTGTGTGTGTGTGTGTGTGTGTGTGTGTGTGTGTGTGTGTGTGTGTGTGTGTGAGTTCACACGACACACAAGAGCACAAAATGTTCAACTTTTTGCACTTTTGATTTGATAAACCCACCACACCACTGGGCACTGAATGTGACACACTTCAACACCATAGGTTTGATGGGCATCTGTGTCACGGCGTTTGGACCAAAGATGAGTTTTTATTGACCAAAGATGTTGTTCTTGACAACATTCAACATTCAACCTGTTTACTGACTCAGAGATTTGGGGTTGAGGTGCGTTCACGTGATGTGAACGCCTTCTGTCATTGGATGTTCATCTGAACTAAACCTGATGGGGGTATATATAGTATGTATATATATATATGTATACAGTATATATATATATATATATATATATATATATACACAATTGGGGGTGGGGGGGGGGGGTTCCCGGTTCAATACCCCAATGCGATACACCTGCTCCTAAATGACACCAAATGAACCCGGCACCAGTCTCTTTGATTAGGAGTACTGTGAACGGCATGTTAGTAAATAAGTAATCGTCAAACTGCTTCCTTCAGTGCATTTCCTCCTTTCTCCTCCTCTGCTTCTCTGCGTCCGGATGCGTCTTGTCCGCCTCGACCCTTCCCTCCACCTCTGACACCCAGATCAAGGCTGTAGATGAAGACGTTGTGCTTTCAAAGTGTGTTTCTCCTGAATCCTGAATCACCGCCGGATCACAGAAGGCCGCCCGGGGAGACGGTCGATGGTTGGCGGCAGAATCGGCTGGGTCAAAGGTCACATTGGTAGCTGTGATTTGGAGACGTTCCAAGGTCTTGTGTCGATACACTCTTCTCATTCAGCGGGGCACTCGGGAACAGAAGACTCACGACGGAGAGATGTTTTAATACTTTTCATTTCAGTTTGAGTCGGTGAGTCGGTGTCCTAGGCGCCCTTCCCGTACACGCAGGTGTCCGGGTGCCGGTAGGTCCCCTGGGGGTCCGGGTGCCGGTAGGTCCCCTGGGGGTCCGGCGGCGGTGGCAGCAGCTGGTCGGTGGCGCTCAGCTCCTCCAGCTCGGTGGTGAAGTGGTCCGTGGTGCTCTCCACCACCGAGGTGTCCTTGGCCACGCTGTAGGTCAGCGCCACGCTGTACGGCCCGGCCGTCTTGGCCGCGCCGCCGCCCGGGCGCCCGCAGCGGCAGATCTTGCGGAAGGCGGCGCGGAACTTCTGCGACATGGCGTTGTAGATGAGCGGGTTAGCCGCGCTGTTGAGGTACACGCAGCAGCGGCAGAACAGCAGGAACCAGCGGTCCAGGTAGGCCTCGTCCAGGAAGGAGTTGACCACCACCAGCGTGCGGTAGGGCATCCAGAGGGCGGCGAACAGAATCACCACCACCGCTAGCATCTTGGTGACCTTGGAGAGGAACAACGGGGAATTATCAATCAATCAATAAACAACCAGAGGGCCCTCAGGAGAGGCCACCACACCAGACAGACAGACAGACAGACAGACAGGCATAACCTCCTCCCATCTTCCTAACAATAAAAAGAATAAGAAGAAACAAACACAACTTTTTTTTTCCCCTAACAATTATTTTTGTGATACGCAAATACAAGAGGCCGTTACGTGGAGTATTATGGTCTGGTTTTTTTTCCCCCGCGCGTAACGCACCTGTCTGCGCGAGGTGGCGGTGGAGTTGGAGTGGCGGGTGTTCTTGGAGCTCGCCCCGCCGTGTCCGTTCTTGCACTTGTCTTTGACCGAGGAGGGCAGCGGGTTGGTGAAGAGGATCCGGGCGATGAGTCCGTACAGCACGGCGGAGAGCAGCAGCGGCACCACGAAGAAGACTCCGAAGTCGAAGAAGTAGACGGGCATGTAGAAGCGCCTGGGCACTTTGTATCCGCACGTTACCACGGTGATGTTGTCGTACACGAGCTCCTGCAGGTCCGACAGGTAGAACCACATGACGCAGTACAGCGACGTGAACACCCACACGGACAAGATGATCTTCTTGGCCCTGGAAAGGGTGCACAAAAACTGCGCCTTTATGGGATGGCAAATTGCGATGTACCGCTCGACGGTGAACGCCGTGATGGAACAGGACGAGGCATTGATGCCCAAGTACTGGAAGTACGTGATGCAGAGACACCCGTAGCGGCCGAACACCCAGCGGCCCCCGAAGACGCTCTCCGCCACGCTGGGCAGCCCCGCCGCCGTCAGCACCATCAGGTCCGCCACGGCCAGGCTCACCAGGTAGCAGTTGGTGGGCGTGCGCATGTGCTTGGTGGTGAGCACCACCAGGACGACCATCACGTTGCCCACCACCCCCAGGACGCATATGACGAGGAACAGAACGCTGCTGATCACCTTGTACCGGGTGTCCATGTCCACCCACACGCCCAGCGTGGCGTTCGGCTCCGGCGCGGCTGTAAAGTTCTCCATGTCGTTCGGAGGACGCGTCAGGAGAGAAGCGCCGGAGCGACGTTGGCGTCTGACCGTTTACGCGCGGCAAAAACGGGAAAAATAATTTGACGCCATGAATAAAAGAGAAGAAGAAAAGCACTTTTCCTTGCGTAGCCTTTAAAAATGTAAATCTAATTGAAAGGTATCATCTGTTATATATTTAAACTGCGGCTCTGTTGGTTCAGCAGGTCCGTCCGTAAAGGTGTTGCGCTTTGGACGCTCCAGGTGGACGAGCCGAAGCGCGCGTGCTGCGTCGGACGCGTCTGGCCGTAAATGATCGGCTGGATGCTCCTTTTAACTCTTCTTTTCCCTCGATTTTTTTTTGTGTGTGTGTGTGTGTGGGGGGGGGGGGGGGGGGGGCACGCGGGATCATTACGCATGCGAGTTAAGGCAACAGGTCCGCCTCCCATCCATAAACCCGTCTCACGGTGTGTCACCGCTATAGATGTTATATCTGAACATATATCTTATATGCGCGTATTAAATATAAAGATGATGTATATATAAACTGGACACGGAGGTGCTAAATGTCGTGTAAACAGGAGCTATTTCATGTTTGACTATAAAAATGTACCCTGTATTGAGAAGTTTGGAGTCGAATAACGAATTAGTAAGCGAAACACGAGAGAAAAGGCTTTTAATACAGCTAATGGTGGAAAGCTGCAGTATCAGCGATGCTGGGTCGATAAAAGCCTCCGTGTTTCAGATGAAAAACGAACAGCGGGCGGACCAGACGCATATTGGAAGATATTAAATGGGTTTTAGTTCTAATGCAATGTGCTGGTCCACAGAGCCATGTCTGCCTCATTCATTCGGGCTCCATGTCATGTTTGCTAATGCACGCTGAAAGAAAAGAAAATTCGACTTTCTCGTTGGTTGAAAGTCAATATTCCTTTATGTTACTGGGTGTCAGGGAAGGGAATCGATTAGTCGCGTCCAAAAACATCAAAACGAGGGCAGGTTTCCACGAAGCCTCCGAGGCTATGTCTCCATGTCTCTGCACTTAATCGACTGACGACTTACTGACTAGCTCACATAAAAACTAAGGTTGTTACGTTAACTTACTAAGACTACTTCACGTGCACATCAGCAGGCTGATGTTTGCATATAACTGACTTAAAATGGACCGTTCCCACATGAATAATAATATTGTCGTACCGTCTTAATAATTTTGTAAAATTGTTTGCATAACTGTTAAACTGTTCAAAAGCTTGCCCGCATATGATGGGATAGGATGTCCTTTATTCATGTCAGCCTTTGAATAGAAGTATAGAATATATATTATAGCATAGTTATCTCTCTCTCTCTCTCTCTCTCTCTCTCTCTCTCTCTCTCTCTCTCTCTCTCTCTCTCTCTCTCTCTCTCTCTCTCTCTCTCTCTCTCTCTCTCTCTTCCCCCTCACCAACTGTGCACATTATTTCCAAAGGAACTGGGTATTTGCGATCATCACAGTTGTTATTTGTGTGCCAACTCTCGGCGCGGCGGACGCTCGTCAACAGCACGTAGGCAGCAACAGGTGGACGTGGACCGCGGAGGTTTACATAACGTGAGGGTTGCCGGTACGACGCCCCCTCGCCTCTCTGTCTGTCTGTTGCTCCATTTGGAAAGACAGACGTACGTTTATTTCAGTCTTAATGGCCTTTAGGTCGGGCACACTGGGTGGTGTTGGGTACGGGTTTTTCAACAGTAGCATACAAAGAACCACACGAACCGTGTGTAATTCATCTAGTGGTGGTGGTGAATGTACCCTGGGGCAGGGTGCGAACTGGAGGGGAGCAGGGGGAGCTATAGCTCCCCTAGTGGTGACATGAGCTCCCCTGGGAACATGGTTTGTGAAATTTGGGGGGAGCTCTCTAAAATACTGATATGATGACCAAATAAATTCCATTTTGGGCATGGTTTTTTTTTTTCAAAGGTGTAAAATAAGTGAAATAAAATTATATTTAGAGTTTATGATTCATGAAAAAAGTGTCGCCTGCTTGGAGCTGCGGGCAGCGTGCAAGCAGGCGACACGAGAGAAGGGCTCTGTGCATCGTTGTGTTGTGTGTGGCGTCGCGTCTCTCCAGGCAGTGAGAGGGTTGTGTTGTGCTATAGCTGTATTATTAATATTAATATTGTTCATGGTTGGTGCCGCTGGCTGCTCTTATCGCGTGTGTTCGGCTCTGTGTAGGCTACAGCCATAATAGGCTATAGCCCATGTGAAACGATGTAGCCTGTTTTTGAGTCATTTTAAGTTGATTTAATTAAACAGTCAAACGTTACATTGGTGGTCCGTGGATTATTTATTATCAAGTTGATTGAAGTTTGCGTAGCCCATACATGCTCGGGAAATATGTTGACATGAACATGATCCATCGGGACGTTTCATGTAAATGTAGACCTGTGGCACCACCCCGTGTGCAACAGAGTTTCTCTTTATAATAGGCCTATGTCTGTGCTGTTGCTATTAATGCACGGATCAGCATTTACCCCCCCCCCCCCCCCCCCCAAAAAAAAAAAATCCGGCTCCCCCGGAGACCGTGGTATAGTTCGCACACTGCCCTGGGTGCGCCAACGCCAACGGCCGCTCCGGGGACCGGCCGCGTCGTGGTCCTCCCGGGCCAGGGATGCTCGCTGCGGGTGACACAGAGATGTGCTGCCGCCTGGTGGACACACGGCGCTCCTATACAATATTACGCGTACAACCCCGGAACACGGACTCACTGGGACTGGGGCTGTTCAGTATTCCGGATCGCCTTCTCCCACTAAATATTACACCCAGAGATCACTTGAATGAATAAAACAGCGAGACAACTGCATTACAATTTCAACCAAAAAAAGCTTTGGAATAGGCTCCAGAGCAAATGCTAGATGGGGGGGGGGGCAAGGCCATAAAGCAGCACAATATTCTATAATATATGTGTTGTTGTTTCAGAAATCCACCTCTTCAGGGTTCACTGTAACGTAGTTGCACGCCTTGACTTACTGTTATGTCTCACTCGACACCTGAAGCCATAAAACACCAATACGACCTCAGACGGCTGTCACTGCCGTACAAAGAAAAGGCCATAAGATACAAACCAACATATGTTTTCAAGCATGTGTAAATGTAGACTTTTACTTTGATGTTGTTGTTGTTGTTGTTGTTGAAGCACGCGATAAATGTACAGACTGGCGCCATTACACAGAAGTGGCATGGCCATTTACAACGTCGATAACAACGTCATCCTCAACGCGTTGTGTTGTGATTGATCTACGTCACGGCAGCGGAGCCACGCCCACAGCTGTCAGCAGTATGACAAAGAGTCGTCATGGGGTTACACCACAGCACGGAAACCCCATGGCTCAAGGTCAGTGATTAGTAAGTGCCACGGCGTCCACTCTACTTAATCAATATCGTTTAAAAAAATATATATATAAAAACGGAAGCCAAGTAGACCTAATGGAAATCTGTACTCTGTTTTCTAAGCCCTCAGACGGTGGAGGTTCAGGTCATTTAGGGATTATTTTCGGTCAATAAAGGATGCAGGATGTGAACATAGTACACACATTGCTCAAAGGGGCTGAATGGTGATGAACCGCTGAGCTGTGAGCAAGGTTCCAATAGAAAAACATGGGCCAGAGAGAGAGAGAGAGAGAGAGAGAGAGAGAGAGAGAGAGAGAGAGAGAGAGAGAGAGAGAGAGAGACCTTGACTGATTCCTATATAGTAGCCAAACCTGAGGCAGCTGTAATACTGAACTGCCATAAAGGACAAACAGCCTGACAAACACATTTCAGTGTGTGCACAAGCATAAACACAGGCACGCACACACAGGCAGGCAGGTAGGCATGCACACACACACACACACACGCAGACACCCACACACGTATGCAAGCATGCATGCACGCACACACACACACACGGAGTGCTGAAAGCTGTCTTACTCAGCCAGATCCTTGATGTTAAGCCTCAGCAGGAGGTCCTGAGCACCCAAGCTAACACAGCACCACCGGGCTCTGAGCAGCAGGAACCACATCCACATCCGGCCATCTTGGCTCTAAACACCAGCTGCAGATTGCGGATTTAATGCCTTCAGTCTTGTTCTCCGGCCTCTGGACCGTGACACACTCAGCCTTCCTGTGGAGGAACTCTCACATGGGGAGGCAGGGCGGAGAAGGAGAACAGAAGGAAGAGATCCAATACCTGGTGGTCCGATCTACTGGGAGCACTTGGGAGAGAGGACCTTTGGAGACCTTTACATGGGATGTTGGAGCAGTGTTAGTGCATGCTGTGGCAATATTAAACAGTACACACATTAGTTAATACTAATAAAAGTATACTACTTCATAATTCATGAGTATTTGCTGATAGTCAGTTAAATGCGCAATGAGCTACATTCAGAGATACCATATTTGTCATAGTCTATTGTGACTGTAATGTAATGTCATTTGAAGGTTCCTTCATCAGGGCTATATATTGTCATTGTATAGATTAGGCCTAATAGATTGGAATTCTCCTTTTTTTCATTTCCATGCAGTATTCAATCCCCAAATTGTCTCTTATATGTCTACAGGTTTATATTGATGAACTGAACTAAAGTCTTTATTTAATCTCCAATCCTCTTCTCTTCATGTCCCAGGTGACCACCCATCTGCTCAGTGTGTCGCTGTAGGGTATAGGGTGTAGGGTATAGGGTATAGGGTGTAGGGTATAGGCTGTAGGGTATAGGGTGTAGGGTATAGGGTGTAGGGTATAGGGTGTAGGGTATAGGCTGTAGGGTATAGGGTGTAGGGTATAGGGTGTAGGGTGTAGGGTATAGGGTATAGGGTGTAGGGTATAGGCTGTAGGGTATAGGGTGTAGGGTATAGGGTGTATCCTCATACCAGCCTGGGGAATTATCTTTAGCCCTTCTTGCTTTCTGTTCCCATGTGAAGGTCCTGGTCCCTCCTGAGGCAGAGGCCCCATGTGAAGGTCCTGGTCCCTCCTGAGGCAGAGGCCCCATGTGAAGGTCCTGGTCCCTCCTGAGGCAGAGGCCCAGTGGAGCGAGGCTACGAGCCGCGAGCCACGGGCCTCCATCAGGGAGCCAGAGAACAAACCTCCCAAGCTAATTATAATCTGCAAACTGTACGGTGGCTCCCAGTATAGCCTCTATAGTAGAGGCCGACATGGGCCTCTACTATAGAGGCGGTTCCCAGTATAGCCTCTATAGTAGAGGCCGACATGGGCCTCTGCTCTGACTCGGTGAGGAAGGTGAGAGGCACTATAACAACAGGTGTCCATCACTGTTCTTCTATTCCAGGCCATTCAGAACGCAGTCTTGACAGAGTAGAATGATGATGAGGCAGCCTCATTATACAGTATATTAACCATATATTAACATATACATAACATATATATATAACATAAACCATTACATTACATTACATTCATTTAGCAGATGCTTTGGTCCAAAGCGACTTACACTAAGTACATTCTCCTTTCATGTGGTTCTCTCTCCACGACACAGAGGTGCTGTCTTATAACATGTATATTCCTGTCATTTTGAGCACATCTCTGGAGCTGACAATAACAGTTCACTGTACATTGTACCATATATATATATATATATAATTATTATTATTATATACATCAACCTAATCTGAATCTAAATCCGTCACTGAGTAATCCGTCTTTGGCCTTTCATCAAGTGATCGGTGAACGAATGAATGAATGAATGAATGAAATGAAGAAGTGGATTCGCATGCCTCGGCCTACCGCCTGGGAGGGCGGGGCCTACCGCCTGGGAGGGCGGGGCCCACCGAACCGACTTCCCCTCTCGACGCCAAAGGAGCGCGAGCAGCTCTGTGACGCGGCGGCCACCACGAGCAGCACCAACCACCAAACAAGGGGTACGTCGAATAATATAATATAATATCATATAATATCATATAATATCATATAATATCATATAATATATATATCTTTCAGAATCCGAATTCGTGTTTTATAACGGAGTGGCCGTTATATTAGTGATATTAGTGTGCTGCCTGTTTGTTGGCCGACTCATATCATAATTGTTGTTGTGAGAAATATGTTTGGCATGTTTGGTTGCAGTTGCCAAAGTAAAATCCAGTCGAATAGTGGACATTCGATTAGTGGAATAACTGTAGATCATGTCTTAAATAGCATTGCGAATATGAATATCAAATGTGAGTTAAGATCTGCCCGTTGTGAGTGTGCAGAACAACGCGTTGCATGCAGAGCCTCTTGATAACTGATCGATAAAGCCTCACATTCTACCGAGCCACTCGGAGAGTAGGATGTAGTAGGATGTAGTAGTAGTAAGTATTTAAGTATTTTGAAAGGTAGGCCTATAGTACGTAGTATTCATGTAGTAACCAGTTCCCTTGTGTGTTTCTTTTGACAGTGACGGGTGCGATGTGAGTGATTGACAGCAGGGCGGGGTGCGCGCGGTCCAAATGGCGAGTCTCACGCCGAGGTACTGCGGTCACGTGGGTCGTGCGTCTCCGCTTCTAAACAAACGACAAAGTGTCAACGAGGTCCGTTATCTGGGCCAAAAGTCGCTTCTCGACGAGCCTCCAGGACCACGGACAGCGACCGGGGGACACAACTCCCGGGAACTTGGGGAGCGCCAAGCGGCTGCGCTTGGGGAGGACGACGCGGTACAGAGAGCCACGGACCGGACATGTGAAGCCGGTCCCGCTGGACACGACCACCACGGCGGCGGCTCGGCGCCTCAGAGCTCGTCGGTCCAACAGCTCCACCACGAGGAGGATTACCTGGAACTCTTCATGCTGGCCGACCGGGAACTCGGCTCGGAGAAGTCGGCGGACTACGGGTTTATCTTCGGCGTGGTGTGCCTGGTGACCGGCATCTCTTTAGTGGCCGTGTCCTACGCGGTGCCGCGGGACGTGAGCGTGGACCCGGACAGCGTGTCCGCCCGGGAGATGGAGCGGCTGGAGCGGGAGAACGCGCGGGTGGGCGCCCGTCTGGACGGCTGCGTGATCGCGGGTCTGAGTCTCCTCACGCTGGGCGGCGCGGTGCTCGCGACGCTGCTCATGGTCTCCATGTGGCGCTGGGAGGCGATGAGGCGGAAGGCGTTCGCCTATTCCAAGCACGCGGCAAAGTTATACGGCTCCATCAATCCGGGTGCGGGTCCGACCCCCCCCCCTCACCGGGAGGCACCCCGTCGTTTGTCAGCGGATTTAGAAGCGCTGAGTTAAATTCAAGTGAAACACGAGGCGCTTAAACTCCCCATCAAATCCTACCGACGGTGTCTTTTTAAGACGTGATGTCGTGCAGTGACCGACTGCACGTGTTGCCAAATATATAGAACAAGGTTTTATTGCATGACGCACTGTTGGTCTCCGGAGAGGTGTGCTTTGTACCATGGAGATGATGATTTGATAAACGTCAGGAACACACGTATGGAACACTGCTGTATGCTGTGTATGGTCTACCGCCATTGAATATTGAACACTCAACAAGCAACGATATCAATCCTCTGTACAGGATCAATAAAAACTGCCAAAACAGCAATCCTCCCCATGTGCTCCGTTCAATTGTTTCATGTGGCATTATTCTGTGGCAGCACACACACACACACACACACACACACACACACACACACACACACACACACACACACACACATGAACACACGCACACACACACACACACACACATGCACACGCACACGCATGCACATGAACACACGCGCACACACACACACACACACATGCACACGCACACGCATGCACATGAACACACGTACACACATACACATGCACACGTACACACACGCACACGCATGCACATGAACACACGTACACACATACACACGCACACACACATGCACATGCATACACAGACACACACATGCACACGCACACTCAATCTCACACACACACACATACACAACACACACACATACACACACAAGGAGATGGCGGTAAAAGGAAAGAAGGGAGGAGAGGGGGAGAGATGGGGTGATTGAGAGAGAGAGAGAGAGAGAGAGAGAGAGAGAGAGAGAGAGAGAGAGAGAGAGAGAGAGAGAGAGAGAGAGAGAGAGAGAGAGAGAGAGAGAGAGAAGAGATGACGAAAAACAACATAGTCAGCTGTTTCTAAGTGTTCATCCAAAAAAATCTCATCTCATAATCAGTGAAGACCAGGGCACTCGATCAACCATTTTCCTTATGAGAAACCAGCCCTGTCCTTTTTCTTAAGACATTGCAGTACGGCTGACAGCGACACACACACACACACACACACCACACACACACACCACACACACACACACACACACACACACACCCGTGGATTACCTCCAAGCCATCAGACAGAGCACTGTGAATAAATGGCATTAGCCAAGTGCCTATGTGTGTGTGCAGTGAATCGAGGTGGGGGGGGGGGGGGGCTAAGCTATTCGCCCACTGCTAGCAAGTCCCAGCATCATCATCATCATCATCATCATCATCATCATCATCATCATCATCATCATCATCATCATCATCATCATCACATGAATCTTCCCCTCACATCTCTGTGGAGGTGGTGGGGACAGGACAGTGGATAGTAGTAGGGTATAACCTGTAGGAATTCCAGAGTCTCTTATCCTCCATGCTTCCTGCTAATCTTATCGGTGTGTGTCTGAATTCACTATGCGTGTCACTTTCTATAATAGCCTGTGCTAAGTGACAGTAAATAAAAAAAACAGTAAATAATAGCATTTAATAAATTGGCCCAAACTGCCATCGGTGAAACATCCTTTGCTACAGGGCTAATAAATCCTGGTGTGATACGAGGTCAATAGAATGTTGGAGAGAGGTTTGTAGAGTCGTGCGTGCGTGTGGGTGGGGGGGAAACATTGATTTAATTAATGTCTATGTTTCCTCTGGCAAGGGATTTCCCCACGGACTACCCACACACACGCACACGCACGCACATACACGCACACACACCCACACACCACACACACACACACACACACACCCCACACACACGCACACGCACGCACATACACGCACACACACCCACACACCACACACACACACACACACGCACACACACACACGCACACGCACGCACATACACGCACACACACACACACACCACGCACACACACACACACACACACGCACGCACATACACGCACACACACCCACACACCGCACACACACACACACACACACACACACCCACACACCACACACACACACACACCCAGCGCAATCCATGGCTGTACCATTAGTATATCCACATCATCCACTTACAAACACACACATGCACCCCCCCCCCCACACACACACACACACACACACAGTACACACCGATTTTTAGCCACCACCCCCACCACCACCATTAAAGACATCTCACAGGCCGGAAATGGAATTGGCTGTGTGTGTGTGTGTGTGTGTGTGTGTGTGTGTGTGTGTGTGTGTATGAGGGGTGGGAGGGGAGGGGATCACCAGGGGTCAAGAGCCGGGGCGTGGCGGTGTGGACCCCCCAAGGAGAGAGCATCGCCGTTAATGTCTGACTCAGTTGTAGTGTAGTACTTGTTGTAGTGTAGTACTTGTTGTAGTGTAGTACTTGTTGTAGTGTAGTACTTGTTGTAGTGTAGTACTTGTTGTAGTGTAGTGCTTGTTGTAGTGTAGTACTTGTTGTAGTGTAGTACTTGTTGTAGTGTAGTACTTGTTGTAGTGTAGTACTTGTTGTAGTGTAGTACTTGTTGTAGTGTAGTACTTGTTGTACTGTAGTACTTGTTGTAGTGTAGTACTTGTTGTAGTGTAGTACTTGTTGTAGTGTAGTACTTGTTGTACTGTGTACTCTGAGGGCCCTGACACTCAGGCACGGTTACAGTGGGGGAGTGAGGGTGGGGGAGTGAGGATGGGGGAGTGAGGGTGGGGGAGTGAGGATGGGGGAGTGACGGTGGGGGAGTGAGGATGGGGGAGTGACGGTGGGGGAGTGAGGATGGGGGAGTGAGGGTGGGGGAGTGACGGTGGGGGAGTGAGGATGGGGGAGTGAGGGTGGGGGAGTGAGGATGGGGGAGTGAGGGTGGGGGAGTGAGGGTGGGGGAGTGAGGATGGGGGAGTGAGGGTGGGGGAGTGAGGATGGGGGAGTGAGGGTGGGGGAGTGATCCTCCACATGGTCACCAGCGGGTCTTGACACACAGCCCCCGTTCGTTAAAGTCTCAGCCCATAATCATCCTGGTTCCGTTGGTTGCATAGCAACAGCAGGTGGACTCAGCCACTATTTTAAGACATGATGGGGAGGGGGGGGGGTAGTTTTGTTTTAAAACGAAAATGATGTGTGGGAAAAATATAACACACACACACACACACACACACACACACACCTTAATAGTGAATTGTTGACGGTTTTCCTGATGTATGTGCTGCTGAAAGGAAGAATGGTATTTTCGAACAATTGGTCCACCGAAAAAGGGTTCAATATGTTGATTTGCACCCTCACCTGATTGAATCGGGAGGACCATAAATCGTGTCACCCTAACCTCTCCCCTCCATTGACCCAGATAATGGTATGTGGGCGGGGCTTTAGGTTTAGCTCCACCCACCGCCACCCCTACATCAGCTGACTGCCGTCTTGGGTGCAAGGGGTTCAGGGAGTCAACTGAACACGGAACGGTTTGAATTCTAAATCTCCATTTTTGACATGACCTACTTTACCTCAAACAGAAAAATGAGGAGGAGGGAGGATTGATGACAGATCCAGCCTTTGTCACGACTTACTGGCTGGTATCATGTTATAAATCAGATTTGAATTCATTTACATTGTTTTGTTTGTTTTACTTTGTGATGAACAGTGAATTCAGCCAGGTAGTGGTTAGGACATCAATACTGTGCCTACAGGTAGACTGTGGACATCGGGATCGAACCCAGTACCCTATGGCTACCTTTTGGCTAAGCCACTACACTATTGTACCCCGCTTGATTTACTTTAAATGGACTGCATTTATGAATATAACTTTTACCCAAAGTGCTTTACAATTACTGTCCACGTTCACCCACCGACGGCGGTGTCAGCCATGCAAGGCGACAGCCAGCCTGTCAGGAGCAGTTAGCGTTAGGGTGTGTCGCTCAGGGACGCCACGCCACTTGGCTAGGAGGAGGAGGAACCGGGGGAATCGAACCGGCGACCTTCCAGTTGGCAGAAAACCCGCTCAAGCTACTGAGCGACTGCCGCCCCCTTTTACCTCAAACTAAATAAACAAGAAGGAGAGGGAAAAAAGGGTTCCATTGGCTGGTAATCCTATTGTCCTGGACTGTGGTCGTAAGTGGTGTGGTTGGTCTGCTGGAGACCGAGTAGTGCCTTTATCGCCATCTGTGACCATAGAAACAGAATCGGTTGCTATGGGAGAATGATTTATCTGTGGTTAGGATTCCTGGGACCGCATGTTCCATTTAGATCACAATTTCCTTCACAGTCGTGAACGAAGGAAGACCTTGAATGGACTTCAAGCACACCGGGGGCTTCTGAACACACAGTATGATCTCTGGTCTCTACCGCTGAGTCATGGGTGGTTCTACCAGCGTTCCTTTGTTAATCAACACCAACGTTGTTTAACGGAACATTTGACATTTTATATAGAAACAATTACATTGTACATTTTTGTTCATTGTTACACATACTCACCACATACATACTTACACACGTACACACACACACACACACACACACCACACACACACCACACACACACACACAGTGCAGTGTGCAGCGACCGCACTAAACAACTAAATGTGTAGCAGTGAGGGCCAGGAGTGGGCATGTGGTCTAAGCTGTGGGCTCCAGCAGTAAATGGATCATTCAGCCTGGATAAGTCTACCCCTCTGGGGTATTTCAGCTCAGCTTGTGTATGTTGTATACAGCAGGGGTTCTCAAACTTTTTGTTTCTGCGGACCACTATTTATCATCAAGGATTTTCGCGGACCACCTCATATGCAAACCGTAAAAATAAGTACATATAAACGTAGTGTTAAAACGCAGATATTTTTTTATAGTTAATTATAGACAATCAAAAGTAAATTGAAGCCTATCCGATACTTTTGTTGCACGTGTGACCGGTGTCTGTCTGCGTTGTGTCTGTTTCTCAAAGAGGACGGCGGACAACTTCTTTTTTTCTTTTGGTCCTTGACCATATATTCAAATCTGCATCCACTCATAGAACACAACAGCTGCATCAGTGAACATGAACTGCAGCTTCAGCTCTTTCAACATCCGATTGTATCCGTGTACAATAAGGAAATAATAAATAAAATAACAGATTTTGTGCAACTATAGGCTAATTAAACTCAAAACAACCATGTTACACACGCACAGCAAGTCCAGTGGAAACAAATAATCTTATCACACTGAATATAAAATAAATTAACATAAACGTGTGTAATAAGGAAATAATAAATAAAATAACTGATTTTGTGCAATTATAGGCTAATTAAACTCAAAACAACGCACACGCACAGCAAGTCCAAGCTAACCTAATCACTCAGCTAATGAGATGGATGATGTTGCTTCGCAGACGTCAACATCTGGATGTCAGGTTCCAGCGATGACAGCTTCAATCTGAGATCTGGTTCAATGTTAAGTCTATTCCGATATTTTGTCTTCAACGAGACCAGTGATGAAAATCCCGACTCACAGAGGTAAGTGGTAGGAAAGGGCATAAGAAACATCAAGGCCTTGTCGGACAGCTCTGGGTATTCTGAAGCAGCTTTTAGCCAAAAGGCAGGCAGGCATCTCTGAGAAAAATCCACTTTTAAAGCACTGTCACAGGACAGTTCAACAAGGCTGTCTTGCTCTCTGGACGTAAGGTTTGCGAGGATGTCATCGTCCAGGGTCGCAAATGGATTTCTGATCTAGTTCGCAGTTGTGTCAGGGATAGGGAAGTACATCCGTAGCTGTGTTTTCAAACTGTGCAAGTGCTCCCTGACATCATTTTTCACATTATTTGGAAGCTGCATTTCCGCGGTGTCCAAAAAATCGGATAGGTTTGCAAACGAGTCATAGTTTGACTGCTCCAGGCGCCTGGCCCACATCTCCATCTTCTTGATTGTAGCTTCAACTTTGTCTTGCACGTGAAAAAGTGTCACTGACTTCCCCTGAAGACTCCGATTGAGTCCATTCAAATGCTCAAAAATATCTGCCAGGTATGCCAATCCACGGGGCATCACTGAAGCGATCTGAAAGTTCAAATTTTGAGTCAAGTAAAAACATTCTCACTTCATCGCGCAACTCGTAGAGCCGCGCAAGCACCTTTCCTCTCGATAGCCACCGGACCTCGGTGTGCACAAGTAATTGCCGGTGATCACTGCCCATCTCATCGCATAAAACATCAAACAACCGGGCATTCAGTGGACGGGCCTTGATCAAATTGACCGTTCGTACTGCTTCATCCAGAACAGTTTTGAGATCAGGAGGCATTTTTTTGGCAGCGAGAGCCTCCCTGTGGATGCTGCAGTGGATTGATTTAGTTTGTGGAGCCACTGCTTGTACACGTTTAACAAGCCCACTGTGTCGGCCTAACATGGCTGCTGCCCCGTCTGTGCTAATGCCCACGCATTTTGACCAATCAATCCTATGTTCCGTTATGAAACTGTTCAACATGTGTGATGGCAAACATTTACAAAAGAGAAAGTCCTCCTCTATTTCTCCGTTGTGTTCATACCTTACGTATAAGAGAGCCGGTTGGCAAGGTTAGCTATGTCAGTTGATTCATCCAACTGTAGTGCAAAAAAATCGACTGGCTTTTATCCGCGCTATTAGCTGGTCATTCACATTGCTGGCCATTTCCTAAATTCTGCGCTGTACGGTGCTGTCTGACAATGGAATCAAGTCCATTTGCTTGCATGCCTTTTCACTCAGCATAACACCCACCGCCACCTTAATTGATGGCAGCACCACCTCCTCACCGAGTGTATGCGCTTTCCCATTTTTTGCGATAATTCTTGACAATCTGTATGAGACTTCCACTGCTTTAGCATTGTTGCTACCTGTAGATGTGGATTCCATGATGTTCTTGCTACTGTGAAATTCTTGGAGCTTGTTTTTAAAAAACTCAACTGGCTTGGACTTCAACTCTCCATGCTTTGTCTCAAGGTGACGGCGAAGATTAGCTGGTTTTAGGCTCTCGTTAGCTAGTGTCTCGTAGCCAGTGGCGGCCGGTGACATCCGAAGTAGGAGGGGCGCAGGTTTTTTTTTTTTAAATCATCTGCTGTGCAATACCGGATTTGCCCAGACGGTGGCGCCATTTCACCATGTAAACGACCGAGAGGGCTAATTAAAAATTAAAAACTATACATAATATAAACCTCACCGTTACTCATTCTACTCTGTATTGTATATATGTATATTGACAGAACATTCCTTTACTTACTGCTTAATTTCTTTTTTTACTTACTTTATTTTTACTGTATGTAGCACAATCAATCAGTATTCTGTATTTTGTTGTGACAAATAATAAACAAACTTGAAACTTATGGTGAAAGAACATTTATTATATGGTGCCTAGTAGAAAATAAACATAAGAAAAAAATATGGTCTTATATTAGAAAGACTACCCAGTGTGCCATCAAAAATAATACCTAAATATGGTCTTACATTCGATTGTGCAAAAGTAATTAGAACAAAATAGAAGATAATAAAATAGACCTGATACAAGTCCTGAGATAAAATGCAATACAATGTTAAGCTTACAAATTAAAAGGTACTGGGTCCTATGTACACTACACTACTATACAATATACAGTTTAATCTATGTACCTATGCTATACTAACTATACAAGAACCACTTAGCAAACCAGGTTCTGGAAAACGACCGAATATATAGCCTTCCTCTGTCTGTTGCTGGTTGCTGAATGCTGATGTCAGGCTGATGAGGTCCAAACTCTTTCACTCTGAGTTTTTCTTGCAGTGTTCGTCTTTCAAATGGTGTTGCTTTGAGGGATTTGACAGAATTCTCCATGGTAGCTAGTGTAATGGCTGTGTCCTGTACAGAACAAAAAAAGAACAAACTTGCAACATGAGGTCTCACCCACACACACGGGTCTCAATCTCCTCTCCTCAGACAGCAAGACGCAGCAAGAACTGACTCATTAACAAATGCTTCTGAATTTAACTAATTAAATAGAATACAAATGCTTAATACATTCGACCACAGCCTATATTAGCAGACAAACACACGGAGGACCCTGTAGCTAGCATTGGGGAAGCACGTGTCCACGATAAACTTACAAAACCCCAATCCACACCGTTTACATACAAATGACACAAGCTGCATGTTTATACAGCAAGACCAACATTTCTTATCCCCTTTACTTTACGTTTACATCGTCCACAATAAAAATAAATGTAAAACTATAATCGGGACAAAAACAAAACAACGTACCTTTCCTCAGACAGCAAGACACGAACTGAGAGCAGAGCAGTACAGGCTTTACAAATAACTAGGTTCAACTAGGCTATGAATTGCGCATGCGTGACTGGTTTTCTTTGCTCACGCATTCACGCATGCGCCACTCAATTTGCTCACGCATGCGCCACTCAATTTGAGTCGCGCATGCGTGACTGGTTTCCTTGTTCGGGCGCAATGAAATGCGCTCCCAGAGATCGTATTCAGGACCCTTGATAGGCTACATTTGCCTATCAAATTTGGTACCTACCTCAAAACCTTGACCCTTGATAGGCTACATTGCCTATCAAATTTGGTACCTACCTCCAAACCTGGGCGCACGGCAGTGCGCCCAGGTTTGGAGGTAGGTACCAAATTTCTATGAGAGTGACGTCAATGACAAACGAGGGGGAAGAATAGCACGCACAACAATGATTTATATTTGCTATATTAACGTTATTGTGCATTTTAAACACAAACATACATAAAATGAGTAATTATTATTCATTTTAAACATGTTTAGTTTATTTTTAGGGGTCAAAAAAATAAAAAATAAAAAAACACAATTATTATAATTTTTATTTTTTTTTATTTTTTTTCCTCTCTCAACCAGGTGGGGCGGCGCCCCTGCGCCCCTATGGACGAGCCGCCACTGCTCGTAGCACAGAACGCATAATGGCAAAGGCTCATCTTCGGTGCCTGTGTATGTAAATCCCAGTTCTAAGTATTTCACATTCCCTTTTTTTTGGCGGAATCTGGCTTGTAGATGCCTCCGACTCACTCTCATGATCTTCATTAAAGTTAACATCTTTTCTCTTCAGACCACCTGATGCTAGCCACCATCCATGTTTGTGGTGTTGCACGCACACGTGGGAAGATGAGAGCTCTCACTTGCACTCTGCTCTTCCGCAGTGCAGCCCCCCCTCCCTCCGGCTGAAATTATGAATGTAAGGCCTATATTAATCATAAGTAACACGGCAGGGTCCGTGAGAGTTTGTTTTCATCTGATTTCAAATAAACAAAGTCATGGCTTTCAGAATATTAAACTTGTTTCGGCAAATTCAGAGATGATAAATACAACTTTGAAGCTTGTAACGGAATAATTACAAGCGGAAAACGGAGCAACTTAACGTCACAGGCAGCAGGCATAACAACAGCCGGTGTTTCTCGTGTGTGTTTTCCCCGGGAAACAAACACAATACACACAAACGCAAAAAAATACACAAACGCACACACACAGTCATTATATAATGTGACATTCTCTCTCTCTCTCTCTCTCTCTCTCTCTCTCTCTCTCTCTCTCTCTCTCTCTCTCTCTCTCTCTCTCTCTCTCTCTCTCTCTCTCTCTCTCTCTCTCTCTCTCTCTCTCTCTCTCTCCACTTTCAAAATCTATTTAAAACTCATAACAAACAAACTAAATTCCCAAAGTTGTCCTGAAATGTACTTATTAAATAAACGAAACGAAAAATATAGCCTACTTATGCAAACAATATTCTGATTATACAAGCATGGCGAATAAACGGATCTTGTATGCACACCGCTTCGGCATTATTCCTGGCGCGCGCGCTCTCTCACTCTCTCTCTCTCTCACACACACACACACACACACACACACACACACACACACACACACACACACACACACACACACACACACACACACACACACACACACACACACACACACACACACACACACACACACACACACACGGTGCTGCCCCTCTTCAAATCAAGTTGCATAAATGCTTGAGCTACGTCATTGCAAATAAGTAGACAGCGCTGCTTCTCTCCCACACACACGGCGCTGCCCCTCACACACAGGCTGTTTTCGTAATTTTTACAACAAATACACACTTGCAACTGATAACACTGGCAATGATTTTATATGTATTACTATTCAAATATATTCGATGGAGCAAGTCACATATGAGGTGGTCTCCGAAAATCCTTGAGAGTAAAAAGTGGATTTTATTCAGCTTTTTTCCACGGACCACCTGCAGTACCCCCGCGGACCACCAGTGGTCCGCGGACCACAGTTTGAGAACCGCTGTAAACAGTATATACAATAAAATACGCACACACACGCACGCACACACACACACACACACACACACACACACACACACACACACACACACACGGTATAGAGTAAGATTTCTGCAAAGTGAAAGAATTTGATAAAAGGACTTGCTCAAAACATTTAATCTTTAAATGACATGAATAAGAACGTAGTACACACTCCTTTGACTCCAGACTATCGTTTCGTAATAGTTTAATGTGTAAAAAAATGTTGCTTTAATAAACATTATAATAAGAATTATATTATAATAAACATTATGATAAGAATCATTAACTGTTAACTAATGGTATATTAATTGTTTACTAATGGTGTGTAATGGTGTCCATGTTAACTAAGGTTATTGTGCTCATGTTAACTATGCTGCTATATCATAATATAACTATGTAACTTCTACATTAACTAATGTATATTAATGTACCCTCTTTTGTTAAGTGTTACCAACTTGCGGTGACTTCTTATACTGCTACTACCAGCCAGTGGCGACATTGCAGAAGAGTGTTAACTCTTGTTGGGTTTTCCCAACTGAATTAACATTACATATGATACGAAAAACAAGTGACACGGAATAGAACATAATAATAATGTATAATGTAGAACAATAATGTATCACTTATATATTTCCCCTATTATATTTTTCTCGGCTTTAGTTGCGTATATATATTTTTTGGCATAAATACATACATATTAACGTCATCAAAACTACGCCTAGTAAACGCGTCTTCTTCTACCTATTATTATTATTATTATTATTATTAATAATAATAGTATTGAGTATTGTTAATTATTGCTTATACATCACACCGTCGTTCATCGTATACACCGTAGAGCCCAACAGTCTCCCCCTCTAGTGTCCGCGTTGTATTGTATTCGCACGCCGTGTTCATAAAGTTCCTTTTGAAGCCCCGTAAAGATGGCGGACTACGACCTGACCACCAAGATAGCACATTTTCTGGACCGGCATTTGATTTTCCCCCTCTTGGAGTTCCTCTCCGTTAAAGAGGTACGGCGCGTCCATCAGTCCGGGAGATTTGACACGCTTTGCTGCAGTGTTTGTGACATTTTAGTGACCGTTAAACCAACCATTTAGCCTCCCAACTAGCCGCGCTAGCTTAGCGTTAGCACTGTAGTCCCCGGTTCGCGTTACCAACTGCACTAGCTAACCCACGCTGGCTACATTAGCCTGGTTTGGCTCATACTTGTTTTATAATTATTTCACGTTGACATATTTCCGTCGGTAGTGATAGACATTGTGCTTCATCTGGGTTTGTTTGGTGGTTTGATGCCATTTTTCTAACCGTTCTGGACGGTATTACAACAGCAGCTGGCGGAGAGCCGGAGGAGCGTCTCTGTGGGTCTGATGGACTCGATGCGTTTTTCAAATCTGCGTCTTTCTCTCGTTTTGTTAAGATTTACAATGAAAAGGAACTTCTCCAAGGGAAGCTGGACCTCCTCAGCGACACCAACATGGTGGATTTCGCCATGGACGTGTACAAGAACCTGTACTTGGACAAGGAGATCCCAACAAGTAAGATGGGCTAACATCGTTTCATGGTCTTCCTATTCCAGTGGCCATTAATGGCAGCCGTGGGGAAAGATGTAACTCTACATTATTCGACTTCAAATCATTTGTTTGACTAATTGTCTAATCGTTTATACCGATGAAACTAGACGGAAGAGCATAAACCTCCGATACACCAAAGAGTCGCTCCCCAGGACCCCACAATCGAATCAACTGTTTCTTGGCCCATAAGTCATCTAACCCCCACGTTTTGTCCAATTCAGTACATAAATTTGAGTTATCTTGACAAGACAGTTTGTCCGTTTAAGAAAACATAAGCTCCTCCCATCTTTGATTGCAGAGGTAATGAATGCATCGCTACACATAAACTTGAGTCCAATCCTGAATCCATCCAAGCCAATACCAGATTTGCAGCTTTAATTCATCAAGTGTTCTCTGTGAAGAGCTTTTTCATTTGCTTCTCAACAGTGTTAGTATTATTACATTACTGTGTTTCTCCTGAGACGTGACAAAGGACCTGTTTTCTGTGTAGCCTTGAAGGAGAAGAGGACCACGGTGGTGGCTCAGCTGAAGCAGCTCCAGCTGGAGACGGAGCCCATCGTCAAGATGTTCGAGGACCCTGAGACCACCCGCCAGATGCAGTCCACCAGGTAGGCGGCTAGCCGGACTCCCCGCTGCTAACATGCCATGTGAATACACTTTGGGGATGATGATGGAGTCACTATTAGTTATAACTATTAGTATTAGCACAGTATCGATGACCTAAGATCTGTGAACGTCTTGATTAGCTAATTATTTTACTTTGTTCCTCTCAGGGATGGGAGGATGCTCTTTGACTACCTGTCGGAGAAACACAATGTAAGTGGTTTCTTCTAAAGGAGTCCTCATTCTGACTTGGTTGGCTTGATGAAAACAAAAAATAATGTGTAATTTTATAATAAAATAAAATAATTTTTGTGTGGCTATGTTTGCAAATTTGGTGTAAAAATATGATATGTTTAACAAATGAAGTGCCATTGATAAGCTGCATCCTGACTGGCATCCTGCTTTGATTTGGACACAATGTAAGCTGTACTAATAGTGTACAGTGAATAGTGGACTAACTGTAATGGACTAAAAGTGTATAGCTAATGGTGTACTAACTGTAGTCTACTAATAGTGTATAGCTAATGGTGTACTAACTGTAGTCTACTAATAGTGTATAGCTAATGGTGTACTAACTGTAGTCTACTAATAGTGTATAGCTAATGGTGTACTAACTGTAGTCTACTAATAGTGTATAGCTAATGGTGTACTAACTGTAGTCTACTAATAGTGTATAGCTAATGGTGTACTAACTGTAGTCTACTAATAGTGTATAGCTAATGGTGTACTAACCTTTCCACAATTTAGCATGTTGCCTTTTTATTTTTCAATAATAATGCTAAAACGATAATAATGCTGTTTTGCCGCGATATACGAAACCTAGCGTCCATATGTTGTGTCCTGTAGTTTCGACAGGAGTACCTGGACACCCTCTACAGGTACGCCAAGTTCCAGTACGAGTGCGGTAACTACTCCGGAGCCGCCGAATATCTCTACTTCTTCCGTGTGCTGGTAAGAGGAATACGGCCGCTCTTCATGAGAAACATTCACTAGTAACCATTTTTAAAGCTGTCTATGTTGGACAGGCCTACTATGTTGGATCACATCTGCTGCGACGCTATCCTCCCTGTTTTGTCCCTTGCCTCACCTGTGGGCTCTTGCCTTTCACCTGTGTCTTTGAAAACCTCTCTACTTGATGTTGTGAGGCGAGCATGGCTCCTAATGTTCCTCTGATCGGCTGCAGGTTCCTGCCACAGACAGGAATGCCCTGAGCTCTCTGTGGGGAAAGCTGGCCTCCGAGATCCTGATGCAGAACTGGGACGCAGCGATGGAGGACCTCACCCGCCTCAGAGAGACCATCGACAACAACGTGAGAGAACCTCTGCTCATTGGGACCTTCTTACAGAGGTGGAGTGGGGAAACAGCTGTCTGTCGCAGCAGTAGTCTAACTTGAGTCAACACTTGGCCATATGCTGTCCGTTTGCTGGTCAAAGAGGATGAACGAGAATATTTTTTAGACAAGGATGAAGGTGGGATGTTTTACTTGCCGTACACGGGTCTGCATTGTACCAACTATACTTGTATAAAGTCGTATACGTATATTCGAACTTCACCGTTATGGGTTCAGGGGGCTTCAGAAAGGAATATAATTTAAATGAATCTGATATAAACCTAAACTGTATACAACCTTAAAACAATATTGTAATCTTTCTCTGTAATCAAAGACCACAACTCGACTGCCCCCGAGTGTCCCGTAGGCCAAACTCCAACCTGTGTGTTGTCTTTCTCCAGTCGGTGAGCTCCCCGCTCCAGTCCCTCCAGCAGAGGACCTGGCTCATCCACTGGTCCCTCTTCGTGTTCTTCAACCACCCCAAGGGCCGAGACAACATCATCGAGCTCTTCCTCTACCAGCCCCAGTGAGTGGCTTTTTCTTTCCATGTCCAACACACCTGTATTCTGACACTGTATTCTGTGTTTATTTAGGAGGCTGATTAAACCCAGATGGGAATGAGTGGTTTCTCAGTTGAATCATCAGACAGTAGTATTTAAAAATAGATACCAAATAAAAAAGAAGAATTAAAACTACTTAAAAGTGTAATTTTAACATAGGGTCTACATGGTACAATGTACAGTGTGAACATTAGTGTCCTAAATGTCTTTGGACTGCAGGTACCTGAACGCCATCCAGACCATGTGCCCTCACATCCTGCGTTACCTCACCACCGCCGTCATCACCAACAAGGACGTGCGCAAGCGTCGACAGGTGCTCAAGGACCTGGTCAGGGTCATCCAGCAGGTAAGGGAGACCCAACCAAAGAGAAAAAGCGTGTAAATGTTAACCTGAGCTAAAAGGACTGGACGGGGATTAATAGGTGGATAGTTGTGGGACTTTGATTGTTAGGCACTTTGATTGGCCACTGAGACTAGAAGAGCACCACACTACTTCTGCTGTCAAATCACCCCAAGAGGATTGACAAACTGTTGGTTACCCCCCCCCCCCCCCCCCAATGTCCAGGAGTCGTACACCTACAAGGACCCCATCACAGAGTTTGTGGAGTGCCTCTATGTGAACTTTGACTTCGACAGCGCCCAGAAGAAGCTCAGGGAGTGCGAGTCGGTGAGTAACCACGACCCCCGTCGCCATGGTTTCCCTCCTTTGTTGGTTGGCATTGGCTGCTAGACATTACATTAGTCATTTAGCACACTCTTGTCCAAAGTGACTTACATTAAGGTCATTCAACATCTGGTAGACAAGGGAAACTACTAGTCACCAGAAGTCATAAGTGAATTTCCTTCTTAAAAGGCCTCCAAGAGCAGAACCAGAGCTCAGGTCAAAGTACAATCATTTGGCTCCATAGACAGTAAGTACATCAAACATGACAAATGATGCCGACACAAGCTAATCAACAAGCGCTGGAAAACAAGAAATATACACAGGAACGTGTTTGAACTATTGTCATATTTGAGCGTCACACTACATACACACTGTCCAAAAGGTATTAATTTACAGTGTCATTTTTAAATGAATACCCAGGCCGTCAACCTGCCCGTAGAACCCATCACGGTACCTTACCGTATATCCCCGTGTTCTTCAGGTTCTGGTGAATGACTTCTTCCTGGTGGCCTGTCTGGAGGACTTCATCGAGAACGCCCGTCTCTTCATCTTCGAGACTTTCTGCCGTATTCACCAGTGCATCAGCATCAGGTACAGCCACCGAACCCCGTCCCCCACCATGCAACAGATCCACAAGTTGTGATGAGATGAAGCAGGCCTTCATCTCATCACAACTTGTGGATCTGTTGCATGGTTGAGTTGCCTGCCATTTTTCATTTATTACAATTGTGATCGAATTCACTGTAAGTTGCAATGAACCTCTTTGCATCAAAATTTTCTTTTCACTGAAAATCTTATTGTGAAGTACCGTATTGACCCGAATATAAGACGACCCCGATTATAAGACGACCCCTCTTTTTCAAGACTCATTTTTAGAAAAAAATATATATTTTTTTTTTGAAGACCAAATCTTTTTTTTATAAAGAAAATCTTTTTTTGGAAAATAATGATAACACACATCACACATTGTGTTAAAATTTGCCTAACTTGACAAACAAAAACAAAACAGGCTAGATAGATTGCAATGAAACAGTAGTGCAATAAAACGGTAGAGCAATGAAACAGAACATCAGTCTATTGGTCACATCAAGTCTTCTCATTCAGCTCGTCTTCTACGTCGCTGGTTGTTCCTCTCACTCCCGCTATCGTCACTCACGGTGTCTGCTTCCCCGTCTCCTCCCACATCACGTCATCCTCGCTGCCATCCATGGCATACGCAGCATTTCTTAAACCCATTAATGCTTTCTGGGGAAACGTCAGCCCATGCTTGCAAGATCCATTCACAGAGCAAACGTACTGCAGGCTTTTGGATTTTTCCAGACGGTGTCAGTGCGTGATTAGCAGCCAGGAGCCACTCTGTGGATCTCTTGCGCAGATTAACCTTGAATGGTTTGTTAACGACCACATCCAACACCTGCAGCTGGCTTGTCATTCCGCCCGGTATGATCACTAGGTGACTAGGTTTTGACTGGCTCAGTCAAGTGTCCACGGAAAGCATCCAGAATCAACATGTTCCTCTGCTTTCTGAGTCCCCCACGCCGTCTGCCCCACACCACCTTGAGCCAGTCCACCACAAGCTCCGTCTCCATCCAGCCCTTTGCCTGGGCACCTACCATAATCCCCCACGTACGGGGGAAGTTGTGTCCCATCTGCGAGGCGCGTTAACATGACCGTTACTCGGCTCTTCTCGTTTCCAGTAGATCAGTAGATCACTGATTTGTCGCCTTTCTTATGCACAGTGACAGATGGCATGTCAAAATACACAGGCGTTTGATCCACATTGCCCATCTGATCAAGGGGGTATGAGTGCTTCTTCCTTAACTTGATCACATATCGCTGATAAGACAGTAGCTTCTCTCTGAAGTCTGAAGGTGTTGTCCTGCGTCGCAATGACAGGTGTTTGATGTCTCTGCTTCGTTTATCACCATTATCTTAAAATTGGCATCGTAACTTCGTCTCTTCTGTTTATTAACTTGCCCTACTTTTGAGCCACTTTTTTCAAGTTGGTCGCTGTCTCTCCATTTCTAACTCTCCAGGTAACTATTTTTATGTACTGTTACTTTAAGACTTTGAGTTACTTTAAGTGTCGCGCGGTGTCTCGGAACACTCGTTTGGCGCGATCTGTTGTTGCGCAGTTACATGTGCAATTACGGTACATCGAAAAGTCTAAACCCCGATTATAAGACGACCCCTCTTTTTTTGATTTTTTTCTAGGAAAAAAAACCCGTCTTATATTCGGGTCAATACGGTATATTAAACATGTCCGTACGGCGATGGCTCGGAGCTCAAGGCGCGAACCAAACCTTTTAGTCCTTTTAACCTCCCCTCCTTTCTTCCTCCTCCTCAGCATGCTGGCCGACAAGCTCAACATGACCCCGGAGGAGGCCGAGAGGTGGATCGTCAACCTCATCCGGAACGCCCGGCTAGACGCCAAGATAGACTCCAAACTGGTGAGACCTTCTGAGGGCCACCGGCTTTCCCACAATCCCCCTCCCCTTGGTTCACATGTGGAATGAAAGGTGTCATATCAGATGTGGACCACCTTCTGCTTTGTGGTTCTAGATCCTAAATCCAATGTCTGAACTCTGGCAATTTGAACTGTCAGGGCAAACAGTTGGTTATTTATTGATCAATCGATGTATTGAAACATTTTTGACCAAAACAAGTTCTAAAGTCATTTCTCTTACGTCAAGTGTTAATAGTCGCCAGCGAGTGAAGCTCCAGAACCAGAAGTAAGGAGACTTCTGTCCCTGGACGATCCTTACTTGGTGGTTATGTGTAGTTCCAACAATATAGCAAGGCACTGACACTGCCAGGGTTAGGGGTTTGATTCCCATGCTGAAATATCTAATATATGCTCTTGTGGTGTTTTCACAATTTTTCACACTTTGGATTAAAAGTGTAATTTATTACTTCATCTGAACTGTTTCTCCTCCTCCTCCTCCTCCTCCTCCAGGGCCACGTGGTGATGGGGAACAACGCCGTTTCCCCGTACCAGCAGGTGATCGAGAAGACCAAGAGCCTGTCCTTCCGCAGCCAGATGCTGGCCATGAACATTGAGAAGAAGCTGGCACACAGCAACCGCAATGAGGTGAACCTCGCTCTCATTTAACCCATCCTAGTATCAGGAGCAGTGGTGTGTGTCCCGGGGAGCAGTGGTGTGTGTCCCGGGGAGCAGTGGTGTGTGTCCCGGGGAGCAGTGGTGTGTGTCCCGGGGAGCAGTGGTGTGTGTCCCGGGGAGCAGTGGTGTGTGTCCCGGGGAGCAGTGGTGTGTGTCCCGGGGAGCAGTGTAGGGGTCTGGTTCCTTTGCTTAAGGGCACCTCAGGAGTGCTTAGGAGTTTCAGGGACTCGAACCGCCGACCTTCCGGTTCCCAAACCAAATCCCAACCCACTGAGCCGCCCTGTCTCTTAATTCACTTTGGATAGAATCTACAGAATAGATGAATGTTTTAATTGAAGTCTCTAATAGTCTGGGGGACAAATGGCTGTTGGTGTCTTAACGTGTTTTCCTTTCCCTTCAGACGCCCAACTGGGCTGCCACAGACACCGGCTTCTAGGGGGGAGGAGGAGGAGGAGGCCTTCAGGAGGAAGAGGAGGCCTTCAGGAGGAAGAGGAGGCCCATGGTCGATTGCTGGTGTTTATTTAGACTAATATATCGGGTTTCAAGAAACATCTTTAATACCACATTCCCATTACACGGCAACACTTATTATGGTGGAAAGAAACATCAATGAATCTATTTTCTTTTTATAATACAACTTTGTATTTTGCCTTCTGATCTGGCTGTATGGAGTTGTCAATGAAAATAGATAAACATTCGCAATTATAAGTGATTATTATTATTCTTTTTTATCTGAAATACAGCCACAATTGTTCTATGCCATCAATTAAATAAAGATCGAGTCTCTTGGAACGCGTCTTGGTTTGTGCTTCTGAGGCGTTTGGTCACTAGGTGGCGCTGTTGGCCTTTTGAAGCCTAACGTGACATTACTCAGACCAGGCGTCAACGGAGCTCAGTGCTCTACTGAGAAGTACATCGAATTGAATTTCAAACTAGGAAACTTGGCTATATTGACTATCGATGATGAAGGAAAGACTGGATGGATGAGAAATGATTGATAGTTTTAGAACTTTGAGGCAGACCGTATGGAAACGAAATATCGGGTCAACTAACAATAGCTGCCGATTTGGGGTTTGATATAAAGCCGGTTTTGTGTCTTGGTTTCAATGCAGCAGGCGTGTGAGGATGTCTCCGGTTCCTGCACGCAGCGACCCATGCCATCATTCTCCAAGTCAATATTGATCTGAGCAAACAGCCACGGAAACCTGCTTGATTACCAGAAGTCTCTTTCCTCGGTGCCTGAAGGGGAGAGAAGGGGGAGGGGGAGAGAGAGATGGGGGGGGGGGGGGGGGGGGGGGGTCGGGTACCGAGCCGTCAGCACGCGTTGACTCGAACCCGCAGTTGGATGTGTGACCGGCGCTGAATCCGTCTGGTGAACGAGTCACTGCGACGTGCGTGACGCGCGTCTGTTAACCTCTTGTGGGCCTTTTGGACGTCTCTCCGTTTCCCCGTCGAAGATAATACACCTACACTTATTAAACCATACATGTCAGAGTTTACATGAACACGTGATTATATATACGATTGATAACAAATCAGTCGATATTCACATGATATCACGTGTTTGTATCTCTTATTTATGTAAAATAAATGAATTCGGTTTATTTATTATGTTTAATTGTGGATTCCGTCGGCACATCAAAGTTCCCCGGGTGCACGTCTCACTACTCTTCGCGTGCACGCGCACTCATCCTGTTCGAGGCGCGCACGGTGCACGTCTTACTACTCCTCTCGTGCACGCGCACTCATCCTGTTCGAGGCGCGCACGTGTCACTTCTCTCGTGCACGCGCACTCATCCTGTTCGAGGCGCGCACGGTGCACGTCTCACTTCTCTCGTGCACGCGCGCTCATCCTGTTCGAGGCGCGCACGGTGCACGTGTGACGGTCCAAGTGCTCACCTTGGGAGTGGCGGGCACTAAAAGAACCCGCTCCTGGCCACTCCTCCACACACACACACTCTACACACACACACTCTACACACACACTCTACACACTACACACACACTCCTACACACACACACACACACACACACACACACACACACACACACACACACACACACACAAACACACACTCCTCCACACACACGCACACACACACACACACTCCTCCACACACACGCCACGAAGAGTGTTTTTTTATTTATTTATTTATTTATATACCAAGAAGACTGCGAAGTTCCAATCCAACGCGCGCACACGCGGGGCGCGCGCGGCCCGTGGACGTGTATGTCTGTGGGCTGAGGTCTGAGCAGCTGGTCTCCATCTGTGGCTTCTGCTTCTTCCCTGCTGCTCTGCACGCCGTCGTGGCTCCTGGGCGGAGAGGAGAGGAAGCAGCAGCGGAGCCGAACTCAGCCTGACTGTCAGACTAAAGCAGACGTCTACCGGGGGAGTGTATACGGTGTATACGGGGCGTAATAATAGAACAACGCTACTCACGGGTCACGTGGCGTCTCTTCGGGTTTCCTCGGACCATGGACGTGTTGATGGCGTGGGTCGCCACTGACCCGGCGACGGCCCGGCTGCTGTGGGTCCTGGGCCTGGTGGCGGCCACCCTCCTTCTGTGGGCGCTGTTCTTCTGCTGCTCCGCCCGCAGCCGCAGCTCGTCGCCGGCGGCGCTGGAGAGGTACCTGGCAGGTAGGAGCCTCCCCCGGGGGATGACCCCCCGGGACGACCCCCCGGGACGCCGACAGCCCATTGGAACAACACTTCAAACTTCAGCCCAGTTGCTGGGCTGTTTAGTGGAAACCGGTTGTTTTTTTTAACCCACTGCTGCAATTATTTTAAATAGAAAGTATTTCCTCTCAAGAGGGACTCCTCTCTCCCCCCCTCTCCCCCCCTCTCCCCCCCTCTCCCCCCCCCTCTCTCCTCCCCCCCTCTCCTCCCCTCTCCTCCCCCCCTCTCCTCCCCTCCCCCCCTCTCCTCCCCTCTCCTCCCCCCCTCTCCCCCCCCCTCTCTGTATTGCTGGCATAGAAACCAGTTTATTCTGCGGCTGAAGTTGGCCTTGCTTTCTTTTCCAATGTACTGTTTCTAAACGGTTTGGCCGAGCACAATGGTTCTTTCATGACTTAATTTAGCCCACAATTCACTGGGTGGTTTAAACATATCTCTTTAAAACGTTATAGACGTGCCTTTTGAAACTCACGGTTAGATACACATATGGGCCTCAATAAGAGAGAGTTGTGAACTCACTTGTGTTGGGCTGTCTGGGACCCACAGGTCAATACATCAAATACTAATAAATAAACAGCTGAAATGATCGCTGCATTGATTCTATATGTATACGTTTTGCTGATTGATATCACCAGTAGTGCCTATTAGGCCTTTATAATAGCCCTATTTAAAAGCAACACTTATTTAACGACATGTTTAGTCAGTTATTCATTGTCAGTTATCAATGAGCCAATGTTTAGTCGTGTTTAAAGTAGGCCTGGTCGTGAAACGAGATGTGTGCTTCTTTGTTACAGTCATGGTGAACCAGTCCAAGGCGAAAAGTTCACGCCAGGTAAGAACACAAACCATCTCATGATGAATACATATTGTCCCACATATATTGAAAAGCAATTTTGTATATTTTAGAAGACAACATAAAAAACACAGATATTGCGTTGAGGCTTCAGCAGCCTGTCATTTAAAAATGCATATGCAGTTCGTCTGGTGGCCGGTAGAGGTCCCCACTCACCTCACATGGCTGTCGGTCGGGAGGCGCACTGATTTCAAAGCGAAGCCTCGTGTTGGAGCGTTATTGAACTGAACGTTATGACTGAACGTTATTGAACTGAACGTATCAAATATATCAAATATGCAAACATTAATTCAGGTGTTTGTGATCATGTGATCAAACCTTTTCATTTAGGAAGGCCTTTTCATGTTAAAATGTGTGTTCAATATTGTTAGTAATTTTATTTTTGTTTGTTTTTATTTTGTTTGTTTGCTATGTTTTTAACGTTGTAGTACTCTATTCTTGTAAATTAAAAGTGCAATACCAATACAATGTAATATTATTATTATATTATTATTATTATTATTGTTATTATTATTGTTATTATTATTATGTCATTGTGTAAGCGTTTTTGGTCTAACTTTTACTGTAAAGTATTTGGAAAGAAGCTGCTGACTGACTGACTGCTTGGTTGGCATGGCCATATATTCAGGATCAAATGAATAAAATACAAGACATAATTCCTGACGTCTGTCAATCATCCCGAGGACAACCCGAATCAGCCCTCTCTGTTGTGTTGAACATCTCAGCTGGTTTGGTCAACCCCCACGTGGTCTGCTGTTACACAAGGGCCCCACGTGGTCTGCTGTTACACAAGGGCCCCACGTGGTCTGCTGTTACACAAGGGGCCCCCGAGCGTCCCCACTGCTCGTGGTCTGCTGTTACACAAGGGGCCCCCGAGCGTCCCCACTGCTCATGGTCTGCTGTTACACAAGGGGCCCCCGAGCGTCCCTACTGCTCGTGGTCTGCTGTTACACAAGGGGCCCCCGAGCGTCCCTACTGCTCGTGGTCTGCTGTTACACAAGGGGCCCCCGAGCGTCCCCACTGCTCGTGGTCTGCTGTTACACAAGGGGCCCCCGAGCGTCCCCACTGCTCGTGGTCTGCTGTTACACAACGGGCCCCCGAGCGTCCCTACTGCTCATGGTCTGCTGTTACACAAGGGGCCCCCGAGCGTCCCTACTGCTCGTGGTCTGCTGTTACACAAGGGGCCCCCGAGCGTCCCTACTGCTCGTGGTCTGCTGTTACACAAGGGGCCCCCGAGCGTCCCTACTGCTCGTGGTCTGCTGTTACACAAGGGGCCCCCGAGCGTCCCCACTGCTCGTGGTCTGCTGTTACACAAGGGGCCCCCGAGCGTCCCCACTGCTCGTGGTCTGCTGTTACACAAGGGGCCCCCGAGCGTCCCCACTGCTCGTGGTCTGCTGTTACACAAGGGGCCCCTGAGCGTCCCCTCTGCTGTTACACAAGGGGCCCCCGAGCGTCCCCACTGCTCGTGGTCTGCTGTTACACAAGGGGCCCCCGAGCGTCCCCACTGCTCGTGGTCTGCTGTTACACAAGGGCCCCCCGAGCGTCCCCACTGCTCGTGGTCTGCTGTTACACAAGGGGCCCCCGAGCGTCCCCACTGCTCGTGGTCTGCTGTTACACAAGGGGCCCCCGAGCGTCCCCACTGCTCGTGGTCTGCTGTTACACAAGGGGCCCTCGAGCGTCCCCACTGCTCGTGGTCTGCTGTTACACAAGGGCCCCACGTGGTCTGCTGTTACACAAGGGGCCCCCGAGCGTCCCCACTGCTCAGAGGGTTGGTGTTCACCAGCCTGCAGTAATGTCTATATCATGTCTTAATGAAGAACACAGAGCACAGAGCTCATCAGTGGGTCAGACAGACTCTCTCTCTCTCTCTCTCTCTCTCTCTCTCTCTCTCTCTCTCTCTCTCTCTCTCTCTCTCTCTCTCTCTCTCTCTCTCTCTCTCTCTCTCTCTCTCTCTCTCTCTCTCTCTCTCTCTCTCTGCAGAACAAAGTAGTCATGACTTAATAGTGTCTCAATCCCATGTGGACAAAAGCTTGTGTGTTCTTTTCACCAAATAACAGATAGTTTGGCATCTGTCTAGTTCATACATTAGTTGATGTATCAGTTTACATTAGTTCATGCATTAATGAGAATATGTCAATTGTCATATAGCTTAAATTTAAACCTGTCTGGGTTGGCTCTCTTGTTGCTATGCCCAGTATGTATGTAGGTATGAAGTAGGCCTACTGTAGCTAGAGGATGACCACAGTTAGCTCATTGTGAGAAGCAGAACTTGACATGGATTCCTCCACATACTGTATGGTCCACCAGCCAGTCTGCAGCTCCGTGGGAGTCTAGTGCTACAACGGTTGTTCACAGCTAATTGACCTCTACATTTCTACATCTGCTGGTCCGAGTATCCATTCAGACAGGGAATACTTTCTAGTTTGAGCCCACGAGTGTTGAGCGAATGGACCCGAGCCAAATGGAAATAGTTTCAATTCCAAAGTGTTGAGACTTATAATAAAGAAAAGAATAATACTGCAGAACCTGACTCCAAAAGGGAAAGGGTACTTGATTGTTAGTTCTCATTTATTCAAATATGTATAAAATCTGCACAAATCTAGCATCTATACCTCCATGTAAATGCCATAAAACATCTATTGGCTGTTTCATAAAAATAGGTTTGAGTTAAGAAACGTTTATGAAGGAGTTATTATTGAACATTATTATTGTCTGAACACGCTGAAACAAAGAGTGTCAACATTTCAGTTAATTTGACACTTGAAACTTTAACATTTGTAATAAACATATAAGTCACATTTTCCCCAAACACATTGTTTGTTTGAAGCTTGCCGTGTGGCGGCTGTACGCTACTGAGTGTGTAGTGAGGAAACCCTGAGTCACAGAAAGATCCGGAAGAACAAAGTGCTATTTGTTTACCTGACAGCGCTAATCAAATCAACGGGGGGAGGGGAGCGGAGGTCTTTGTTCCGGCATCCCTCAGGGCGGGCCAAAGGGGTTGGGATATCGTCCAAATGAGATGCTCCAATTAAACCAAACCTCTCCATTAAAGCCTCCACTAAACGCCCAATCCTCTACACACCGCTTCTCCTAACGGCTAAATGTCCTCCAGACTGCTAAATGTCCTCCAGACTGCTCAAGGGTTACTAAATATGAATTCATGGTGTGGATCCCAACCCACCGGGGCTCCGGTCTTCCGTGGTGAGAGGAGGACCCCGGGGAACGAGGTCAGGTTTGGTGTGAAGTCTTGTTTGCGTGACTGTGATGAACTTAGAGAGTTTTGGTTGAATAATGTGATTGAACTTTAACTGATTTGAAGTTGAAATACCTTGTATTTGTTGTGTGTTTCAGAGAAAGAAGAAGCCCAAAGAGAAGCACGTTGCGTTTCTCCTGGAGGAAGAGGTCACTGTGGTGGAGGAAGCCGTCGAGGAGGAAGCTGTAGCTTCCCGACAGGAAGCCGTTGCTTCTCGACAGGAAGCGGTCCTCTCTAGACAGGAAGTTGTCCTCGCTGGTGCTCCCGCCCCTGTGCTGAGGAAGAGGAAGAGACGAGGCAACAAAATGGGAAGGGAAACCGCGGCCGTCGGCGCCACGGAGAAGGTGGGACATATTTAAATGAAGAAAAGAGTCATGACTTGACTGGTAATGATGGTGGAGAAGAGGATGATGGGGGTGGTCCTGATGGGGTGGGGGGGGGGTGATGGGGTGATGGGGGTGATGATGATGATGATGATGATGGGGATGGTGATGATGATGATGGTGATGATGATGATGATGATGGTGATGATGGTGATGATGGTGGTGATGGGGATGGTGATGATGATGATGATGATGATGATGATGATGGGGATGATGATGATGATGGTGGTGAGGATGATGATGGTGATGATGATGATGATGGTGGTGAGGATGATGATGGTGGTGATGATGATGATGATGGTGATGATGATGATGATGGTGGTGAGGATGATGATGGTGGTGATGATGGTGATGATGATGATGATGGTGGTGAGGATGATGATGGTGGTGATGATGGTGATGATGGTGATGATGATGATGATGATGGTGATGATGATGATGATGATGATGATGATGATGATGATGATGGTGGTGATGGGGATGGTGATGATGATGATGATGATGATGGGGATGATGATGATGGGGATGATGATGGTGATGATGATGATGGTGATGATGATGATGATGATGATGATGATGATGGTGATGATGATGATGGTGGTGATGATGGTGATGATGATGATGGTGATGATGATGATGGTGGTGAGGATGATGATGGTGATGATGATGATGGTATGATGATGATGATGGTGATGATGATGATGGTGATGATGATGATGATGATGATGATGGTGATGATGATGATGATGGTGATGATGATGGTGATGATGATGATGGTGATGGTGATGATGATGATGGTGATGATGATGATGATGATGGTGATGATGATGATGGTGATGATGATGATGATGATGATGGTGATGATGATGGTGATGATGATGATGGTGATGATGATGGTGGTGATGGTGATGGTGATGATGATGATGATGATGATGATGATGGTGATGATGATGGTGATGATGGTGATGATGATGATGATGATGATGATGATGATGATGGTGATGATGATGATGATGATGATGGTGATGATGATGGTGATGATGATGATGGTGATGATGATGATGATGATGATGATGGTGATGATGATGATGGTGATGATGATGATGATGGTGATGATGGTGATGGTGATGATGGTGATGATGATGATGGTGATGATGATGGGGATGGTGATGATGGTGATGATGGTGGTGATGGTGATGGTGATGATGATGGTGATGGTGGTGATGATGGTGATGATGATGATGGTGAGGATGATGATGGTGAGGATGATGATGGTGATGGTGATGATGGTGATGGTGATGATGATGGTGATGATGGTGATGATGATGATGGTGATGATGATGGTGATGGTGGTGATGATGGTGATGATGATGATGGTGATGATGATGATGGTGATGATGGTGATGATGATGGTGATGATGATGATGGTGGTGATGGGGTGATGATGGTGATGATGATGATGGTGGTGATGGGGATGGTGATGATGATGATGATGATGATGATGATGGGGATGATGTGATGTAATCAGTTGTCATCATTTTATTTTGCAATGTCACCAAATTGCTTGTCATTTGAGTCATGTGGGGGGGGGGGGGGGGGGCGGGGGGCAGTAATGGAACCATCCTGATTAGCTGATTCTTGTCCATATCATGATTGATCATTATAATTACCTTGAGGGTTATAGGGTCTTTCCCGACAGAGACAGAAGGGTTGCAGTCTGGTCCACATTGACGCGCATCCGTGGACGAAGTTGGCAACACATACACACTGGCACCCAGCGCGCCCCCCCCCCCCCCCCTCAACACGCACCCCTCTTGTCCTTGCCCGATTAAACTCATCATATAGCATATGTATGTACCAGCTATACATACATGTGCAATGTCACCGTACACACGATATATTAGGGTACATTCAGCGGAGATATGTGCATTCACTTGAGATGTCAGTCAATGGCCATGCGTGCTTTTTGTATATCGGAATCTTTACTTCCACGACGTTGAGTCGTTGAGTTGTTATCGATCCAAACAACAAAGCGCACTCAAACAACGCCGAGTGTCACAGACAGAGAGCACCTCAGACCCGCCGACCACCTACACGCACGCCGCTGCGGGACTCCGTGCGTTCACACCGCAACCACGTCTCGTTCTGAGTCATACGTCATAAGAAAGCCCAGCGTGGTGGTCTCTGGGCCGGGCAGCGGGCTACCGGGCAGCACCACGGATCGTCTCGCCGGTGTTGTTGTTGTTGTTGTTGTTGTTGTTGTTGTTGTTAACCTCGAGAGGAGAACCGGCGCGTCCTAAACCTCATCCCGACCTCCGTTGGTTGACGCAGGCGCGTCTTGAGCCGCAGTGGATGACGCTCTGCTCTGCTCGGAAGTTTGCGCCGTCAGTGGATGCTGCAGGGGGGGGGGGGCGTCCGTGGATAGCATCCGAGCAAGTTGACAGAATTGAACTGAAGGACTGTTATTATTCTTCACCGTCCCGGGGAGGGAGCTCCGAGTGACCGGCCGAGCAGCAGCAGCAGCCCCGGTACTATCCAAGTCGTGAGTACCAGAGGACGCCGGCCCGCCCGATGATGCTGTCTTGCTGCATGAACGATGCGGTAAAATGGCATGGTTACACATCCTCTAACATCTCTCTCTCATGGGGAACCAAACCGCATTGGGTTGTGTATCTTGCGTCAAGCGCTGTTCATAATTCACCATTCACCTGGTCTGAGAGATGGTGGATTGTCCTCCTGTCTTCTGAAAGCGTTGATCATATACCGACCATAGACTTAAGACACTTCAGGTCGGTCGGTAGGTCGGTCAACACCGCTAAGGGATTTCTTGCCATTGATTTGTTTATTAATATTATTTTATTTTTTATTGCTATTTATTTATTATTATTTTCATTAATTGTATAGTTTTATTTATATATATTATTTTGTAGTATGTATGTATATTATTATTATTATTATTATTATTATTATTATTATTATATTTTTGTTGGTATTAGTAGTGGTGGTAGTAGTAGTAGTAGTAGTAGTAGTCATCGTAGTATATTTGTATTTTTTTATTTATTTAAATCGGCCCCAGCTGACAGAGTAGGCTTAGTCTAGTAGGCCTAGTCTAGTCTATGCGTGGCTGACGGGTCAAAGGACGGCCTATCAGGTCTCGGTTCACTCGTCACACAGCGGTTCCCCGGAGCAGAACGTCCTCCAGTCCTCCAGAATGGACCCATTCTCCCTTTCCCACTATTACCATAACGGCGACAGCAGCAAGGACCGCTTCTGTGTCTTTGAGTTCCTATATAAACATGCAAAAGTTCCCCTTAGTTGCTTAGTAACTATAGAGAGAACCCCAAAGCTTTCCACGTGTTTCGGTCCATGCTTTCAACATGCTTCGGTGAACGGCCCTCAGTAGAACCCCCCCACCTCCCGGTTACTTGTTTGAATACTAATGAGATTCTGTGTGTATAAGGTGTGTTAGTGTCTACAGTATTATATAACAACAAGGCACCTAATACAAGATACAATATATTTATATTCCAAGCATTCCAAGTACATAGGAATGCTTACTCCCCATTCCCTCCCGCAGTAAACATCTAAAAAAAATATGAACAAAAAAAGGACAGCAAAGTGCCTGACAGATGCTATGAACATCATTAAGCATCATTAATACAGTGCAGTAACTGTAATGAGTCCAGAAAGTCCAGCAAATTGTGATAGTGTAATGTTAATGACATGTTATGATCGTGTAATGTTAATGACATGTTATGATAGAGTAATGTTAATGACATGTTATGATAGTGTAATGTTAATGACATGTTATGATAGTGTAATGTTAATGACATGTTATGATAGTGTAATGTTAATGACATGTTGTGATAGTGTAATGTTAATGACATGTCATGATAGTGGCAGCACTCCTAGCAGTTCAGTAGGTCACTGCCTGTGGATAAAAACTATCCTTAAACCTGGTATCCTTGGACGGATGCTGGTTTAAGGATAGTTTTATCCACTACAAGCTCTTTCCGTTCTATTAGTCAGGTAGAGCTGCGCACACTCTGGGTAAATATTACCACACTGTTTTGTGTTAAACATACATGCATGTTGAGGGGCTTACACTGTATATTATATCTATATAATAATGATTTAACTCAGTCAGGAGCTGAGCGTTATGTAAGAGTTTGTGCAGTACTGACTTTTACTAGCAGAACTCCGACTCCACTCCCTCATGAACAGAGAATAATGATGATGATGATAGGTAGCCTAATATTAGTCTTTAGCAGCCCAATCTTAGTGTTTACTAGCCCTATGTAAGTCTTTAGCATCCCATTGTGAGTGTTTAGTAGCCCAATGTGAGTGTTTAGTAGCCCAATCTTAGTGTTTAGTAGCCCACTGTGAGTGTTGAGTAGCCCACTGTTAGTGTTTAGTAGCCCAATGTTAGTGTTTAGTAGCCCAATGTTAGTGTTTAGTAGCCCACTGTGAGTGTTGAGTAGCCCACTGTTAGTGTTTACTAGCCCTATGTAAGTCTTTAGCATCCCATTGTGAGTGTTTAGTAGCCAAATGTGAGTGTTTAGTAGCCCAATCTTAGTGTTTAGTAGCCCACTGTGAGTGTTGAGTAGCCCACTGTTAGTGTTTAGTAGCCCAATGTTAGTGTTTAGTAGCCCAATGTTAGTGTTTAGTAGCCCAATGTGAGTGTTTAGTAGCCCAATGTTTGTGTTTAGTAGCCCAATGTCAGTGTTAAGTAGCCCAATGTTAGTGTTTAGTAGCCCAATGTCAGTGTTAAGTAGCCCAATGTGAGTGTTTAGTAGCCCAATGTTAGTGTTTAGTAGCCGTTAGTGTTTAGTAGCGTTAGTAGTGTTAAGTAGAGCAGCGGTCCTGGGTCAGAGAGTCAGGGGATGTCATGTTGCTTAGGGCTTCCAGGTGTATGTCTGAAGCCCAGCTCAGTGTAACCATGTACCTGACACACCGTGCAGACAACCTCCTCTCCATCGCCTTATGCGAAATAGCCGGAAATATCTGGACTCCTGGGCACCTGTCCAGGTCTAGCAGGAGGTTGGGGAGGGGGGGGGGGAGAGAGAGAAACACAGACAATGGCTAGAGTGCTATGGGTGGTGACTCAGCTGAAAAGAGGCCGAAGAGTCTGTAGTGGCGCCTGCTTTACGCATCATCAACCCTCGCCCTCTCTCCGTGCTCTGAAGGATGAGACTCAACAGCCACATGGTGTTGCCGTCTCCTCTCATCATCTCTGAACAGTAGACGGATGCCCTGCTAAAACCAGAAATACAACATCGCATTGTTAGTATTATTAATAGATAGAAATCCTAATATTGCAATACTTCAGATGCTATACGATAACTTAATACCAAAAACTGCAAATGCTGATTGAAATATCACCCCTGTCCTTTCTAAAGGCTGCTGTCATTATATATCATGTCATATCAGAATCTTTGATTCTCAGCCTCGTTTGTATGGACATCTCACTATCACGATGCAATGTCACCGTACTCTAGATGGTAGAAGGCACAATGCTGAATTATGTGTTTATTGCAAGGGACAGAAAACATTCTAACATGTTTAGAAACATGTGTACACAGGTGTACTACATCGTACAAACACAGGGTTTCCAGCAACCTCTTCATCCTGACTATCATCATCCTCATCACCATCACCATCACCATCCTCACTCTCATCATCATCATCATCATCCTCACCATCATCATCCTCGTCCTCACTATCATTATCATCCTCATCCTCATCCTCATCATCCATCATCCTCAACCATTCTCTCTCTCTCCCCCCCGACAGACTGGAGGGACCTCCAGCCAGCCCATGGAGGAGTGGACGGCGAGGCCCAAGTGCCGGCCCCTGGTGCGGGCGGCGTCGGAGGAGAGCTCCAGCGGTGCGGACCTGAGCTCCATCAGCGCGTCGCCAGTCCGCGGGGACACGCTGCCCTGGAACCTGCCCAAGCACCACCGCATCAAGCGCTCCAAGTCGGCCTCGGGCGACGTTCTGGACCCGGCCGAGAGGGCCATCTTCCGCATCGCAGGTAGGACCGGCGGGGGTCAGAGGGCGTGGTGGTCCAGGTGGGTTCCCCGCTGGGTGTGTGTGCGAGCCTGGGATGTGGCGTGACATGTTGCTATCGCTGTGTTTTTGAGGAAGGAGCGTTCATATTTTCACAGTTGCTTTTTAGTTTGGCTTCTGCTTCTGACGATGATTACGGCAATTAGGCCTTAAATGGTCCAACAGCACGAAGGAGCTTCACCGTAGAGAGAGAGAGAGAGAGAGAGAGAGAGAGAGAGAGAGAGAGAGAGAGAGAGAGAGAGAGAGAGAGAGAGAGAGAGAGAGAGAGAGAGAGAGAGAGAGAGAGAGAGAGAGAGAGAGAGAGAGAGAGAGAGAGAGAGAGAGAGAGAGCGCTTTTGTCTAAATATTCTCCCAAAATAATGCAGTGTGCTTTGATAAGAAGTTTATTAGGGATTCTAATCACTTAGGCGAGTATATTTGGCTGAATCAGCATGTTGTGTCTACGAGAGACGTCGCAGCCTTAAGGTCGGATGAGCAACCTAAACTCTCCTCTCCTCTCTGTTGTTGGCCAGATACTGTGGGTCTGTTTAGGCTTCCCTTCTTCCGTGGATGAGATAAAAAGCCAAGCAAGGCCAGGATCTGAGCGTAACGTCTGAGATCCGCCGGAGGCTGACTTGTGTGTTATCAGCCTGCAGGCGAACAGATGGGTGGAAACATTAATAGCTGGCATTGGAATGTATTCGGTTTTGTTTCTAACGGATGACGGGATGGTGCAGCAGTGAGGGTGTGACTCCCAGCCCGAAAGGTACCGGGTTTGATCCCCGATGTCCGCAGTCTAACCTACAGGTGTCCTTGAGCAAGATGTTCTCACCGCCTACCTGCTCCTTAAAAGCATGTGTTTGAATTCACTGTAAGGCTCTCTGGATGGAAGCGAGATGAACAGAGATGCTGTTCTCTGGTTCCCTTCATGTGTCGTTGGTCCCCCCCCCCCCCCCTAAAAGTCAAACGTTGTACTAGAATAACCCTTTTTTACAGAAATACAAAAGTAACAAGAGGACCCTCAGTACAGCGCATATCTCCCCCACACCAAAAAGTCTCCTGGATCCGGATTCAGACCCAGATCTGCGCCAAAACCAAATCAACTGTTGATAATTGATCTAACAACCAAATTTGTCCAATTCCGTACATCATTTCTTGAGTTATCATACTAACAAACAAACAAAAAGGGGATGAAAACATAACCTCCTCCCAGCTTCAATGGCGGAGGTAAATAGCGAAGGAATTCCAACCTCTGTGGGAAAATGACCCACAGAGGTCCGAACTACCTCCTCTCTCTCTCGAATGAATCGTCATACAGTCGACAAGCCTATAGAGGCAGGGATCAAAGATAACCCCCCCCTCCGGAGACCTGACTGTCTTCAACACCTGCTGTCCTGAAATGAAACCTCCCCCACATTCACCAAGAGTCAGCTGGAAGCCTCCTCTAGCTCTGGTTCCATCAGGTGTCCCTCTGTGTGAGGGACCCTCTGTGTGAGGGACCCTCTGTGTGAGGGACCCTCTGTGTGAGGAACCCTCTGTGTGAGGGACCCTCTGTGTGAGGGACCCTCTGTGTGAGGGACCCTCTGTGTGAGGGACCCTCTGTGTGAGGAACCCTCTGTGTGAGGGACCCTCTGTGTGAGGAACCCTCTGTGTGAGGGACCCTCTGTGTGAGGGACCCTCTGTGTGAGGGACCCTCTCACTGTAGGGTTCACTGTAGGGTTCACTGTAGGTTATGGTGGGTGATAACTAGGGCTGGGTGAGGTCATTTAAAGATCCCCATCCCGATGTACCCAATGCTTTCTGGATGATTAAATAAATAAACACTCTTTATCAAATAACCACACGGTGAAACCTATCTTTGTAAAATCTTTGTCAACTGTATACTCGACAAATGAAAAATAATAATCTTTGTGCAAATATTAGAGCACAACAGTC
>CM051007.1:29144531-29162031 GCA_027704905.1 Muraenolepis orangiensis | reverse complement strand
CTCTCTCTCTCTCTCTCTCTCTCTCTCTCTCTCTCTCTCATCACTCTCTCACACACACACTCACACACACACACACACACACACACACACACACACACACACACACACACACACACACACACACACACACACACACACACACACACACACACACACACACACACTCTCTCATACACACACACACACACACACACACACTCCTTAACCCCACCCTTTTCCAGCTACTCCTCAGATCAGTTTCCTGCAACGCCAACTCAGACTCAAAAATAGCGTCCGCCAGGCACGCTACGTGTTCACTGGGGACACACACACACACACACACACACACACACACACACACACACACACACACACACACACACACACACACACACACACACACACACACGCAAGCCCGGTTATACCGGTTTATACAGTAGTGAATACGGATTAGGTCCAATGTTAACAGTGTGCGCCCATCAGCCCTACCGGTGGGGACAACAACTTCCTGCTAAACAGGAAGCAGTTGGTGTCAGGAATAGAGGGACGGGGTTCTCCTCACAGATCAACACACAGAACTCTAAGAGTTCTGAACTTGTGGTACATGCTCAGTGTGTGTGTGTGTGGTAGTAGAACGCAACATTTTCAATATTGGAAAATAATCATGCAAAATATTCCAATATATGGAAATATTGTCATCAAATATACTTCCATATTATCCGTTAAACATAGCATAGATCCAATGAACACATCAAAGTTAAGCAAGTTTATTATACTTACCTTATATATTACGGTACTATTTACGGTACTTAACACACAAACAGTCCCCGTTATGGATTCACACAAACGATAATCAAACCAGAATCCTGTGACACTCAGAACTGCAACCAGAAGCGGTGTTACCGTGACAGCAGGGCTTGGCTATTATTATGGGCTGTATGAACGGAAGCCAGTGAGATCAGAAATAAACCCCCTCCGCTAATAGTTAGCGGAAAAAGGCCTTCCAAATTACATGGCTGACAGTGAGATGTCCATCACTGAGGGAAATCTAATTCAAGTCAACACGGTGACTTCTATGTGAGAGCTTAGCTGAAGGTTAAGGTTAGCTCTTTTTTGATCTGCTTCTAAATTCATACCGTCGAACTTTGGTACATTAACAAAACCAGAGGCAAATAAAGTATATAGAAAGTTATAGAAATGATAAAAGCGTTTATCAATGCATGGTTATTGAGCAAAGGATAGGCTTGTGGTTCTGGGCCAGAAATCCTAGGCCAGGACCCCCAGGGGTCCCCGATCCCCAGTTTGAGAACCCTGTCCTAGGCATCCTTACCCTTCACCTGCTCCTTTAGATACAAGCATCTGCTAAAATAACTAAATAGTGTGAAAAAACATGAACATTGTTGTTCATCCCGTCCATGAAAAACCACAGTTCTAACACACGTCCACACCGAGACGTCACAGGACCACCGTTCAGACCTGCTATGTCCACACCCCCCTAGACATCAGGGGGGTCTGGCACACTGTCCTGGGGCCGGGGGAAATCATTTATAACCCCAGGCTTATTAAACAGGCCTTCTCGTGTGGCTGCTATTTTACACGTTCCCGCGAGGAACCGGTGTGTCTGGACTGAGTTAGACATCTGACACAGTTTTCCATACATTGATCTCTCAAAGACAAATAAACAACCATAATGTACGTACCACCGTGGCTTTATTGATATTATTATCTATTTCCTAAGTTCTTTAAAAGCCTTTTGAGATCTTCAAAATAAGGTCAGTGCATGTGAGGTCTGTTGGTGCATGTGTTCTGGTGGGATATGTCATGTTTAATACACAGCTCCCCAGACGCATTCTGCAGCCATGCCAGCCAGAGAGAGAGAGAGAGAGAGAGAGAGAGAGAGAGAGAGAGAGAGAGAGAGAGAGAGAGAGAGAGAGAGAGAGAGAGAGAGAGAGAGAGAGAGAGAGAGAGAGAGAGAGAGAGAGAGAGAGAGAGAGAGAGAGAGAGAGAGAGAGAGAGCTCAGAATAGATACAGCCGCTCATAGAGACATTAATAATGATGGAGGTAATGAATGGCTTCGTATTGTACTCATACGCATGTATCATACGCTAAATGAAAAAAAAAGTGGGTCGTGGTTGGATTTTAAGTCGTAGTTTCCCTCTTTATATGAACACACCCAAGGGTATATATTAATTTTAATAACATCGCACTAAACATCAGAACTCGGCAGAAGAGTGTGTGTGTGTGTATGTACGTAATATGACTATACTTCGAAAAACGTTAATTTCATAAAGATTTGGTGCCATTCAAATTCTCCCCGTTGCCCTGAAAAGCTTTAAAAGGTCAAAGAGGTCAAAGCTGGAGGATGGATCAATGGGTTGTAGCGTCCGTGTCAGCTCGGCCAGATCAATGGATTTACATTCCCACCGTGTCTCCAAATACTCACAGTGTATGTGAGAAACATCGTCCCCGTCCGGTCCTATATCGACAGACTGGGAACTGTGTGTGTGTGTGTGTGTGTGTGTGTGTGTGTGTGTGTGTGTGTGTGTGTGTGTGTGTGTGTGTGTGTGTGTGTGTGTGTGTGTGTGGTGTGTGTGTGTGTGTGTGTGTGTGTGTGTGTGTGTGTGTGTGTGTGTGTGTGTGTGTGTGTGTGTGTGATTATGGTTGCCAGGATACGCTAGGATACAAACTGTCACTTCATCCTGATATCCGGATCTATAAACGATAGTCTAAAATGTTCTCTTGAATATGAATCCTCTTGTTTTTCCGTCCAGAGTTGTGACTGTCAGGACGTTGACGAAGGAGCATTGTTTGGTTTTTAACTCCTATTTCACTTCACATTGTTAATACTTAATAATACAATGTTATACATACAATATTCCCTGGTCAAATTCACATCAGTCAGACTATACAGAAATATCTATCATTTTATCATTCCTGCTCTTTATCCCATGTGGCACTCTCATAAAATGTGCACACTTGTGTTATCCTTGCTTATCTCAATTTGAAGGTATTTTAAAATCCTTTTTAGGCGTATTGAGTGTGTGTGTGTGTGTGTGTGTGTGTGTGAGTGTGTGTGTGTGTGTGTAGTGTATTGTCCTCAGGGGGCCAGGAGAGCTGGGGGCGGGGTGTGTGGGACAATGGCGCTAACACCCTGGTGCTGGCAGCACAAAGCCAGCCTCATTCCTGGGATTTGGGTACACAGTGAGGCGCTGAATCCTGGCTGGCTGGCACCCTGGTGGCGGTGGGGGTGTTGTTCAGTGAGATGGAGGTACCCCAAAATAAAAGTCCCCCCCCCTCTCTCGCTCTTCACCAGTCTTATAGTGTTTGAGTGGAGATCTCCAGAGCTCCGTGTCTGGATGGTGGAGTTTAAATTGAATTAGTGTTCATTATGCTGCACTGTTCTAACGCCCTGCTGTCCTGGGAGAGACGGTTTCTCTCTCTTAGCATCCCAGGCTCTCCCTGGCTCGGCCAGGACCCCAGGGGTCCAGCTCCCTGCCTGGGGGGCGTCACGTCAGGGCTTGGGGCTCCCCCATGGGATCAGAGATGGACCGGCCCGTATCCATGTTGTAATAGCCTCCTCTCACCATTAGAAAGGGTCTATTTCCAAGCTCTAGGGGGCAGTGTGTGGAGTGGTGGGGGTCTGACTTTCGGGTCTTGTCCGGGAAATGTCCGGTGCTCAATAACTCGCTGTTGGAGAGTCAGGCCTGTCGCTAACCTGGCTGCTAAATTATGCATTTACATGTGTTTGTTTTCCTCCCACTAATAATCAATATCTGTTGAATATCTGTTCGCCCCAGCAGTGGCGGGGCTCGTCGTCCGAGTTTGGTCCTTGAATGAAAGTCAAACAGAGAAAGCCGAGATAGTCTCCAGAGATAGCGTTTCAGGTGTGGCTGCGGACAGCTGGTGGGCTGTGTTTACGTCCTGTCATAACCCGGAGGCTTACGCCCCCCCCCTCATCTCATCTCCCCACCGCTGAGTCAGCACCGTCTCCGTGTACCTTCTCACTGAGGCCCTGGCAGGGGGGCGGGGACCACAAGGGGGCACTAGGGGGCACTAGGGGGCCTTTAGAAGCAGCTCGTCGGTGCTTTTACTGATACGACACACAATCTCCTCCCTCTTCTTCTGCGTCTTCTTTTTCTTGTTCTTGATATGTTTTTATTATGCATATAGTTTAGTCAATATTAAAGTCTTGCAAATGTACCTGTAGGCTAAATGCCCAATCCTATTTACACATTTGGATTAGCCTAGCACGATTTTTCGTTTGGAATGTCCTCGGCTTTACGTTTAGTAAATATTCACGACTGCCAGCTACACAACGATACCAGATATGACAATTCACGTCACGGATGAAACGTTGTTATCCGACGAGACTCTGAGATACTAGCTATATTATATTAGCCTCTCCTTCCCCGACTGGTCCGGGGGTTTATTGGCACAGCAGCTCGCTAAGCTAAGGATGTAGCTTCACCGGCCCCTCTACATCCAGATGCTCTACCAACTATCCGATCATCACGTTAAACATCTTGAGCTCAGTGGAAACACGATCCGATTGTCCCAGTGAAGGATCAATATAATGTTATGTCATTGAACCCAGAACCCTTCAGCTCGGAATCGAATCTCGTAACCACTTCACTGTCCCTTTAGGAAAACCCTATGTCATCGTCTGCGGTCCAGAGCATGGGCTCTTTATTGGGTCGTAAAGAGGGCGTGTCCACACCCCTAATGGTCATCTTCAGGGTTAATCTACCAGTTCAAGTCGTCAACACTCCTCTCTCCCTCCTCCCCTCCTCCCTCCCTCTCCCCCTTTCTCCCCCTCTCCCCCTTTCTCCCCCTCTCTGCCTCTCCCCCTCTCTCCCTCCCCCCTCCTCCCTCTCCCCCTCTCCCCCTCCCCCCTCCTCCCTCTCCCCCCTCCTCCTTCTCCCCCTCTCCCCCTCCCCCCTCCTCCTTCTCTCCCTCCTCCTTCTCTCCCTCCCTCTCCCCCCTCTCTCCCTCTCCCCCTCCCCCTCCTCTCCATTTTCTCACTGCTGTTCTGCTGCAGTCAACATTAAACCAGATCTGTTATCGATCTAGTTATTGACCGACCAGACATCCCCCCATCCCCCCCCATCCCCCCCCACCCAACCCCCAGCCCCAGGAGGATAGTTTCCCATCTTGAGCTGCAGTTCAAACACACACACACACACACACACACACACACACACACACACACACACACACACACACACACACACACACACACACACACACACACACACACACACACACACACAGGGCTATAAATGGGACTAGAGACTGTGATGCTATTTGAGAGGTGAACAGTCAGATGAGAACATTTTAGATCTGTGTGTGAGTTTCTCACACACACACACACACACACACACACACACACACACAGATCATCCGTCGTGACTCACCTGTCGTCCGTTTGGCCCGGGGGATGGGGGGGTGAGAGAGGGGGGGGGGGTCAGGGGGGGGGTGTGGTCACTCTTGGTCTACTGGGTGGTGCTGGCTGGTCACAACAGAAAATACTTTTTTTGTTCATCACTTGTTTTAGGACTTTGTCACTTTGTCACTTTTCCTTAACCCTTTCCTTTCCTTTAGTGGACTTTTTTAATCCAGTGTCTTAAGCACTGTGATGTTTAGCAGCGAATGTCACATCTTTGGAAGAGCTCTTAGTCAAGTTCTATATGCATTTAGACTTACAGAATGAGGATCTGTTCTAGTGTGTTCATGTCCCATGTATCTGTTGCAATATAAACTACTAACTACTAGTATTGCAGTTGTTTGGTTAAGTGAAATACTAACCACCTGCAGTACACTCATGGTGTAGCTGAGGATGCTGCCACATACCATTCAAATGGCTTCTTCAGGGCTCCTCCTGATGACATGGTGATGAGGAAACCGGTTTATTGCATGGCTTGAAGTAATATGATGAACAGAACAGGTGGTACACGGTAGGGCTCTCTGCCGATGGCTGGTTGAACTTGTGGGCCTTGATTACTAAGGGCCCACAGGTGTGCAGCCTCACCCAGAAGCCCCAGACTCTAATCTGTCTGACTGGGGCCAGGTGAGGCTGCTTCAACCAGACTTTAATCAGTCTGACTGGGGCCAGGTGAGGCTGCTTCAACCAGACTTTAATCAGTCTGACTGGGGCCAGGTGAGGCTGCTTCAACCAGACTCTAATCAGTCTGACTGAGGCCAGGTGAGGCTGCTTCAACCAGACTCTAATCAGTCTGACTGAGGCCAGGTGAGGCTGCTTCAACCAGACTTAATCAGTCTGACTGAGGCCAGGTGAGGCTGCTTCAACCAGACTCTAATCAGTCTGACTGAGGCCAGGTGAGGCTGCTTCAACCAGACTCTAATCAGTCTGACTGGGGCCAGGTGAGGCTGCTTAACCAGACTCTAATCAGTCTGACTGGGGCCAGGTGAGGCTGCTTTAACCAGACTCTAATCAGTCTGACTGGGGCCAGGTGAGGCTGCTTCAACCAGACTCTAATCAGTCTGACTGGGGCCAGGTGAGGCTGCTTTAACCAGACTCTAATCAGTCTGACTGGGGCCAGGTGAGGCTGCTTTAACCAGACTCTAATCAGTCTGACTGGGGCCAGCTGAGGCTGCTTCAACCAGACTCTAATCAGTCTGACTGGGGCCAGGTGAGGCTGCTTCAACCAGACTCTAATCAGTCTGACTGGGGCCAGGTGAGGCTGCTTCAACCAGACTCTAATCAGTCTGACTGGGGCCAGGCTTTAACTAGCCACCAACCACCCACTTTCTGCACTATACATACTGAATGATGATCTGTTCTAGTGTGTTCATGTCCCATGGTTTGGGGTGGTTATAGTTGTATAGCAGGTTGTTAGGTTAAGTGTTCTTTGCGTATTCTGCTTTGTTTAAGCAAAACAAATAGTTCAAAAGTGTTCAGCACGTTCAACTAAAGAAGCAAATAAAATCCAATATTATAGTATGTCTCTCTATCTATCTATCTATCTATCTATCTATCTATCTATCTATCTCTCTCTCTCTCTCTCTCTCTCTCTCTCTCTCTCTCTCTCTCTCTCTCTCTCTCTCTCTCTCTCTCTCTCTCTCTCTCTCTCTCTCTCTCTCTCTCGCTATCTATCACTCTATCACTCTATAACTCTATTTATCACTCTCTCTCTCACTCTATCACTCTATCTATCACTATATCTATCACTATCATTCTAGCAATCCCTTCTATATATCTGTCTGTCTGTCTGTCTGTCTGCTTTTTGTTTGTCTCTGTCGATAATTAATTAAGCCTTTCTACAATACACAGAAACACACACACACACACACACACACACACACACACACACACACACACACACACACACACACACACACACACACACACACACACACACACACACACACACACACACACAGAGCTCGCCTATTGACACAGAGAACGCAATACTCCGCACTGCTGAGTCAAATGCAGTCTAATCCTTCAGTCGGCCGTCTTTAATAAACGGCGACTTTCTCAATAGCACTAGCGTGCGTCTAATCCTCCCGTCCTGCGATGCCCCCAGTCCTCTACCCGGCCTTCCCGGCTCACTGCGGTATCCTCCCCGCTCTGAACCGTGGAGCTCCACCACTGGCCGACCGCCGGGGATTTAGTTCAGCTCAGCACAGAGTTCTGCTGAGTCACAGAGTAAAAAAATTATAAAATGAAGTGTTTTGTAATATTTATGTTGTTCTTCGAGTCGGCGGTGGAGGAGAGACGGAACACTTGCTTGGCTGTCTTTAGGTGTGTCTCGTGTCTCGTGTCTCGTGTCTCGTGTCTTGTGTCTCGTGTTTTGTGTGGATCTTTTTTGCAGTCTGTGTTGTTGTTTTCTTCAGAAGACTGAAGTCATTTGAAAGAGCTTGACACTAGGATCATTTCACAGCTGAATTCACTTGTGCTACGGTTGAACTGTTTTGTGATGTCAAACATCAAACCAGTGCACGTAATGTATCACTCAAACTCTAATTAAAGCATTCTGAGCTTAATTCTCCCAAGTATTTAAAAAATGCTTTGGAAAACAACCAAAAATAAACCCCATCATTTGGCGCCGGCGTGCAGAAGTAAAGGGTGTGCAATACCTCCACCCCAAACGCTCCATCAATCAATACCACAAACCAAAATAAAACTCATCTCTCATCCTGACTCAGCAGCATCTGCATTGGCTGCTGATGGGAACCCACCAACCGGCACGCAGCGCTGCCATGCGCTGGCTCGGCCCCGATTGGCCGAGACAGCTCCCTGTGAAAATCCAGGAGGATGAGATGGGACATGCAGGGGAGGGGCCGTGGGGGAGGGGGGGGGGGTGAGGCGAAGGGAGTGGATGGAGGGGGGGAGGGGGGAGGGGGGAGGGAGGCTCTGAGTCAAGGGGAGTGGAAGGAGGGAGGTGCACTGCCTTTTCTTTTATGGGGAGAGAAGGGGATTGTGTGTGAAAGGAGAGAGAGGGAGAGAGAGAGAGAACACACACGCCACGCAGACAGAGGCAGAGAGACCGAGGAGGTGCAGAAGTGTTAAGACGGAGAGAGGGAGGGAGCGAGGATCACTGCAGCCGACCATCCGTACCGCCAGGGTTGAGTCCTGCCAGGAGAGCTTCTGGTTCAGCGGCTCTGATACTTGACGGTAGTTGACGCGAGGGGAGGAGAATCATGGACGGCTCACGCTCTATACAGCATGAGATCACATCTCTCAAAGGTACCTCTCCTCCTCCTCCTCCTCCTCCCTAGTCCTCTCACTTGCTCGTGTCTCCTCCTCCTTCTCTGTCATCCCCCACTTTCTCTTTTCTTTCTCTCCTCCCATCCGATCCCACTCTTATCTCACTTTCCTCTCCTCTCCTCTCCTCTCCTCTCCTCTCCTCTCCTCTCCTCTCCTCTCCTCTCCTCTCCTCTCCTCTCCCTTGTGTGTATCCTCGCTGTTTCGTAACACTGTTATCGCCTTGTTTTGGGTACCGCCTCGTTTTACCCACAATGCCTTGCCACCGAGGCGTAAAGTTTAAGCGTTGAACAACAATAGTGCTTTAAAAACAATGTCATTATATATGATGTCACATATAAAAAGCCCCTTCAGCCCTTTTGTTATCTTTTGTTTACGAGCGTGACAGCAGGCTTTTGTCCTGGAGTCAGAGGACGGGGTCGGAGGTCATCATCACATGTGCTGTGATGTCATGTTGACAAGCGAATAGTTGACCATCTAGTTGTGTGTTATCTGTGTGTGTGTGTGTGTGTGTGTGTGTGTGTGTGTGTGTGTGTGTGTGCGTGTGTGTGTGTGTGTGTGTGCGTGTGTGTGTGTGTGTGTGCTTGGCTTTGGCTGCATGAGGAGGCTGCCTCTGCTGATGCTGCTGCAGCATGCGGCACAGAGAGTGCGTCTGCGCTGTGATCTGCAGAGCGAGAGAGAGAGAGAGAGAGAGAGAGAGAGAGAGAGAGAGAGAGAGAGAGAGAGAGAGAGAGAGAGAGAGAGAGAGAGAGAGAGAGAGAGAGAGAGAGAGAGAGAGAGAGAGAGAGAGAGAGAGAGAGAGAGAGAGAGAGAGAGAGAGAGAGAGAGAGAGAGAGAGAGAGAGGTGTAGAGAGAGAGAGAGAGAGAGAGGCTGCAGCATCGCCACGGTAACGGGATGGGAGGGATACAGCCCAGGCTCTTTGGACCCAGGGGGGGGGGGGGTGGAGGCGTATCCGGGGGGACAACCACAGCTGTTATGATGTTTAAAATGCACTTGAACTGCTTTTCATTTAAGTTCCCTGACACCTTCTATTATTTAGCTTCTCACAGGGTTGGAATCTTAGTCATGATTTATTGTCAATACAACGGATGAGATTGGTCACAGCGTGGCTGGTTTGATATGCTCGCTACCAGCTCCATAAAGTAACCATCGCAACAAACCTAAAATCAACCCAAAGCAAAACAAGCATTACTGTGTCCCTCAGCAGCCGACGCCGTGTGGTCCTCTGTTCATTGGGACAGTTCAAACCAGTCCAAAGCGACGAGTCTAGCCTCTTTTTAATTAATTTGAACTACCCCCGCTGCGGACCTCATTATAAACTTTGGTTCCTCCTCGGGTGGACTTGGTACCGTCGTTCCGTCGGCATGGCAACAGCATCAGCCTCAACCACCTCTTCGTCATCATCACCGACGGTGCCCCATCGGTGATGATGTAACATAAAGACCATGGACCTGGTCTGAGTGACAGAGACTTAACCCTCTATCAGAGCGCTGTGTGTAACATAAAGACCATGGACCTGGTCTGAGTGACAGAGACTTAACCCTCTATCAGAGCGCTGTGTGTAACATAAAGACCATGGACCTGGTCTGAGTGACAGAGACTTAACCCTCTATCAGAGCGCTGTGTGTAACATAAAGACCATGGACCTGGTCTGAGTGACAGAGACTTAACCCTCTATCAGAGCGCTGTGTGTAACATAAAGACCATGGACCTGGTCTGAGTGACAGAGACTTAACCCTCTATCAGAGCGCTGTGTGTAATATAAAGACCATGGACCTGGTCTGAGTGACAGAGACTTAACCCTCTATCAGAGCGCTGTGTGTAATATAAAGACCATGGACCTGGTCTGAGTGGCTGATAGAGACTTAACCCTCTATCAGAGCGCTGTGTGTAACATAAAGACCATGGACCTGGTCTGAGTGACAGAGACTTAACCCTCTATCAGAGCGCTGTGTGTAACATAAAGACCATGGACCTGGTCTGAGTGACAGAGACTTAACCCTCTATCAGAGCGCTGTGTGTAACATAAAGACCATGGACCTGGTCTGAGTGACAGAGACTTAACCCTCTATCAGAGCGCTGTGTGTAACATAAAGACCATGGACCTGGTCTGAGTGACAGAGACTTAACCCTCTATCAGAGCGCTGTGTGTAACATAAAGACCATGGACCTGGTCTGAGTGACAGAGACTTAACCCTCTATCAGAGCGCTGTGTGTAACATAAAGACCATGGACCTGGTCTGAGTGACAGAGACTTAACCCTCTATCAGAGCGCTGTGTGTAACATAAAGACCATGGACCTGGTCTGAGTGACAGAGACTTAACCCTCTATCAGAGCGCTGTGTGTAACATAAAGACCATGGACCTGGTCTGAGTGACAGAGACTTAACCCTCTATCAGAGCGCTGTGTGTAACATAAAGACCATGGACCTGGTCTGAGTGACAGAGACTTAACCCTCTATCAGAGCGCTGTGTGTAACATAAAGACCATGGACCTGGTCTGAGTGACAGAGACTTAACCCTCTATCAGAGCGCTGTGTGTAATATAAAGACCATGGACCTGGTCTGAGTGACAGAGACTTAACCCTCTATCAGAGCGCTGTGTGTAATATAAAGACCATGGACCTGGTCTGAGTGGCTGATAGAGACTTAACCCTCTATCAGAGCGCTGTGTGTAACATAAAGACCATGGACCTGGTCTGAGTGACAGAGACTTAACCCTCTATCAGAGCGCTGTGTGTAACATAAAGACCATGGACCTGGTCTGAGTGACAGAGACTTAACCCTCTATCAGAGCGCTGTGTGTAACATAAAGACCATGGACCTGGTCTGAGTGACAGAGACTTAACCCTCTATCAGAGCGCTGTGTGTAACATAAAGACCATGGACCTGGTCTGAGTGACAGAGACTTAACCCTCTATCAGAGCGCTGTGTGTAACATAAAGACCATGGACCTGGTCTGAGTGACAGAGACTTAACCCTCTATCAGAGCGCTGTGTGTAACATAAAGACCATGGACCTGGTCTGAGTGACAGAGACTTAACCCTCTATCAGAGCGCTGTGTGTAACATAAAGACCATGGACCTGGTCTGAGTGACAGAGACTTAACCCTCTATCAGAGCGCTGTGTGTAACATAAAGACCATGGACCTGGTCTGAGTGACAGAGACTTAACCCTCTATCAGAGCGCTGTGTGTAACATAAAGACCATGGACCTGGTCTGAGTGACAGAGACTTAACCCTCTATCAGAGCGCTGTGTGTAATATAAAGACCATGGACCTGGTCTGAGTGACAGAGACTTAACCCTCTATCAGAGCGCTGTGTGTAATATAAAGACCATGGACCTGGTCTGAGTGACAGAGACTTAACCCTCTATCAGAGCGCTGTCAGGCTGGACCAGCAAGCAGCCGGCCTCCCTTTTTACTAACTTCTTTTATTTTTTTAAGTTTTATAAAGCACTCTACCGTGTGTGTGTGTGTGTGTGTGTGTGTTAGTGTTTGCACACAAGTGTGTGTGTGTGTGTGTGTGTGTGTGTGTGTGTTAGTGTGTGAAAGCGCATGTGTGGGTGTGTGTGTGTGGGTTCGTCTGAGGTCTTCAGCTCTCATGGCGAGCATGTGGCGTGTGACACTGGGGGCTTGGACCCCCCCCCCCCCCTGTCTGTGAATGGACTGAGGGCCGTTTTCAAACTGTTTTTGAAGGGTGAATGTGAAGAATAGACTGAGAATGTTGTTCTGGGATTTGGGGGACAAAGGGGCCCTCGCTCCACTGAACGCCCAATGGGATCTCTGGATGTGTTAGAATGTGTTCCCCCCCCCCCCCCCCCCCCCATCTGTAGGCAGTTCCACACCTCAAGACCATCAGGTTCCATTCTTCACGATTGGCAGCCTCTTAATAACTCACTGCCTCCTGACTCAACAACAACACGCTCTTATTTTGAAATGCAGGATTTTCGCAGGATGGAACGTGTTAAATTATGTTTTTTTAGCCCCTGTTTGTTTGTCTGTTTTTCTGTTAGCAAGATAACTCAAAAACGTATGTACGCAATTGGAGATTACTTATGGGCCAAGGAGCTGTTAATTCGATTTAGGCACAGATCAGGATCCGAACCAGGATCGATTTTTGGTGTGGTGGAGGTATGCTCTCTACTGAGGGCCCTCTAGTTGGAGGTATGTTCTACTGAGGGCCCTCTAGTTGGAGGTATGTTCTACTGAGGGCCCTCTAGTTGGAGGTATGTTCTCTACTGAGGGCCCTCTAGTTGGAGGTATGTTCTCTACTGAGGGCCCTCTAGTTGGAGGTATGTTCTACTGAGGGCCCTCTAGTTGGAGGTATGTTCTCTACTGAGGGCCCTCTAGTTGGAGGTATGTTCTCTACTGAGGGCCCTCTAGTTGGAGGTATGTTCTACTGAGGGCCCTCTAGTTGGAGGTATGTTCTACTGAGGGCCCTCTAGTTGGAGGTATGTTCTCTACTGAGGGCCCTCTAGTTGGAGGTATGTTCTACTGAGGGTCTTCTAGTTGGAGGTATGTTCTACTGAGGGCCCTCTAGTTGGAGGTATGTTCTACTGAGGGCCCTCTAGTTGGAGGTATGTTCTACTGAGGGCCCTCTAGTTGGAGGTATGTTCTCTACTGAGGGCCCTCTAGTTGGAGGTATGTTCTACTGAGGGCCCTCTAGTTGGAGGTATGTTCTACTGAGGGCCCTCTAGTTGGAGGTATGTTCTCTACTGAGGGCCCTCTAGTTGGAGGTATGTTCTCTACTGAGGGCCCTCTAGTTGGAGGTATGTTCTCTACTGAGGGCCCTCTAGTTGGAGGTATGTTCTACTGAGGGCCCTCTAGTTGGAGGTATGTTCTACTGAGGGCCCTCTAGTTGGAGGTATGTTCTACTGAGGGCCCTCTAGTTGGAGGTATGTTCTCTACTGAGGGCCCTCTAGTTGGAGGTATGTTTTCTACTGAGGGCCCTCTAGTTGGAGGTATGTTCTACTGAGGGCCTTCTAGTTGGAGGTATGTTCTACTGAGGGCCCTCTAGTTGGAGGTATGTTCTACTGAGGGCCCTCTAGTTGGAGGTATGTTCTACTGAGGGCCCTCTAGTTGGAGGTATGTTCTACTGAGGGCCCTTTAGTTGGAGGTATGTTCTACTGAGGGCCCTCTAGTTGGAGATATGTTCTACTGAGGGCCCTCTAGTTGGAGGTATGTTCTACTGAGGGCCCTCTAGTTGGAGGTATGTTCTACTGAGGGCCCTCTAGTTGGAGGTATGTTCTACTGAGGGCCCTCTAGTTGGATGTATGTTCTACTGAGGGCCCTCTAGTTGGAGGTATGTTCTACTGAGGGCCCTCTAGTTGGAGATATGTTCTACTGAGGGCCCTCTAGTTGGAGGTATGTTCTACTGAGGGCCCTCTAGTTGGAGATATGTTCTACTGAGGGCCCTCTAGTTGGAGGTATGTTCTACTGAGGGCCCTCTAGTTGGAGATATGTTCTACTGAGGGCCCTCTAGTTGGAGGTATGTTCTACTTAGGGCCCTCTAGATAGATAGGATTTAATGGCCTTGATGCCTTCGTGGAGTGAAGAGAGAGACCGGGGAGGGAGTGACCTGTTGTGGATATACGGGTAGATGGTCGGTTTTGATGTGTTGTGCTTGTGTTTGTGTGTGTGTGTGTGTGTGCTTCTGTTTGTGTGTGTGTGTGAGTGGTTATGCTGGGCGTCTGATAGCATGGCATTCCTCTGTGTTTTTCCACCTCGCTGGCTGTCAGGTTCTTGGCCCAGATAGGGCGATCTGGTAGCCTCTGCATACCTTGAGAGGTGGAGCAGAGAACAACAAAGGCCGCTGGGCTGGACATCGTCAGGGTGGGTGGTGTAATTCCCTCACGGTGGTGGAGGTTGGCTTATTATCCAGATATTTTTGCTTTTACTTTAGCTTTCTCTGTTCTTAATTACTTCTTTTGTTATTTTTATTATTGTTATTATTCTTTTTCCTATATTTCCATTTAAATGAACCGCATGCACACACACACACACACACACGCACACTCACACATACACACACACACAGGCACACAGGCACACACACACACACACACACACACACACACACACACACACACACACACACACACACACACACACACACACACCAATAGAAACCATCATGTAATCATATTAAAGTTCATCACTCTGCTCCACACCCTCTGATGGTCCCCTGACTCCCATCAACCTTTAACCTTTAACAGAACCCCCCCCCCACCCCTGACCCCTGACCCCTGACCTCTGTGAGAGTTGGGTCTAAAGAGGTTGGGTCCAAACCAGAGCAATAGCATTGGGAGAGCCATTTGTTCTCGTCTTTTAGCTACTAGGGAGTGAGAGAATATCTGCTCTGGTTGACTGCACACCTGCCTTCGTATATGGAGAGAGAGAGAGAGAGAGAGAGAGAGAGAGAGAGAGAGAGAGAGAGAGAGAGAGAGAGAGAGAGAGAGAGAGAGAGTCATTCAGTCAGTCGGTCAGTTTTGTGGGGTCAGGCTGCAGGGTTCTATAGAGTGACATAATGACCAATCCCTACCGGCGATAACCTGGGGATGGACCGCTTCCCGGGTCATAGGTCATCCATCAGGAGAGAGAGAGGGGAGGGGAGGGGGAGGGATTTTTGAGTGAGTTACGGCCGGAAGATCGCAGTTTACAGAAATCCAAACGTGAGCGGCCTCTGTGCCCAAGGACTCTTGAGCACCACGCCTGACGCTTGACTCATCCTGTCGGCAGGTAGTCTGAGCGTCAGACGGTGCCCTCATATGTTTGGATCTCTCATATCAGTAGTGATGCATGATATCCTATCATCAGTATGGAGGGAGGACTCTAGAAGCTTCTTCCTTGGCAAGGAGCCGATGCAGCAGATCAGCTTTCATCCTACTGCCAGACTAATGTGTGTGTGTGTGTGTGTGTGTGTGTGTGTGTGTGTGTGTGTGTGTGTGTGTGTGTGTGTGTGTGTGTGTGTGCGCGTGCGTGCGTGCGTGCGTGCGCGCAAGCAAATCACATTCGCTTCATCTACTGAAGATGCAAAGTGAATTTAATTATCTTAAATGGAAAGCATTAAATAAGAGAACTTAATTCACTTGAATAATTGCAGCAGAGGTCAACAATGTTTATATTAAACCCTGCCTTGTTATTTGTATTACATTTTTATACTCTTGAGTATAAAAAAATATTATTATTAAAGACCGTCCCTTTTAAGTTAAATTGTATTTTGGTGTCTCTCTGTTTAAAGACTTTACCGCATTAAGTCACACGTTCTCGTCTGTGGGAATGAGTGTGTTTATACTGACCACTAGTGGTGAGTCTAGATCCTCCAAAACAAACGTTTTATTGATGTTTTTTTAATAGATTGTATGGTCTCTTTTTTATGAGTTTGTGTATCCTGGCGCATTGCGTCATTGCGTTTGTGGTGTGTGTGTGTGTGTGTGTGTGTGTGTGTGTGTGTGTGTGTGTCTCTCTGTCTGCCTGTCTGTCTGTCGGTCGGTCGCTTTGTGTCCTCAACTCGGGGCAAAGTACTTTAAAGTAAGGAATAAACCCTCTCTCGTTTGAGTTTATAATTGAAGTCTGTGAGTGTGTCTGGACGGCATTAGCCTCTCGTCAGTGTAATCGCGTTACCCTCCCGGACTGATCTGATTACATAACCTCATTGAACCTCCACGTTTACCCGTCGGACACAACTGTAATGGAACACATCCGCTGCAGTGTTCTTCTAGACGGAGTGATTCAGTTCTTTATTCGGGCTGACGGGAGATCTCTCCGTAAGGAAAAGTGAAAACAGCTGACCGAGAGAATTAGAGTTTTCAGCCAAGCGTCATATGGCCAACAGGGGGCGCTGTTCCTACAGCTACCGGCGCCACTCAGACTTAATTGCGTTCTGCCAAACGTTGTAGCGCCAACAAAGGCAGAGGACATGTACGAGAACACAATAAAAGGTTCGAGTATAACATTTTCCGCTGCCTTTTCCATAAAAAAAACGTTATTATTATTATTATTTTTTTTTAACACAAGGCACTGTTTGATTGACTAAGATTGTCTTAATTGATTAGCATATTTTAAAGGCTTCATAATGTGTGGCAGACATACCTGGGCTTGGCCGCTGTGTGTCTACGCTCACACCTGCGCTGCCCAGACAGGTGGGGAATAGCGTCACAACAACCACAACAACAACAACAACCACTCCATTCATACACAAAATACTTCCCATTCAAGTCAGGGTTATTGTCTTTGTGAAAGAAGTGGTCATGTGACTCATGTGAAGAAGTGGTCATGTGACTCATGTGAAGAAGTGGTCATGTGACTCATGTGAAGAAGTGGTCATGTGACTCATGTGAAGAAGTGGTCATGTGACGTAGATCTCGCTATCCTGCTAATGCTGCTGCCTTCTCCTTGTCTTCTTGTGTTCCTCTTTCTTCTAGGTAAGGCTTCTAGACTCGGTGTTTCACCTGTGTGGGCGGGGCCTGTGTTTGTGGGAGCACACCTGGACACATGCCTGGTGAACTGGCAAGTCCCAAATACCTGATAACAGGATACACGTACACGTCGTGGCGTCTATGATGAAACACTTCCACTGTAGTGATATATGTATTTTTAGGACGTAAATCAGTCATCAGCTGATGTGTTGTGCCCAAAGCTGGGTGTGTGTGTGTGTGTGTGTGTGTGTGTGTGTGTGTGTGTGTGTGTGTGTGTGTGTGGTGTGTGTGTGTGTGTGTGTGTGTGTGTGTGTGTGTGTGTGTGTGTGTGTGATAGAGTAGAGCCAATCTTTATTATTACAGAGAAGCACT
>CM051007.1:29119531-29139531 GCA_027704905.1 Muraenolepis orangiensis | reverse complement strand
TGTCCTAGTAGAATAACAGCGTCCTGTTTGTCGCTTAACATGCTTCAACAAACAGGAAGTGAGCATTTTCACGGCATCTCCGCAAAGCTGTCACCTGTTTCCCCGTTTCATCGTGTGATCATGTGACCATCGTTGCCATGGCGCCTGTAGTGTTTGGTCTGTTTGGTGGTGAAGGTCGACCACTGCGTAAGGGGATTAAGTCATGATCATTACGTATGAATCTTGTCTTGGTCCGAGAGAGGAAGAACAGAACCATTAGATGCTGTGATCAAGGTCTGATTACGAGTTGTGATGTGCCTGTTCCACACACTAATGAAATCATGTGTTTGTGAATTGCAGTTGAAGTATGGATTTCCTTATTGTATCAGTGAGGTTTCAGTGAGTTTTCCAATTAGACATGGTTACAATTAATGTTTTACTGTTCAGCACATATCAATTAATTTAACCAATGTCAAAATCTGAACAAAACAAAACAAAACATATATGAAATCATATCACAAGGAAATGTGCTGAGTATTCAAACCCCTGAGCACGTTGTAGCGTGTTGTAGGGTTCTTATCAAACGACCTATCTTGTACTTATCTTGAAAGTGGACTCTTAGCAGCGTAGAGAGTGTGTTTAAACAGGGCCAGACCACTCCACTCAGTGGACACTCTTTAAACAGCCACTCCGGTTGGATGTGTGATGCTAATATTTACCAAAGCTCATAACCCTCATTTGGTGATTATGGAAAATGTAGTTTCACAAAAGTGTGGATTGTGTGGGCATCACACACATAACCTGTAGTACTAATCCATTGGCATTCCTCATTGTCTGGCTAAAACTATTTGTATAGCTGCTACTATAGACTGTCCGGTACAGTTTATTGATGTACTTATATATGTGATGTATATATCCATCACATATATAAGTAAACTAATGTTCAACCTTAGTGTGGTATCTTGACATAATAGCCTGCACATACAATGGGGATTATCTGTTTCCTCCAAGGAGAAGGAGGAGGACAGGACGCAGGGAAGAACTCATAATGGCATCAGGCTTTCTGTGTCAACTGTGTTTTATGTTGTCTGTGTCTCTTGTCTGCGTCTGATGTATGTGACTGTTGTCTGTGTCTGTTTTCTGTTCTGTTGTCTGTTCTGTCTGTCCTATGTACCCGAGGTGGACAAAAAGGCATTTTACTGCCATCTGCTGGAACACAAATACTTATTTACAAAAATGCTTATTTACACAAATGTACCATATATACCATGTATACCATATTATACTGTATTATTTAAATACAGTATGAACATCCTAATTGATGATCTACATCAATGCACTTATGCTCTGTTTTAACATTTGTGTGGTAGCATTCAAATAAGTCATCCATAAACGTGGGGTCAGGATAGTGTCGAGGTAACGGTGTTCGACTCCAGCTCAAAAGGTTCTGTTCGATCCTCAAACACTTAGGATAGAAACTTCCGATAAAAGCGTCTGCTGAATGCCATAATAGGCCAATACATCTAATACAGTAGCACATGGGTGCAACCCTTACCCTGAATTAAACCAGGGAATTGAACCATTGACCATATTAGTTGTGACCTGACGTGAGAAAGCAGAAGGAGGAGGTTTCCATGTGCAGTGGTGCCTACTGGAGAACTTTCCATTCCTGCATGACTAAGCAGAGGCTTGGAAAATGTGAGTCCAATCAAACCACACTCAGCTTTCTTTTCCTGTGTGTGTGTGTGTGTGTGTGTGTGTGTGTGTGTGTGTGTGTGTGTGTGTGTGTGTGTGTGTGTGTGTGTGTGTGTGTGTGTGTGTGTGTGTGTGTGTGTGTGTGTGTGTGTGTGTGTGTGTGTGTGTGTGTGTGTGTGTGTGTGTGTTGGGGCTGAAGCCGGGGAGTGAGAGGAGGTCCGGATGAGAACATGTGGCGGTCGCCACCTTCAATCCGGCCTTGGGTCCTCTCCTCTCCTCTCCTCTCCTCTCCTCTCCTCTCCTCTCCTCTCCTCTCCTCTCCTCTCCTCTCCTCTCCTCCTCCTTTCCTCTCCTTTCCTCTCCTTTCCTCTCCCCTCCTCCCCTCCCCTCCTCCTCTCCTCTCCCCTCCTCCCCTCCTCTCCTCTCCTCTCCCCTCCTCCCCTCCTCTCCTCTCCTCTCCTCTCCTCTCCTCTCCTCTCCCCTCCTCCCCTCCTCTCCTCCCCTCCTCCTCTCCTCTCCTCCTACTGTGTTGTCAGCGTTAGTGCCACCTCTTCACTCTGTAGTGAGCAGCTGCTCCCGGTGTGAGAAGCGGAGGGCTTTGCTTTGCTTTGCTTTGCTTTGCTTGTTGCTTTGCTTTGCTTCTCTTCCGTTTGATTGGTCCAGCGGTTCCATTTCTTCCCCCCCGTGACGGCCATGGAGTTGAGTCACTCGATGGACTTCATGGAAGCGTTGATCCAACAGGGCCAAGGTAGGACCTTTTTGTACAGGTGCCGGGGGACAGTTCCCACTTATCGCCAACAGGTGTCAGCATCGAGGTACTCTGTGGGGGCTCAGGAGGGAGAGGATAGGGACGCGCATGCGCCGCCGGGCGTTGCGCCCACAACCTCCACGCCATCCACTAATGCCAGATAAGCCTTGCTTCTTCGTCTTGGTCCTTATCTTCGTCTTCTTCTTCGGTAAACTTCTGTTGAGCTGTTGAGTTCCTCTGAGTTGAAGCAGTACACGTTCCCTCTGGAACCATGTGGCTCTCTCTATATGTGTCTGTCCTAATTTTGGTTTCCCCAAAGCCAAGCCAACCGGTATTTAGGCTGAACGGCCTTCAGGAAAACTCTAAAAACAACTAATTTTTGTGTTTGGAGACTCGGTGGAGGAACACCGACCACACTGGCCCTCCGCTGTGGGGATGAGTCTGGAGTCTGGAGGAGGGTTGTGTGTGTGTGTGTGTGTGTGTGTGTGTGTTGGGGGGGTCATGTTTCAGACCCAGGATGGGTGTGTGCTGGAGGGGAGCCAGTGGCTGGGTCCACTGCGGTCCTTCTGCTCCACTGCACAGGAGCATTATGGGTAATTTGCAGCAGTGCCAGTGGTCCCGCGTGGGCGTAGGGGAGGAGAGGGGAGGGGGGAGGGGAGGGAGGGGAGGTGAGGAGAGGAGAGGGGAGGAGGGAGGGAGGGGAGGTGAGGAGAGGAGAGGGGAGGTGAGGGGAGGGGAGGGGAGGTGAGGAGAGGAGAGGGGAGGAGGGAGGTGAGGTGAGGAGAGGAGAGGAGAGGAGGAGAGGGGAGGAGGGAGGTGAGGTGAGGGGAGGGGAGGAGGGGAGGGTATAGCGTGTAGCGTGCAGCTGTTTGGAGTAGTCTATAGACGTCTGCGGTTGGGGCTGGAATACAGATGTGCCGCTGCATCTGGCTGTGGATTTGTTTTAGCGATGCAACGGAACCAAATTCCCATAGAACAAACTGAGAATGAGTGCAGTGTGTATATTAACAAGGAGTTGAGTGAACGTGTGCCCAAAAAAACATTCAAAAGGAATTTTTCATTCATGTTCATGTCGTGTTAAGGGTTAGGGTCCGTCCCAAACAAAAGTCCAAGGAATTTGTTTGGGGAGCTGATTGCCGGAGCGCTTGCGAGCTCTTTCCATGATGAATGGCTTATTATTTTATGAGTCAGATGATGGTCCTTCTGAAAGATCACCCATCCCGCCTCGCCCAGAGCTGTTTTCACCACTTCCACAGACGACCCATTGTGCTGCGTCTGGCAGATCCGTGTTTTCCGCTCTTTGTCTCCATCTTCCATGTGAGAGAGAACTTAAACGTGGCCCCCTGGTGTTCACACAGCCCCCCCCCCCCCCCCCATCCGTCTGTCCAAGGGGCCACTCGTCAGAACCCCCACCCCCACCCCCACCCCCCACCCCAGATGACCTCCGGTGTTTCCAACCACTAAAAAAGACCCCAAACTTGCGTTTCTCTCGGGCAGATTTCCCAGCCCCCCCCCCCCTCTCTCTCTCTCTCTCTCTCTCTCTCTCTCTCTCTCTCTCTCTCTCTGTCCCATTTTTCCCTTTTTTTCCAACGTGTTTGCAGCACGCCCCCCCCCCCCCCCCCCTTGGTTCTCATCTGCACAGTCTGCCCGTGGGTCAGATGTGACTGCTTTGCGTTGGAGCATCTAGTGTCTGGTATCTTATCAGACCCCAGCCCTCATCTAGTGTCTGGTATCTTATCAGACCCCAGCCCTCATCTCGGATGGATCTGTGCTGCTGCTGCTGTCCCAGAAGAAGAAGCCTAGAAGGTAGGTTGACGGTTAGATTCCCGTGCGTTTGAGGGGAGAGTGCCTGCCTGACTTTGAGTGACGCCTGACCTGATTGGTTCCGCCACTACGGGGGCCAACGCCACTCCCCCGTCCCAGGGTACCTGGTTTGAGTCCCCGGGAGCTGCCTGAAAACAGACGGACACATTTCCCACATTGTGGTCATTGCGTTGTGATGCTGCTTCAGTTCAGGCTGAACCAGTGTACCCGTTAATCGCCTTTTTGGCATTGCATATCACATTAGCATTTAGCTCGCTTAGCTCACACTTAGCGTTGAAACATGGCTACTTTGAGACCTTTAGAGGAGGGGGCGTGGGAAGACGACCAAACGTCTGGGAGTGAGTGGAGGGGAACGGTAGTGAGGCTCCTCCCACAAGCTGGAACCACTTCTGTTCCACATCTGTGGGGAGTTTTCTCTCTCTCTCTCTCTCTCTCTCTCTCTCTCTCTCTCGCTCTCTCTCACCCATCTCTCTCTCTCTCTCTCTCGCTCTCTCTCTCTCTCTCTCTCTCTCTCTCTCTCTCTCTCTCTCTCTCTCTCTCTCTCTCTCTCTCTCTCTCTCTCTCTCGTCGGGGGGGGGGGGGTTGACATTTGGAAACGGGGGTAGGGTGAACCTGGTAGCGTGACTGCGTTCCAACATGACTGAAATTGGCGTGACCTTTTTCTCCTGCCGTGTCCTCGTGCCGTTAGCTCAGACTTTAAAGTGTAGATGAAGAATTTACAGTTGTACTAGAACCTCAATCATTGTCTAGGAATCCTCAAGACTAAACAAAAATAAACAGGTTAAAGAATGTCCATATAAAAAAGGTATAAATATATATATATATATATATATATATATATATATATATATATATACACACATGTATTGTGTTGACCATAAATACACGGTAGTGCAAATGTATTTCCATACAAAAGGTGCATTGTACCATGTAACTAGGGTTGTGTACTTTTAAATGTAAAAACACAGTTGTTGTGGGGTTGTGTTGTTTATAGTGTCACTCTTCACAATCCACCAGGTGGTACACAGATGTCTCTGTGATTCATTGCGTTCTGTTGTCTATGCATCGGTGAAGACCCCTGTTGTATTGTCCTGTCCTTAAGGTTCACACAGACATCCGGTCAAACGACCTGAGGTCCCGCCGTCGTCCACTCCAGTGACACGCCCGGCTCTATTTTAGCTTCTTTATGGCGGTTGGTTAGCGCGTGGCCTCGCCACCCGGGTAACAATGTGTGGTGTGCCGGGTGTTGGGTTACCGCGTGACACAAAGCGCAGACCGGCCTGTCCTTCCGTTCTGTCGTATAGCTCAACTTTATCAGACTGTTTTGTTTTCAAAACCTGCGGACCCGTATTCCCACAGCGTGTCTTTTGGCCTTTGATCTGGCGTCCCGCGGTGTCCCTGTTTCACACCCTGGCGTGTAGTCAGGTGACACGTCTTTCAGCGAGAGGACATAACTCAAAGTCAAACCGTCTTCGGAGGCCTGGATGCGGTACAAGGCCCGCCCTGAGCTTTGAGTCGGGATCTTAAAGAACTATAAGAATAGTTTGTCCAGAATAAACAGTTTGAGTGTGTGTGCATTTACTATTGCATCAGGGAAAGATTAGTGAGTCACAACTTGACATTTCAAAACAAAGTTTGGAGTTTCCTGGTCCATGGAGTACCTAGACCGACGATACAGAGACGAACGCTCAAGGCCGTAAAATATAAAGACATTTAACTACAACACAGTAGTTGAGATGTGGAACAATGTTTACATTCACACACAAGCGTTCTGGAAAGATCCAGTCCCAAGCATCAGGGAGCTATATACATTTAGCAACCAAAAGAAGGAGAAGTTACATAATGAATGAATCATGGCTTCCCAGTTTAAACAGAGAGAGAGAGAGAGAGAGAGAGAGGAGAGAGAGAGAGAGAGAGAGAGGAGAGAGAGAGAGAGAGGAGGAGAGAGGGGGAGAGAGAGGGAGAGAGAGAGAGAGAGAGAGAGAGAGAGGAGAGAGAGAGAGAGAGAGGAGAGAGAGAGAGAGAGAGAGAGAGAGAGAGAGGGGGAAAGAGGGAAAGAGGGAAAAGAGAGAGAGAGAGAGGAAGAGAGAGAGAGCCCGACTAGGATCCTATAGGACTCATAAAACTTAATGGAAAACAACAGCAAGAGGCTTCATCCTGAAGGAAGACGCCAGAAGCCAATGAAGGGCAATGAAAGCTTCACTTTCAGACGTGTTTCTGGTGTTGCTCAATTGTTGTCGCGTTGCTGCAATCCTTCTTATCAAGGCTTACATCAGTGTGTAGGTGTGTGTGTGTGTGTGTGTGTACCACACAATGTAGACTCATGTATTATTGAGGTTCTTCGGAATGGGAGACCGGTGGAACTAGAACAGGAAGGTAGTTCTGTTTAAAGGCACACTGACAGACTTATCGCCAAACCTGAAGTTACACCTGATAACACTAACAGTGTTTGGGAGAAATTATTGAGAGACTTATTTGACAGAGAGACAAAAAAGAGAGACAGGGTGAGAGAGACAGAGAGAGAGAGACAGAGAGGGAGGTCTGACCCTCTAGCCAGAGCACTGAGTCACAGGGAACAAGAGAAGCAGGGGGAGGGAGAGAGAGGGAGGGAGAGGGAGGGAGAGGGGGAGAGAGAGAGAGGGAGGGGGAGAGAAGGAGGGAGCCGCGCTCTTTCATTCCGCTCTCCCTCGTAAAAAGTCGCCAGCAACTCGGGCCGACGCTCTCTCTTTTTAAAGCCCAGAGATGCCGCCACACCCCTAGCGCCGCCCACCACCCCCCACCCCCACGGCTCTCTTCCTCCACTCCCCTGTCACCTTTCACCCCTTCAGTGCTCTCCCTCCCTCCCTCCCCTCCCCTACTCCCCCCTCACCGGCCCTCCCACCTGCGCTCGGGAGCCCGAGTCCCGTCACTCTGACCCAGGCCCGATGCCGGCTAGCCCCCCTGGAAGCGTGTTCCCGGCCCTGGTGGTCGTGGGACACATCGTGACGCTCCTCGCCGTCTGGCAGTGGAAGCAACGCAAGAGGCAAGGTAAGCACGCCGGCGTGTTGCCGCTGTCTCCGCTCCGCTCACCCTTTGTTTACGTCTGCGGAGGCGGACGCTGGTTTGTGCTCGTCGTCCCAAAGTCGCTCTCAAAGAGAAGGGAAGAAAGTAGGTTAGTTGTTTTCTTTGAGTTAGTTTCTCCGTAGTACCAGACCGAGGCTTGTGCTGTTGTGTGTGTTTATACAACTTGTTCCCGAAGATCTCTCGCTCTCTCTCTCTCTCTCTCTCTCTCTCTCTCTCTCTCTCTGACTCCCTCTCTCGCAGTCGCTGTCTCTCTTTCTCTCTCTAGTGCAGAGCGCAGCTCTCTATGTCACATTCCCACTCCCTCTCTCTCTCTCTCTCTCTCTCTCTCTCTCTCTCTCTCTCTCTCTCTCTCTCTCTCTCTCTCTCTCTCTCTCTCTCTCTCTCTCTCTCTCTCTCTCTCTCTCTCTCTCTCTCTCTCTCTGGGTTTCCTGTGCAGTGTGAGTGATAGGGGTTAACCCCGTGAGTGCCGGCTGTAACCTGAGGAGGCTGACATCCAGGTTTCCCGGCACCGCTGCTTTTTTTAAAACACCCTTTAGCGTCGGTTGGCGTGCTTTTGGTTACCATTTTGGTTGCCGTTTGAGAAGTTTGACTTCCTTTGTTGATGGCTCTTGCGTATGTAAACAGAGCGGCATTCCGAGTTTTACCGCAGTTGCATTGTGTCACTTGGAAGCCTGTAGAGCAGGATCCTTCTCTGAAAAACCTACACACAAACAGGAGAGAGAACCGGATCAGCGCTGCATTCTCAGACGGCCCGAGGTGACCTTATGATGTTACCTTATGTCGCCTAACATCAGACACACCTTGTTTTCTCTGTTGACACGATTGTCCAGGTGTGTGCAGCGGGGTGGAGGGGAGGGGGCTGAAGACCTTGTTTCAACCCAAAGTACAGGTTTGTGTCCCTGAACACGGGTTCTAAAGATAAAAGACGAAGTGTTTCTAACGATGACTCTTGTGTGTGTCTTTTCGTCGTGTGTGAGACGGTGGGGTCGTTCATCCAAGGTCGTTCACTGGCCTCCGTCATTGTCTTGGGTTCTTTTCTGTCAAAGGCTTCCATAGCAGTGATGGCGTTTGATGGTGGTCTCATAGGCCTGGAGCTCGGGTCTCCTGACAGGGACTCTGCAGGTTTGTGTTGTGGTCCGAGGACGATGAGTGGGCAGAATGTGGAGAGAGGAGAAGAAGAAAGCCATTTGATGGAGTCAGGAAAGGGAGAGACTAATAAAAGTCTGTCTGGGCCGTAATGAACACTAATGGCGACACAATGGGAAGGCTCCATTGACAAAGTGGACCTAACCAGGATGGATTATTGGAACCGTTTTAAAGGGGCAGCGTTTAAAGCTAAAAATAAATAAAGAAATAAATAAACTAAACGGTTTGTTCTGTATTGATTTGGCGTTTCGGCTTACAGCCGCAGTTTGGTGCAGAGGGGATGTGGGGACAGGCCTTCTCCATCATAACAAAACAGAACTCAGGGACTCTGCCGGTGACTGCGGCTAAACGCCAACAGCAAGCCAAACAAAGCAGCATGCTATCTGGAGCTTCTGTCAATAGCAGCGTATTTGCATGGCAAAGAGGCCGAGGCACGAGGCCGAGGCACGAGGCCGGGTCCCACGCCCCGGTACAAAGGTAAACCTGGCGGTGTGTGTTCGAGAAGCTCACACCTGCTGTGCCGCTGGGTTGCTGTGTTGTGTAACCAAAGGGGACTATGGGATGGGTGACATTTGACATTATCCTGTATTTGTGGTTTAAACACTCGAATAAAAGGGGCGGAGATCTGGGTGGATGTGGATATTATGTGGATATGTTGATGTAGCGCAGACACACACACACACACACACACACACAAGGGCCGGGCCAAGAGCGTAAAGCAGAGGCCTTCGTGTGTAGCGACGACAAGGTGCCTTTGACGGAGTCTGCTGGCTGGTCGTAGCACACGGGGGCTACGAAGGTATCTCCCCCCGAGCCAAGGTTTAAAAAAAGCCCCAGCGAATGTCTTTGGTGCCACCGCCAAATGCCAGAGAGAGAGAGAGAGAGAGAGAGAGAGAGAGAGAGAGAGAGAGAGAGAGAGAGAGAGAGAGAGAGAGAGAGAGAGAGAGAGAGAGAGAGAGAGAGAGAGAGAGAGAGAGAGAGAGAGAGAGGAGAGAGAGAGAGAGAGAGAGAGAGAGAGAGAGAGACCCCTGTCTGGTGGAGGTCTGGCGTTTATCCTTGGGGAGATTAGAAGAGCAAAGTTCTGCCTGCGCCTTCCAGACCTGCTTCACCCAGACCTGAATCAAAGTCCAGTCCCCCACGATCACGAGAACACTCAATAGAACACTCAATAGAACACTCAATTATTTGCTTTGTTAGCTCTGTTGTTAGCCAATTGTTAGCTCTGTTGTTAGCCAATTGTTAGCTCTGTTGTTAGCCAATTGTTAGCTCTGTTGTTAGCCAACTTATTGTTCTTTTAACCTGAGCTCTGGTTCTGCTCTGGAGGCTTGTTAGGAAGGAAATGCACTGATGACTTCTGGTGACTCTCTGGTGTAGTTCTCTTGTCTACCTCTTGAATGACCTTATTTTAATGTAATTATATTTCATAGTATAATTACTATTATATATATTGTTATTTTATATGTGTATATGTATGTATATATCATATTATTATGGCTTGTTAGGAAGGAAATGCACTTCTGGTGACCAGTAGTTCTCTTGTCTACCTGTTGGGTGACCTTATAGTAAGTCGCTTTGGACAAAAGCGTCTGCTAAATGACCGTAATGTTGTGTAGAAGAACTATTGAGTGAAGAGGTCCTTTGTTCTAGAACTTCACGGTTTGAAAGGGGATCTCCATCACCATCACATCACACACCATGAGTTATTGTATAAAGCGTGCCATTATTCTGGCAGGTTGATTGATTTGTCTAATAGTTTATCTGGGCACTCAACAGGTTGATTCCTTGTATAAACCCAGGCTTCAAGCTGTTTGAAAAGCAACTCTCAGAAGTCTCTACCCCTCTAATCCATTTAGGAAGACACGCCCACGGCCGCTGAAGCAGACACAATGGAAGACACCAGGAGACTCTGGGTTCAGGCCCCCGGGGTTCAAACCCGCGCTCATTTCTGTTCAGTTGTGACTCATCCCCCTCTCTTCACTAGTCTCGTCACTAGTGGTAGCGCGGTGCAGAAGTGAAAGGATGCCACATTGAAGTGAGCCACGCTAACCAGTTCCTCAAATTACAACGAATTCCAATACAACAAAACACAAAAACCCATAGCAACCATTACCAATACGTTCTTCACATTCCCGCACACAAAGATGAAAGCGTTAGCAACCGATGCTAATGTGTTCCTTAAGATCAAACAGACAAACACACAACAAGCCATTTCAGGCTTTGGGTGCTCACACAACCTGCCTGCTTAATTCTTGCTAGCCCGGTTGCGTAGCTACGGTGCGACTAGTGGTTATTATGGTGTCACTGGACAGGTGATCTTATCTTTAAAGATCACCCTGGTCATGTTTCATCTGGTGAACTACCGTTGAGAAAATGGCTCGTCTTTTCCCGACAGAATAGGCCCAGTGTCTTCAAAAAGCCATTTATTGCCTCGTCCAAAATCTACCTGGATACCAGGATATGGATATAAACAAGGACTGCTTTGGAAGGGGGAATGCTCTTTTGTTTAATCAATTGATAATGTATATAAGTATCGTCATCTGGTGGTTAATTGACTAAACTGAGTGAATGTGAAACATTTTGCTCTTTGCACTATTGTAGTATAATTTCTACTCGGGTGGAATAAGAATCTTTCTCAGAGGTCCGGATAATAAGTTCAATATCTTTATTGAACAAAGCATCAAATGAAAGCATCTGCTGCAGCAAGATGGAACCTGCCGTGCCAATTCACAGACTGGCGACGCGCTCCTTTGCCAAACATTATATAGAAAATAGCATCATAAACATCGACTAGTCCTATTGGTCAAAGTAAACAAACATAGACTAATTCTATTGGTCTGAGAGGTATCCACTACTCTGGTTGGTCACGGTGCCTTCATCGTCACGTCACAAGTTTACAAGCACAAACCCCAGGGGGGGGTCGTATCCCTGGCAACGCCTCAACACGCAGGGCCCTTACAATGCATACAGTATCACAGATAGTGTTTTAGTTTTATACTTAGGGTATAAAAATACACTACACTATGCTACCTATAGGTCTGTATATGTGACTGATTGCATGTTAGTCTGAAGGACTCACGTCCAGATGTTGTGGATTGTAAGTCACACGTGGCGGTAGGTCCACCGTGGCCCCGCCCACTGGACTTCTGCGGGTCGGAGTAGACGAAGACTAGAGTGTGAGAAAAATATTCAAATATGTGAATAAAAAAATGTTGTTAAAATAGTTCTGTGTGTGTGTGTGTGTGTGTGTGTGTGTGTGTGTGTGTGTGTGTGTGTGTGTGTGTGTGTGTGTGTGTGTGTGTGTGTGTGTGTGTGTGTGTGTGTGTGTGTGTGTGTGTGTGTGTACTTTCCACGTGTATTCCGGGCGCGTCCTGCGAAGTTTGGATAGATTTACAGACACGGTACTAAAATAGAGACCGTGCGAGTAGAGTCTCTACTACCTGGGGGGTGGTCGGTAGTCCACCAGAGAGAGAGAGACCAGAGAGAGAAAGAAAGACCAGAGAGAGAGACCAGAGAGAGAGAGAGAGAGACCAGAGAGAGAAAGAAAGACCAGAGAGAGAGATAGACCAGAGAGAGAGAGAGAGAGCCAGAGAGAGAGAGAGAGAGAGAGAGAGAGAGAGAGAGAGAGAGAGAGAGAGAGAGAGAGAGAGAGAGAGAGAGAGAGAGACCAGAGAGAGAGAGGGAGGGAGGGAGGGAGGAGAGAGACGTCCATCGGTGTTGGGTTTCTATGGCACGAACAGCGACGTGGTTACTGGCAACAATCTTTGCGCGCGAACAATAGAGAATGGGAGTAAATATTGGAGTGATGATGATGACTATGAGGGCGGGGCTTCAGGGGACGATCTGACTCTGGAATCTGGCTAGACTCTCCCTAGACTCTCCCCGGCGCTTTTTTTTTACTTATTATTTTCTTTGTAACTTTCTCTCTTCTTCTCGACTTCTCGACGTGTCCACACTCGAATAGAGGAGAGACTAAAGGTGTTGTGTGCTCCGAGGACCACCAACACCACAACAACAACAACAGCAGCACGTTGTGCGCCGGTGGGCGTTTATTTGTGTGTAAAATCGTCCACAAGCGATGGCCGAAGTGAAAGAGGTCCCCGGGCTCGAGGCGGCGTCTCCCTGGTACGGCGCGCAGTTCGACCGCGGGATCATCTACGGACGCACGAGCTACATCCACGAGATGCGCTGCGAGGACGTCGGCTCCCACCTGTACAGCCGCATGTGTTGCTCAGGTAAGCGAGCGCGAGCGCCTCTCTATAGACGTGTCGGTCAGCGCGCACGAGCGTCCGTCCATAAATCGGCACGCGAGCGTCCGTGGGTCAGCGCACACGTGTGTCTATAGGTCAGCGCGCACGAGCGTCCGTCCAAAAGTCGGCACGTGAACGTCCGTGGGTCAGCGCACACGTGTGTCTATAGCGCGCGAGAGTCCATAGATAGATCAGTACGCGCGTCTATAGATAGGTCAGCGCGCGAGCGACTTATAGGTCAGCGCACTCGAGCATCTATAGACCAGCAGCGCGCGCTGTCTCTCAGCGCTTCTTGTCGTAATGTGAGGAGGAGCCGCGCGCGGCCGGTCGAGGGGGCGGTTGGGGTGGTGCTGATGATGACGTCAACCTGTTGTATGATCCTCACAGAAACTCCATTATTCTCCTTATTAATAATACTTAATAATTACTAACTTAATAACTCGCACCGAGAGTGATGGTGATGGACATGTAATGAGTCGTAATGATGTAGTCCTAGTCGTATTCAGGGAGTAGAGAGACTCTGTTTAATCACATATTAGGTCATTCATTTGATCGGATCATTGTGATGCCAGGGAGAACATCAAGGCCTATGAGCAATTATCATTTTTTAATTAAAAAAAATAAAAATTATATAAAAAATAGCCCCTACACAAAGACACAAAGATACACCGTTACTTTCTCACGGCTTGTTTTGTTGACGTTAGTATTTAAGTATTGCTTAATGTTTCAATCTATTATTGTAGGCTACAACCAGAATAAGGATGGGATCTTGAGAAATTCCCTTTTTCTTCCTAACAGGATGTTTATTGGGGTGTGTGAGCGCTGGGTGGGAGGGAGTTGGCACCAAGGGGAGTTTTCCTTTTCTCTGTAAAACTCAACCCGATCATTCCCAAACCACCGGACCTCCTAGAAATAATAAGGCTGACGGCTCCCCCGCTTCTGGGTGTTTTGGTATGTTGTCATGGAAATGGTTCTTCAACATTACTCCTACTTGTGGACCGGACGGTCCGGTGTTCCTTTACTACACCTCCCCTCAGTACCCTGACCCGAACCCGACCGACCCCGACCCAAACCCCGATCTCTCACACTGCACCCCTGAGGTTTATAGGTTTAATTTTAGTAGTTTTGTATGTATTGTTATTGTATCTGTAACAACATCCACTCTTATTTTTCTGAACTACATGTCCCAGTAGATATTTAACTCACACATTTTAATTTTACCACAAATTTGTTCACTAATTTAACGATCACTGTTTACCTTTCTGTGTGTGGGGACTGCAGTGCGCCGCTAGAGGGCGACACACGTTGTTCTTCAGACGGCGTCTTGGCTTTAGTCAACACACATATGATGCGCACATTCGCCCAGCATTTCAGCACTCGTAAAAATATTTCTATAAACCGCGAAATGGAAAACACACACTGTGTGTGTGTGTGTGTGTGTGTGCTACTCATTCATTCCATGTGGTGCTTACATGCGTACATTTTGCACAGGGCATCAATCAGAATATTGCATCAGACTGTGTGTTTCTCAGTAAATTGCTATCATCTGTGTTTTTGCGATGGGTGTGAAAACAAACAGAGCTTCAAGACAGATAACAGATACAGACTGCTGCTTCTCCTCGGCCCGAGACAGACCCCAGACTTTAGACACATTACGTTACAGTCATTTAGCAGAGGCTTTTGTCCAAAGTGACTTACAAAAGTATATTCAACATAGGCAAGATAACTACTAGTCACCAGAAGAGAGTAATTAGTGACTTTATTAAGTACAATAAATAAATGACACAGATATCTCATAGCCAGGGCATTGTGTGCAGTATAATACATGCACAACACGTTGGAACATTTCAAAAATCCCGAACAGCATTTTTGTCATGAAACAGAAAAAACAACAAGGTAAGCACATGTTGTGTTTGAGATGTGAATTCCTGCAGGATCACAAAGACAGGAGCATGGCTCGCACTGCTGCTGCTGCATTCCTCCTCTACTGCCCGTTTGGATCTGCCTCCTCCTCCTCCTCCTCCTCCTCCTCCTCCTCCCCTCCTCCTCCTCCTTCTCCATCGACGCCGGTGTGCCCAGAGGGCCACCCCTTAAACAGACACATTTAAAGCCTTCCACCTATCTATCCATCTCTTCTGTCCATCATCTCTCCTCCACCCCTTCCATCTCTTCTGTCCATCATCTCTCCTCCACCCCTTCCACCCCCATCTCTTCCCTCCCGCCATTTCTTCTCCACCCTTTCCATCTCTCCAGTGCTCCACCCCTCCTCCACCTCTTTCATCCCTCTGCTGCTCTTGTCTCTCCACCCATCCTACCCTCAAATCTCTCCACCCTTCTATCCCTCCATCTCTTCTATCCATCCACCTCTCCACCCTATCCATCTCCCCACCTCCTCCACCTCTCCATCCCTACATCTGTGCACCACCAGAACCGCTCCTCCATTCTCCCTCCACCCACCACCGCCCACCGCCCTCACCTCTTCCCTCGTAAATCCAGATCCCATCCAGTGTTAGTTAACATTCCTTCAGCTCTCCGAGGGAGCCCAACGCCTGCTCCACACATGCTGCCGCTCGCACCGGGTCCAGGGGGCAGGAATGAAGGTGGAGGTGGGGTGGTGGTGGGTGGTGGTAGGGTAGTGTTATCGCAAGAGGGATGGGTGTGTGCGTGCGGGTGGGTGGGTGGGTGGGTGGGTGGGGGGTTGGGTGGATGCATGGGTGGATGAACGCCTTGAGCAGGAATGCACGTACACTGACATCCCCCCCCCATTCCTCCCTCTCTCCCGCCCGAGCTGTCACCATAATCGCTGTCTCTCTCTCTCTTTGGGTTTTTATTACTCTATCACTCAGGGGTATACAGGATACCTGTATACCCCTGATGGACCGGGGGTCTGTTACGACCTGTCTGTCCTTGGTCCCTGTTCTAAACACAACACGCTGTAATGAAGAGGAAGATGATGGTGACTAGGTGGATAGACAGCACTGTGGGTTGTTTTCAGAAACAAAACATCCATTTATGCTTTGGTGTTTGGTCACGAGGCCCATGATGGTGGCTGGAACAGAGATATCTTTTGAACCTCCCGGGCCGTGAATGATTTGGTACCTATTGGCAATCATATGAAAAGTAATATTAAACCATGGAAACAAATGCAGGTTGTATATAAAACAACCCTCTTTTCTATTGAAATTCTTGCAATTCTCCATTTTTGGATGACGAAATGACTAAGAGGGACCTCAGTAGAGCGCATTCCTCTGCCACACCAAACCATAAAGTCTCCCACATCTGGATCTGCGCCAAAATCGAACCGACTGTTCCTTGGCCCTTAGAAATCAAACCACCAAGTTGTGTCCAATTCCGTACATAACCTTTAGAGTTATCAAACAAACAGACAAACAGACAGACAAACGGGGGTGAAAACATAACCTCCGGACGCTCTTGGGTGGAGACGGTAACTCCATAGAAATACAAACCACGCCGGGACTTCATACCGTCGATGAACAGAAACGTGTAGCCGATTCCATTCCTCCAGTCTCGGATTTCACAGGCAGTGTTGTCCTGCTACATGCCCCAGCAAGCCGCCACCTCCCCAAGAATCCTCTCCCCTCACCGTGCTCCTGTCAGGGTGTCCTTTGAAGGCAGGAGATATACGTTCCTGAAGGTGGGCCGGGTCGAAGGTACCTAGGAGGTAACACACCCGTGCCACCGGGTTATGTTTTCGGGCTGCTGAAGCTAAATCTTCTGAGCTCGGGTGTAGGGGTTGAACCGTGGTGCAAATACTTCTGTTAACTGGTTTAGGAGAATTTAAGATGAAGCTTGATTATTGATTGATGACTAATAATAATTTTAGAATTCACTCCATGCAGTGTGTTGTTGTTGTTGTTGTTTAGCGGTATTTGGAACATGTGGATTGGCTTGTGGTAACGTCTTTCTGCCGTTTGATAGTCCCAAGTCAGTCAGGCCAATTGTTCAGCACTCGTTGGTTGTTGGTGTTGTTGTTGTCTTGTGCAGCGCGTTCGTCAGCCCTAAACAAAAAGCCACTTTCAAGTTGGATCCATTAAAATATTGCCAGTGTGTTTTATTATTCATCTTTGAGAGCCTTCATCACTTTCTTCCCAAAGAACTCCTTGTTTCAAGATGGATCCCGCGGCCCCCTGCCATGGATATGCTTCCAGGTTACTTTAACAACACTTTAAAATGCCTGATTCTTGGCAAATAAAGCATCTAATGCCGATCCAAGTCTGAGACCACTTACTGAGAAACTACTAAGTTCTCCTCTCTCTCTCTCTCTCTCTCTCTCTCTCTCTCTCTCTCTCTCTCTCTCTCTCCCTCTCCCTCTCCCTCTCTCTCTCTCTCTCTCGCTGTAGGTTTTCCTTGACCACTCTCCCCGCCCTGATGCCTACCAAGCGTCTCAGAGTGGAGCGGATGAAGCTTCTCTGTAATTACAGGTCATCACGGGGGGGGGGGTCTGAGACGCGCCCGAGGGCATTCAATTTCTCCACTGATGCCGGCTTGTGTTCAACCCATAATATCCCGCTGTGGGGCTCTGGAAGAACAGCCGTTTCCATTCAGAGGGAGTGTGTGCTGGCTGCTGTGTGTGATCCGTCTCCTCCAACAAAACCAAGGTCGGCTTGCTTGGTCTGGTCTGGGATCAGGTCTGGGATCAGGTCAGGGATCAGGTCAGGGATCAGGTCTGGGATCAGGTCAGGGATCAGGTCTGGGATCAGGTCTGGGATCAGGTCAGGGATCAGGTCAGGGATCAGGTCTGGGATCAGGTCTGGGATCAGGTCAGGTCCGGGCCGGTCTGGGGTCCGAGCAGACGGATCAAATGTTCTGGGAGCTGGGCTGAGCTGTGTGTGTGTGTGTGTGTGTGTGTGTGTGTGTGTGTGTGTGTGTGTGTGTGTGTGTGTGTGTGTGTGTGTGGTGTGTGTGTGTGTGTGTGTGTGTGTGTGTGTGTGTGTGTGTGTGTGTGTGTGTGTGTGTGTGTGTGTGTGCAGAATCCTCCTTATTTCACTCTCTCTCTCTTTTCTTACCACTTACTCACTCACTCAATCCCTCACTTCACACTCTTAACTCTCTCCCTCCCTCCCTCTCTTTGCCTCTATTTTCTTCCCTCTCCCCCTCTCTCTCTCCCTCCCTCTATTCTTCTTCCTCCCTCTCTCCCTCCCTCTGTTTGCCTCTCTCTTCTCTCTCTCCCTCCCTCTCTTCTTCTTCCTCCCTCTCTCCCTCCCTCTGTTTGCCTCTCTCTTCTCTCTCTCCCTCTCTCACCGGAGGGTAAGACGTGACAGGTTCTAACACCGTAGCCCGAGGGAAGGCATTTTGTGCGAGGGAGGGAGGGAGGGATAGAGAGGGAGAGAGGGAGAGGGAGGGAGGGGGGGATAGAGAGGGAAAAAAAGGGAGTGGGACCAACGCCCCGAAGCGGGGGGGTGGTCCACTCCCCCTCCGACGCGTGTCCCCCTCACAGCCGTGGTGGAGGTGGAGGTGGAGGTGTTCCAGAAGCAGTCGTGGTTGTAGTAGTCGTACTGCACTGAGACAGGCTTGCGTGTCTTAGAAGCTGTAGTCAGTGATCTGGGTGTGTTGTGGGGCTCCAGCCATGGCCATGCAGGAGCATTACAGGGCCTACTCCACAGACAGCATGAGCAGCGACTCTGTGTTCCCCGAGGACCCCTCCTACCAGGGGATGCTCCAGGCCACGGATTACAGGAAAGGTTAGCAGTGGTGTTGGTGTCGGGCTCCTCTCTGTGTAGCGGGCTGGGTTGGGGTGACTTCTGCTTTTTTGATCTCTGTCTCCGTTTGAGTTGGGCTAGCGTTGAAGGCTGTCCTATTTGTCGTCTTCCGCCGAATCTGCTGCCTCGCGCTTTCCTTTTAAAACCATCCGACGCTCCGGTGATCGCCATCACGCTAGCGCACTCACTTCACAGGGATGTCCTTCAGGGTTCTGATGACATCATGTAGGTTCTGATGACGTCATGCATGTTCTGATGACGTCATGTAGGTTCTGATGACATCATGTAGGTTCTGATGACGTCATGTAGGTTCTGATGACGTCATGTAGGTTCTGGTGACATCATGTAGGTTCTGATGACGTCATGTAGGTTCTGATGACATCATGCAGGTTCTGATGACGTCATGCAGGTTCTGATGACGTCATGTAGGTTCTGATGACGTCATGCAGGTTCTGTTGACGTCATGCAGGTTCTGATGACGTCATGTAGGTTCTGATGACGTCATGCAGGTTCTGATGACGTCATGCAGGTTCTGATGACGTCATGCAGGTTCTGATGACGTTGTGTTAGTTCTGTTTGGACATGGGCACCGCCCTTTGCTGTTATTTGCTCTCTCTCTCAGCTGCCACTCAAGAAGCATGTTGCAATATTGGTGCTGTCACTCTTTTGCAATTTTGCAACATAATGGGCTGAGCTTCATATTTTATGTAAATAAGAATAGGTAAATAATACCAGGAGGTATTTTATTGTTGTCAAAAGTGTAAACACATTTCTTCTCAAAGCTGCTAAAAACCAGACAGTGTTCATATTCTGTGTCCATATTCTGCAACCCAGGTGCAAGAAGACATCGCATACGTCTATCATCCCGTCTGCTGTTCTGTCCTTAGTGTAGTTTGAGACACGGGGACAGAACACGTTACCGAATCTAATCCCTGATAGAGGAGAGGACAGGTTACCCACTCTAATCCCTGATAGAGGAGAGGACAGGTTACCCACTCTAATCCCTGATAGAGGAGAGGACAGGTTACCCACTCTAATCCCTGATAGAGGAGAGGACAGGTTACCCACTCTAATCCCTGATAGAGGAGAGGACAGGTTACCCACTCTAATCCCTGATAGAGGAGAGGACAGGTTACTCACTCTAATCCCTGATGGAGGAGAGGACAGGTTACCCACTCTAATCCCTGATAGAGGAGAGGACAGGTTACCCACTCTAATCCCTGATAGAGGAGAGGACAGGTTACCCACTCTAATCCCTGATAGAGGAGAGGACAGGTTACTCACTCTAATCCCTGATGGAGGAGAGGACAGGTTACCCACTCTAATCCCTGATAGAGGAGAGGACAGGTTACCCACTCTAATCCCTGATGGAGGAGAGGACATGTTACCCACTCTAATCCCTGATAGAGAAGAGGACAGGTTACCCACTCTAATCCCTGATAGAGGAGAGGACAGGTTACCCACTCTAATCCCTGATAGAGGAGAGGACAGGTTACCCACTCTAATCCCTGATAGAGGAGAGGACAGGTTACCCACTCTAATCCCTGATAGAGGAGAGGACAGGTTACTCACTCTAAT
>CM051007.1:29094531-29114531 GCA_027704905.1 Muraenolepis orangiensis | reverse complement strand
CCACACGCCATTGGCTGTGTGGCGTCGGCATGGGAACAGATGAGAGTAACCTGTGCTTCCTGTTCCCTCCTCCTGCATGGCAACAGGCCCAGAGGCACATCACGGACCTCTACGAGGACCTCCGCGATGGACACAACCTCATCTCCCTGCTCGAGGTGCTCTCCGGAGAGACACTGGTAAGACCCCTGTTGCTGACCCTGTGACCTTTGACCCTGCTGGGGTGGGGCAGGGGGTGTGGCCTGGTTCTACCTGCTTCAACCCAAGCAGCACCACCCCCTCCTACTCTGGTTCCTCCTCTCTTCTCCCCATCCTCCAACTGACTTCATTTGCTAATTTCTTTGGTCAACGCGACATTTTTTGGTGTCAGTTTTTTACCGCTTCATTCTTTGTCGCTCTTCTTCGTGTCTTTTCTGACTAACTTCTCTCTGCTCTACTGCTGACGTTTGTTGTGTCACGTAACGCAGAACCTGTTGGCTTTTTCCTGTTACCTGCCTTGCATGCGGTCAGATCAGACTTTTCCAGTCGACCAATAACCAGACTTTCTGGATTCACCTCCACCTTGACGTTGATCTCCACCTGCATAGCCCCTAAAAATACTAATTTCCATTCAATTAACTTTCTGTTTTTATAAAAAAATTAATCTCTCCCGTTGTTCTTTTCTATCTAACCCCTGTTTTGTTGACCTTTGAACTTCCCCCTCCCTCCCTCCTTCCCCCCTCCTCTGCCCTCCTCTTCTCTTGCGATGCTCTTGCCCTGGTAGCCGCGGCAACGCGACCTTGCGAGGAACGTGCGGTTGGTGAGTGGCGGGCGCCCGGACTGGCCGCCTCTTGGGGCTTGGCATGTGCCAGATATATGCCAGAAAGTGCATGATGTCACTTCCTCCCCCCCCTACACCCGCCCCCCCTCGCTCTCTCGCTCGCTCTCTCTCTACCATCCTTCGGCTTTCTTCGTTTCTTCATTCGATCGATTGGGCGCCTTTGCCACGATAGGCTCCCCTATTGGTCCGTTAGAGTCACATGGTCCGTTGGTGTGTCCCTAATTAGTAAGGTTTGTGATGTCTGGTTGTTTTGGTGCGTCTTCGTTCAATATAAACGGATAGATTTGTATTGCAAAGTCATTTTTAAAATGTAAAGCAAGGCATTATTGTGCAGGTTTGACTGTTATATCAACTTTAATCTGTAAACTGTATTAAGCAAAGGTGTGATTGGCATCTTGCGACTCATACAAAGGCAAATGCATCTGATTGGCTTATAGATTCTGGCAGCGGATGCATTGGGAGAAGTGGTGATGTATTCAGTACGTTGTGGTGTTTAAGGGTCCAGGGTTAAAGGTCACAGTGATTCTGCGACTGCCGCGTGTAAGTCTCATTCGTGTTGGGGTTAAATAGTTAAGTTTGTGTCAATCATCACCTAATCCTCTCTTAGTCGCCCCCGGAGGGACAACAGAGAATCCCTCTAGAGTCTGCAGAGGAGTGAGAGTTGAAGGTCCCAGAACCCTATTGTTTTGTCGTTTTTAAATTGTTTTCAACTCATTCTCATGCTTTCCCCTTTCCCATATCAGACACGGTCGTCCGGACCGCAGTGTCACTTATCCGTACGTAGGGCCGACTGCCGGAACGTCCGATCACCATCATTAAATCACGAAGCGCAAAAATTGCGCTAGAACTCCAATTCATCAGCGTCCTAATCTGTCTGTTTCGTCGATATTTACCCCTGAGACCGTCGAGATGTAAACGTGGTTACTGGAGACTTGTTATTGGGAGTGAACACGAGAGATTTCCCTCAGCCACGAGGCGCTCTCTCTCTCTCTCTCTCTCTCTCTCTCTCTCTCTCTCTCTCTCTCTCTCTCTCTCTCTCTCTCTCTCTCTCTCTCTCTCTCTCTCTCTCTCTCTCTCTCTCTCTCTCTCTCTCTCTCTCTCTCTCTCTCTCTCTCTCTCTGCTGACCGTTTTGTATACGTGTGAACGGCGACTAACGGCTGCCATCTTGTGTCCCCCAGCCGCGGGAGAAGGGCCGCATGCGCTTCCACAAGCTGCAGAACGTCCAGATCGCCCTGGACTTCCTCAAACACAGACAGGTGAGCTGAGAGTTCATTCTTGCTTACTTATACACAAAATGACGACTTAAATCAATGCCAAACTCAGTCGCTATGATTCCCCATCCCAAAGGTCAAGCTGGTCAACATCCGGAACGATGACATCGCCGACGGAAACCCCAAGCTGACCCTGGGTCTGATATGGACCATCATCCTTCACTTCCAGGTAAACTACACAACTACAACTACAGAACGACAAACAGTTGGCTGACCATCAGGTAAACTACAGAACTACAACCACAACTACAGAACTACAAACAGTTAGCTCCCTTCCAGGAAAACAGAACTACAACTGTAGAACTACAACCATAACTACTCGACTACCATCAGTCAATTGTTTTCCATGAAAGGAGTTCCACGGGTATGAGCAAGGCCAGTATCCTCAAGCATCCACAGCTCTTCCAAATAATCATTCAACTTTGTTTTGCCAAACAAAGGCTGCCATTGAATTGAATGTTATCTCGAAGACTACAATTCACTTTTCCGACATATTGGTCATGATAAACATGTTAAATGTGGAAAATCCCATTCCCTGTTTGGGTCTTCTAATCAGCTTCTATTACGGCTGTTGACACAGCAGTCAGCGTTTCAGACCAGGAGGAAATCATTGTAAACTGCCTCAACATTTGGCAACACTTAACTTATTTATACACACACTTTGCTATATGCTAACACCAGCAGACCCCTCAACTAGCGGGGATTCAAAGCGACTGGAGGTTAAACTGAGAAACAGACCATGGATTCATTCCAAATGGACTATTTCAGTGTAAATACTCATTATATGAAATCCTGTAGCGCAATATAAACTATAGGGCCCTCTGTAGAGCGCACACCAAAAAGTCCACTGTATCAGGATTCGTTCCAGATATGCACCAACATATAAAAAAGTTCTGTCAAATAAACTTTTTGAGTTATCTTGGTAACTGACAAACCGACAAACAAGGGTAAAACATAACCTCCAGTCCATTTTCGATGGTGGAGGTAATAAAATTCTCTGACTGCCGTGGAATATGTCTATTGGTTATTCCGTCAGTTGATCGGTAAGTCAGTTGGTCAGCCAGAGTTAGTTGGTGAGCTAGTCCGTCAGTTAGCTAGCTAGTAAGTTTGTCTGTTGGTTCGGTATTCCGATTTTCCAGTGGGAAAGTGCAAATGGTTCTGTGGTAAAAACGAGAGGCATGTGGACGGCACGGAGGCTGTGGGAAGTAGAGCTGGGCTGGGTTTCCACGCTGACTCACAGTTTCCCGGGAGAACGTTCTGGAGCTCCAGTAAACTTCCACCCAGCTTCCATTTTGGAGGCTTGGGAACAGTCTGGTGGCCGTTTCCTCGCGGGTCGGCCACACGGTAGTCATGAAACACAATGGAGGATATCCCTTGAGCCCCCCCGGTGGTGCTTTATGGTATTATATAATTGTAGTCTTCTGGTGGTGAGGGACCCACTGCTGGGGACCAGGGGGAGGGAGGAGGTGGGAGGGGGAGAGGGAGGGAGGAGGTGGGAGGGGGTGATGGAGGGAGGAGGTGGGAGGGGGTGATGGAGGGAGGGAGGAGTTGGGAGGGGGAGAGGGAGGGGGAGGTGGGAGGGGGAGAGGGAGGGAGGGGGTGATGGAGGGAGGGAGAGGGAGGAGTTGGGAGGGGGAGAGGGAGGGAGGAGGTGGGCTGGAACCGTTGGGGTGAAGGCCCAGTTTCCACCCACTGGGTTCTACTGAGTTAGTCATGCAGACCACAGAACTGGGCAGCACTTTCCTTTGCACGTGTGTGTGAGTGTGTGCGTGCATGTGTGTGTGCGTGCGTGCGTTTGTGTGCACACGCATGCATTTGTGTGCATGTCTGCATGAGTGTGTGTGTCTGTGTGTCTGTGTGCACTAGTCTGCATACGTTTGTGTGTGTATGTGCGTGTCTATATGCATATGCGTGTCTGCATGAGTGTGTGTGTGTGTCTATATTTGTGTGTGTGTGTGTGTATGTGTATGTATGTGTGTGTGTGTGTGTGTGTGTGTGTGTGTGTGTGTATGTGTGTGTGTGTGTGTGTGTGGCTCCTGTTCCCCTCCACCCTTCCCGTCTAAAACCCTGGAAGTGAAATTATGAGGACGGATGACTCACCAGCCTGTTGCCAAAACAACCCCCCCCCCCTCCTCCCCCCCCCCCCCCCCCCCCCCCCCTCCTCCCCCCCTCCTCCCACCCCCCCCATCGCTGGCTATGAAGACAGACATCTTCTATTCAGACCTGGGAACAACTCATATAAATATATACTGTGTATATAAATATATACCTACATACTACTTAACCACATCCAATGTAGTGTTTTACTGCTCTGTGTCCTGTGATTGGTTGGATTCAAACAATGTTGCATTCTGGGAAACTAAGTCAACATGTTACCCATGTAAGATGAACCAGTTATATACACATAGCTCACTCAGACATCAAATACTGGAGCATCCATTATTGTTGTTGTAGTAAATTGGGCCTTTGCTCAACGTAGCCGAGACACACAGACACAACAATGACTCTCGTTTAGTCTCTCTGTCGACTCAGACGACAGTTTGGCCTGAAGAGACCTCGGCGTTACTCAACCCGTCCTCTTGTTCTCCTCTTCCAATCCTTAGTGTTTTTAATGTTGCTGTTTAATCAGAAACATCATTTAGCTCTCGAGCGCCTTTCAACTGTTAACTGCCGTTTTGAGGGCTATGGAATGTGAGTCATCTGGCAGAAATCAACCTAAAACCCGTCTTAAATGAAACCAAAACAGCCAGAGCCAGAACTCTGTCTACGTGAGGATTCACTTCAACCCAAACCTCTCAAACGTCGTCAAAGAAAAACCATAGCCTCCAAAAACCATAATGTCGGAAAACTTGACTCTTGGTCGACGTCAAATCCTTTTCCTTCTGGTGGGTATTCACTCCTCTACCTGCTGTCTGCTGTAGGGGGAGTGGGGTTGGTTCACTCAGCGTATTAATCAAAATTCTCATTGTTAGGACGATGATTGTACAAATGTATAGTTGTAGTCACTTGAAAAATTAAAAACTTTTTCACACCTTTATTTAGAACTTCTAACTTAAAATGCATTTTTATGTCTTCAGCCTATTTATATATTTATATTACACAGTCACATTAATACATACATATAAAATACATATATATATATATATATATACAGTATATATAATGACCATATCGTGACTGCATTGTGACTCTGAGGTCCTCGTCGTAACTACCTAATTATATGGCATAGCCCCTGTTTGATGTTGTTGTTGTGTAAAGTCTAGAGAGCCAACTCACTGTACTTTTCCTTTTTTTTAATGTAATGTATTATATATTGTTATTTTATATGTGTATATGTATGTATAGTATAATATTATGGCTTGTTAGGAAGAAAATGCACTTATGACTCTGACTGTGACTAGTACTTCTCTTGCCTGTACCTGCATGTTGAATGACCTTATTGTAAGTCTCTTTGGATGAAAGCGTCTGCTAAATGGCTGTAATGTAATGTCATGTAATGTCATGTAATGTAATGTCATGTAATGTAATGTCATGTAATGTAATTTCACTGTGCAGATCTCGGACATCCAGGTGAACGGCCAGTCAGACAACATGACGGCCAAGGAGCGGCTGCTCCTCTGGTCCCAGCGGATGGTGGAGGGTTACCAGGGTCTCCGCTGTGACAACTTCACCACCTGCTGGAGGGACGGCAAGCTCTTCAACGCCGTCATACACAAGCACAGGTGAGGTGTCACACACACACACACACACACACACACACACACACACACACACACACACACACACACACACACACACACACACACACACACACACACCACACACACACACACACACACACACACAGGTGAGCTCTACAGAAAGCACCATCTATCTCACACACACACATACACACACATACACACAGGTGAGCATGCATGCACACACACACACACGCACACAGGCCAGATCATACATACACACACATGAATGCACTCACACACACGCATTTCAGTTAAAATCAACAAAATCATACACAAACACAGGTGTGAGTAAAATATGATTTAACTTTATATGTAGCACTAATACAGCTTATCTAAACCTCAGAGGCTACTGTAAAAAACACTAACAATGTTCTTTTAAATATTGATCAACCAAACAATATTGTTTTGGTTGATCAACGTGTGGTCGGAACGTTTAAGGGGCAACGAGTACGATTATAAGGTTTAAAATGTTGCGCAATGAACCACAGTTATCGTCCAGAATGTGAGGAAGTAAACAATCAAAGTCACTTAACCTTAAAGACATTATCAGAAACAACCTTCCTTCCCCACCGCTCTCACACAGCGCCGCTCTGTCAAACCATTAGGGATGCGTGGGGTCAAGGGTCACCGAACACCTGGCTTAAGCATTGTAGCAACAAAAATAATCCTCCCCACGGGATTCAGATTATGAGTCACGATCTGCTGTTTCCCCTTTGCTCCTCGTCTGCATTCAAACCCAAGATAAACACACAATACATATCCTGCAGAATCACCACCCCGCACCGCATGAGAGTACCGTGTTGAACCTGTGGTAACGTCCCAGATGTGGGAGTGAGAAGAGAGAGAAGGTGTGTTTTTTAAAGACGTGTTGCCCCGAGGTCTGCTTGGAAGCTTGGAAGCTTGGAAGCTTGGCAGCTTGGCAGGTTGCAGCAGAACTGAAACTTCTCAGCGAGGAGGTTTTTTTTCCCTCCCTCTCTCCTCCTCCCGCCCTCTCTCTCTCTCTCTCTCTCTCTCTCTCTCTCTCTCTCTCTCTCTCTCTCTCTCTCTCTCTCTCTCTCTCTCTCTCTCTCTCTCTCTCTCTCTCTCTCTCTCTCTCTCTCTCTCTCTCTCTCTGGTGCGCACACATGTGGCGGAGGAAGAGTGAGAGGCATGCTGTGAAATAAGAGACTGTGGAAACACTCGCAGACTAGTGTTGGGATGACTGACGAAGAGAAGAGAACAGAAGGGCAGCTGAAGGGATTTCGGAGGGACAGACTTCTTAACCGGTGGAGCTAAAACCATAAATGGGGGTCTGACGGATTTAGGACCTGGGGTGTCGGTTGTTTTTGTTCTCGTCTGTAATTGAGAAGGACGTCTTTGGGGTCTTGGTGCTCCGCTGTGAGGATGCCACGTTATCCCAGAAGGCTTTCGTGAATTCGGAAAGAGACAGATAACGACGGCGTACGACATCCGATTCAGCGGTCGTACCTCTGGGAAGCCGGAGTCGGACTGACTCTTCCACCGTGCGATCATGTTGAAGCTGAAGAGGAAGTTCCACTCGCGGCGGCGACTGAACAGCGCCTCCAGCAGCGTGGCGGGAGGCTCCCTCAGCGACCTGGACGACCGGGTGGTGATGCTGTGTGACGAGATACCCTGCTCCTCCTCCTCGGCCGCCGCCGCCGCCGCGGTGGATGGCTCCTCCAACTCGGGACGCGGCTCCTACTACCGCTCCTCCGCCCACAAAAGCCACAGCCTCAACCACTCCTCCTCCAGGGGTGGAGGAGGGGGTGGTGGTGGTGGTGGTGGTGGGGCCCGGTCACATCGGAGCGTCAGCACGAGTACCGGGCATCACGAGGCCGGGGTGGAGGCTGACGTAGTCCGCCTCAGTAAGGGCAGGCTGTCTTACGGACAGGGCTGCTATGTGGAGCAGGAGGCCCCCAGGGGCCAAAGAGAGTACTATGTGGGGAGAATTGTGGAAATGTATGAAGCCTTTTTTATCTTGTTGTTTGTTTGTTTGTTGTCTCTGCTGTTTTGCTTTGGTTGGTTTTGCGTGTCCGCCTTGCTGTTTATTGGGTTAGGTGTTAGGGTTTAAGGTAAGGTGTTAGGGTTAAGGGTAAGGTGTTAGGGTAAGAGTTTGGGGTTAGGGTTATGGTAAGGGTTTTGGGTTAGTTGTTAGAGTTTAAGGTTCAGGGTAAGGTTTTTGTACTCTAGGGTTATGTGGTTTAGACTTTAGGGTTATGTGTGACCAGGGCTGACCCTGTTATTGACAATCCTGTATTTTGTGTATGCATAAGTATAGTATATATATATAGTATAGAAGGCTATATATATATAGTGTATATAGCCTTCAAAGTTTGCTCTTGATGGTGATAATAGTAGCATGAGCATGAGACGTGTTACCATGGAATCCTATTGGATTGGTGGCTAGAACCTCCTGCCCACGATGAGCTCCCTTTGGGGTGAGTTTTGTGTCTGCAGGTTTTTGCAATAACAAACTTGGCAGGCGTCTGCATACCGAGGAGCATTATACTATCCAGCATTTAAAACTCAAAAGGTGCCTGCCGTGTGACCCTGCCCACTTCTGGCGCCGGGAACCCAAAATAATAACTTCAAGTTGGACATAATCAGCGCTGGGCAGGAGGAGTCTGGTCTGGAGTGGGTGGATGTTCGGTACTCAACCTCAAGGTCATTAACCTCCAGGTCAAGAATGCTGCTGCTTTTCTGCGGTGATGGACGCTCGCCGTTTTGCTCTTTAAGTTCTATGAAAACCATAATAAGTAGCACATGGTGTGGTGTATACGCTAAATAGATTCCAGAACATATACAGTACATGAGAGTTTATATTATATTGATTATCACCTCATTGAAGATGGGAGGAGGTTGTGTTTTCGCCCCTGTTTGTCTGTTTGTCTTGTTTGTTTGTCTGTTAGCAAGATAACTCAAAAGGTTATGTACGGAATTGGACAAAACTCAGGGGTTCGATAACATGGGCCAAGGAACAGTTGATTCCACGTTAACACTCTGTCTCTCCTGTGTCCCCAGGCCGACTCTGATAGACATGAACAAGGTGTACCGGCAGTCCAACCAGGAGAACCTGGAACAGGCCTTCAGTGTGGCCGAGCGAGACCTGGGAGTCACCAGGCTTCTGGACCCAGAGGGTAAGACACCCCCGCGGCATCGTCCATCATACATTAAGTTGGCTCTAGGGAGACAACTTGTTGTACTTTTACCTGAGAACCGGTTCTGCTCTTGGAGTCTTGTTGGGAAGAAAATGCACTCATGACTCCTGGTGACTAGTAGTTCTCTTGCCTACCTGTTGTATAGAAAGGTACTGGGTTTAATACCCCACTCTTGCAGCCTACCTGCATGCATCACTATATGCCAAAGCCCTACCTGCTCCTTAATATCGTGCTGGTGGAACACTGGGAGTCATGTTGGGTGAAAGTGGAAACAATAGTCACAATGACCGGCTGGAAAAACTTTGTGGGTGGGTGTCTGTTGTCTGTTTTCAGACGTGGATGTGCCACACCCCGACGAGAAGTCCATCATCACGTACGTCTCGTCCATGTATGACGTCATGCCCCGAGTCCCCAACGTCCAGGAGGGCGTCAAGGCTAACGTGAGTAACATTAGCCTAGCCGTTCAGTAACTAAGGGTTCAGTCCAGGGAAGGAACGACCGTATGGAACTATTTGATCATATGTTATAAAATGCCAGGGTATGTCTTAAAAGATGAAATCATGCTTTTCACCAAAACAATAAGTTAGCCCAGCCTATTCTGTCCAATCATATCTGAACTCGGCTTAGGTAAGCCTAGCTTAGGGTACCTTAGCCTGTCCAGCCTAGCTTAGCTTAATTTAGTGTACCTTGTCCAGTTTAGCCTTGCCTAGCCTGTCCAGCCTAGCCTAGCTTAGCATACCTTAGCCTGTCCAGCCTAGCTTAGCTTAACTTAGTGTACCTTGTCCAGTTCAGCCTTGCCTACCCTAGTCTTTCCTACCTTATTTTAGCTTATCTTAGACTAGTCTATCCTATCCCAGCCTAGCCTAGCCTGTTCTATGCTACTGCCATACATAAACCTCACCCTGGTGTCCGCTGCACTACAGGAGCTGGAGCTGCGCTGGCAGGAGTACTACGAGCTGGTGACGGTGCTGCTGCAATGGATCAGACACCACATCCTGGTGTTCGAGGAAAGGAAGTTCCCCGCCAGCTACGAGGAGATCGAGGTGGGTCCACCGAGGATGGACGTCAAGTCTACCGATCCGCCGGGGGGTAGGGCAGGGTACTTCTTTAGTAGTTGGTGTGTTTTGACACCCAGCCGAAAAGTTTGTTTAGGTAAACAAACTGTGTTTCTCGACTGGCGGGTATTAGTGAACTGTCTTTGTGACGGTGAAGAGGTTGGTGGCTCACGTCTCTGTTGATCTCCAGGTCCTCTGGCGTCAGTTCCTGAAGTTCAAGGAGACTGAGCTGCCCGCCAAGGAGGCCGACAAGAACCGCTCTAAACACGTCTTCAATTCCTTCGAGGTCAGTGTCTTCTTCTTCTTCTTCCTCCGGTGTTGCTGTTATTTTCTTCTCTCTTCTGCGATGTTATCTATTATTGTTATTTTTATTGTTCTTTTTTAATGTGTACATTATTTTTATAGTAAAGTGTTGTATAGTATGGTATAGTACATTTTATAGCATATAGTGTTCAATTGTAGGGAATTCATTTCCGAGGGAGGGAATGGGGAGTAAGCATTCCATTGTACTTGACCCTGTGTTCAGGGCGCGGTCCAGCTGGGCCATGTGAAGATGCCCCCTGGCTACCACCCGTTCGACGTGGAGAAGGAGTGGGGCCGTCTGCACGTGGCCATCCTGGAGCGGGAGCGACTGCTGCGGACCGAGTTTGAGAGGTCGGTCCGTCGAGAAAAACTTTTTTGGGAGAAACACTCACAATGTTATCGCAAAGCACTTTTCGTTGCCATGGAAAAAAGTTCCCCAGAAAGTTAGTTAATAGACGCGCTTGTGCAATTCAAGGTCTGAAGACGCACAAGGGATCCGGAAAAAAACCTAACAAAGTGAATCATGAAACGCCAGTGAGCTGCTGTGTGACCACGATGACTCAGAGCCCGTCGTCCCTCTCGCTCAGCCCTCAACATAACATTGGAACTGGCTGGGCTTTGTTGGGGCGGAGAGAGGAAGCGTAGAACATGGGCCGCCTCCCCCCCCGTGATCCATCGCTGGGCCAAGCCCACGCAGTCGCAAATAAAACATTTTGTCATTTGATATTGACTCGCTAGTTAGTGAGGGAATAGTCCAGTAGTGGTAGACAAGCCCTCCCGAGCTCTCCAGCATGGCCTTCATGAATAACGGCTATGCCATGACGTTTATCTGCCACAAGAGGGAGTGAGTGATCTTTTTTTTAAAGTGACTTTCTCAATCTGTAAACGTTTGTTGAAACATTTTAACGTTTGTTCAAATAGAGAATGTGCGTTGCAGAATGCAAGTGTGAAATTGCATTGTGTTTTATCATTTTATCATTTATCATTTCATTTTTTTGATGCCCTTAAAATGCTCATCAAAAATAATACAATCAGCAACCCCTATGTGGCCCTCACCTACATTATGTTGTTTCTTTGCGTGAAGTTTTAGTAGTATTTTTTGACGTTGACCTGTGAGCGCCCCCCTCTCCCTGCAGGCTGGAGCGGCTCCAGAGGGTCGTCAGTAAGGTCCAGATGGAGTCAGGGGTCTGTGAGGAGCAGCTCAACCAGGTCGAAGGCCTGCTGCAAACCGTGAGTCTCCCGTCCAAAAGTTACAAACAAAATACACTCGAAAACAAACTGTTTAGCACACGGGGATAACTGTAGCACAAATGTATGGAATCTTCTTACGGGGATGGTGGATGATACTTTTGAGTCAATTTTGTGAAACGGTTGAGGTGCCATACTTTTGTTGTCGTTTGGCGCCCCCTGTTGAAGCAATGATGCATTACCGTTTGGTTGTTAAAAATGTAATAGTTTTTCTTGTAGATATTCTTCGTCTTCCTCCGGTTGTGCATTTTCTTTTCTTTTTTTCACTGTGTGAAGAAAGGTGTGAAAATAATGTAACTTTTATTACATTTTTAAAAGCTTTAACCGTGACACTACCAGGGTTTGAGCTGATGTTAAACAACACATTCCCCTTGGTGTGTCAGGATGTTAGGATGATGAGCGCAGGGAAGCCGGCTCAGCACACAGCAGAGATGGAGGCAGACCTCGAGAAAGCCGAGGGGATGATCCGGTTTCTGTTCAACGATGTTCAGCTGCTGAAGGACGGGCGCCATCTACAGGCCGAACAGATGTACCGCAGGTCTGAAAAAAACCCACACTTTTTCATTAGCTTCAGTTGTATTCGCATGATTAAGATGGTAAAAGTCCTCAAAACTGACTTGACGTGTCATACTTTGATTTAATATAACCAGCTGAGAAGTACTGTGATTGAATTGTAAATATCAATGGGGTTAGCAACACGGGATAAGCCAAAGTGTGAATTGATCAAAGTTTGATAAAAGTCGCGATTGACAAAAGTTGGCCCGGGGTCGACCTCAACTGACCTAACCTTCTGTATCCCCCCCCCCCACACACTTCCATTCCCTCCAGAGTGTACCGTCTCCACGAGAGGCTGGTGAACCTCCGCAGCGAGTACAACCTGCGCCTCAAGTCCGGCGTGACCCTCGCCCAGATCCCCATGACCCAGCTGCCCATGACCCAGACCCAGACCCGCGTCACCCAGTCCACCCAGTCCACCCAGTCCACCCAGTCCACCCAGTCCGCCCACGCCACCCACTCCGCCCAGGTGCTCCAGCAGGCCCCCCTCAGGGTGCGGCCCGAGCTGGACGAGGTTACCCTGCGCTACGTCCAGGACCTGCTGGGCTGGGTGGAGGAGAACCAGCTGCGGGTGGACCAGGGGGAGTGGGGCTCTGACCTGCCCACCGTGGAGTCCCAGCTGGGTAGCCACCGGGGCCTCAACCACTCGGTGGAGGAGTTCCGCACCAAGATCGAGAGAGCCAAGGCGGACGAGGTGAGGGTCAAGATGTGAATAACCAGTCACTACCACCTAGAGCCGAAAGTGAATCAACTGTCAGCATTTCAGAGTCTATTTTTAACCAAATGATGTATTAGCACCTACGCTTTACATCTAGTCAATGTAACAGGGGACCGTCAAGTGTAGTATAGAACTTTTGGACTCTCTTTGAGTCTCCGACTGACTGACTGTTTGTTGGTTGTCCCCCCTGTCCAGGCTCAGGTGTCTTCCGTCAGCAAGGCAGCCTACCGGGACTACCTGGCCCAGTTGGAACTGCAGTACGGCAAGCTCCTGGTAGGTCCTCCCTGACCCCTGACCCCTGGACTCTCGCCCCGTAGGAAGGCATTGTAAAGCCAGCGTTCATAACTTATAACCAAGTAGTTTTGAATGTTGCGGTTGGTTCACTGTTGATATGCGAGGTGTCCCTGAGAATACTTGCATGGTTGACACCCCCTCAGTGTATGAATGGGTGGATGAATGTGTGGATGTGAGGCAATAATTGTAAAGCGCTTGGGGTAAAGGCGGTGTATAAATGCAGTCCATTCACCCTGTTGGTGTTTTCCCCAACCCCTCCAGAACACCTCCAAGGCCCGTCTGCGTAACCTGGACCAGCTGCACGCCTTCGTGCTGGCCGCCACCAAGGAGCTGATGTGGCTGAATGAGAAGGAGGAGGAGGAGGTGAACTACGACTGGAGCGAACGCAACACCAACATGACCGCCAAGAAGGACAACTACTCGGTAAGAGTAGGAAGCCCCTTTGTTTGTTTCTTTGCCTGAACGTGAATTTTCAACTCCTATTTTGACAATGGCGATATGACCCATGTCCTAACCCTGTGGTGGTGTGTGTGGCGCAGGGTCTGATGCGAGAGCTGGAGTCCAGGGAGAAGAAGATGAACCTGGTCCAGGCCTCTGGAGACAAGCTGCTGAGAGACGGACACCCAGCCAGGAGCACCGTGGAGGTAGGACCTGGTAGGGGAGGCTGGGAGGTAGGACCTGGTAGGGGAGGCTGGGGAGGTAGGACCTGGTAGGGGAGGCTGGGAGGTAGGACCTGGTAGGGGAGGCTGGGGAGGTAGGACCTGGTAGGGGAGGCTGGGGAGGTAGGACCTGGTAGAGGAGGCTGTGGAGGTAGGACCTGGTAGAGGAGGCTGGGAGGTAGGACCTGGTAGAGGAGGCTGTGGAGGTAGGACCTGGTAGGGGAGGCTGGGGAGGTAGGACCTGGTAGAGGAGGCTGGGAGGTAGGACCTGGTAGGGGAGGCTGGGGAGGTAGGACCTGGTAGAGGAGGCTGGGAGGTAGGACCTGGTAGGGGAGGCTGGGGAGGTAGGACCTGGTAGAGGAGGCTGGGAGGTAGGACCTGGTAGGGGAGGCTGGGGAGGTAGGACCTGGTAGAGGAGGCTGGGGAGGTAGGACCTGGTAGAGGAGGCTGTGGAGGTAGGACCTGGTAGGGGAGGCTGTGGAGGTAGGACCTGGTAGGGGAGGCTGTGGAGGTAGGACCTGGTAGAGGAGGCTGGGGAGGTAGGACCTGGTAGAGGAGGCTGGGGAGGTAGGACCTGGTAGAGGAGGCTGGGAGGTAGGACCTGGTAGAGGAGGCTGGGAGGTAGGACCTGGTAGGGGAGGCTGGGGAGGTAGGACCTGGTAGAGGAGGCTGTGGAGGTAGGACCTGGTAGGGGAGGCTGTGGAGGTAGGACCTGGTAGGGGAGGCTGTGGAGGTAGGACCTGGTAGGGGAGGCTGTGGAGGTAGGACCTGGTAGAGGAGGCTGGGGAGGTAGGACCTGGTAGAGGAGGCTGGGGAGGTAGGACCTGGTAGAGGAGGCTGGGGAGGTAGGACCTGGTAGAGGAGGCTGGGAGGTAGGACCTGGCAGAGGAGGCTGGGGAGGTAGTTAGTAAGGTATGCTACAGTGTACTTACATTTGTTTTGTATGAAAGCCTTGGTTAAAGCAAAAAAATAAATAATAGTTTTGCATGTTGCTCAACCATCCCCTCCTTCTCCTCCATCCTCCTCCTTCTCATCCCCCCCCCCTCCTCCTTCTCTGTTGTCTTCCTCCTCCCTCTCCCCTCCTCCTCCCATCTCCCTCCTTCTCCCATTCCCCCTTCTCTCCTCCTGCTTTCCTCTCCTCCTGCTTTCCTCTCATCTCCCTCCCTCTCCTCCTCCTCCCTCCCTCCCCTCTCTCCTCCTCCTCCTCCTCTCTACCTCCCCTTCCTCATTTTCTCTCCATCCCTCTCCTCTGTCCTCCCTCTCTCCTCCTCATCCCTCTCTACCTCCCCTCCCTCTTCTTCTCTCCCTGCCTTCCCCCTGTCCTCCTCCTCCTGCTCTCTTCCTCCCCTCTCCTCCAGGCCTTCACAGCGGCTCTGCAGACTCAGTGGAGTTGGATCCTGCAGCTGTGTTGCTGCCTGGAGACACACCTCAAGGAAAATGGCGCTTACTTCCAAGTAAGTGCCATACCCTTTTTCTTGCGAAAAAGACAAAAGAAAACTCACCACATCAAACATGTTCTATTCATCTGTGAACAAATCGTTATCGTCATCGGGTCGTATGTGGTAATCATCGTGTTATTATTCTCATGCTGCGATAACTCCTGATATGATTCATTATCTGTCAGACACATTTAATTACACTGCACTGATCCTCAGACTGGTTCACACTGGTTACACATGAGTCACTTTCACTTTATTGATGAAGTTCCATTTACAAGTTCCATTTACCGACATACCACTTTGTTCATTCATCCTCTCTCTCTCTCTCTCTCTCTCTCTCTCTCTCTCTCTCTCTCTCTCCTCTCTCTCTCTCTCTCTCTCTCTCTCTCTCTCTCTCTCTCTCTCTCTCCTCTCTCTCTCTCTCTCTCTCTCTCTCTCTCTCTCTCTCTCTCTCTGTGTCTCTCTCTCTCACTCTGTGTCTCTCTCTCTCTCCCAGTTCTTTGCTGACGTCAACGAGGCGGAGGACAGGATGAGGAAGATCCAGGAGACAATGAAGAGGAAGTACACGTGTGACCGCTCCATCACCGTCACGCGTCTGGAGGACCTGCTGCAGGATGCGCTGGTACACCATGTTCACCTCACTGCTCTCTACTGTACACCCTGTTCACCCCACCGCTCTCTACTGTACACCCTGTTCACCCCACTGCTCTCTACTGTACACCCTGTTCACCCCACTGCTCTCTACTGTACACCCTGTTCACCCCACTGCTCTCTACTGTACACCCTGTTCACCCCACTGCTCTCTACTGTACACCCTGTTCACCCCACTGCTCTCTACTGTACACCATGTTCACCCCACTGCTCTCTACTGGACACCCTGTTCACCATGCTCTACTGTACACCCTGTTCACCCCACTGCTCTCTACTGTACACCCTGTTCACCCACTGCTCTCTGTTACACCCTGTTCACTCTACTGTACACCCTGTTCACCCCACTGCTCTCTGTTTACACCCTGTTCACTCTACTGTACACCCTGTTCACCTCACTGCTCTCTGTTTACACCCTGTTCACTCTACTGTACACCCTGTTCACCTCACTGCTCTCTGTTTACACCCTGTTCACTCTACTGTACACCCTGTTCACCCCACTGCTCTCTGTTACACCCTGTTCACTCTCTACTGTACACCCTGTTCACCTCACTGCTCTCTGTTTACACCCTGTTCACTCTCTACTGTACACCCTGTTCACCTCACTGCTCTCTGTTACACCCTGTTCACTCTACTGTACACCCTGTTCACCCCACTGCTCTCTGTTTACACCCTGTTCACTCTCTACTGTACACCCTGTTCACCCCACTGCTCTCTGTTTACACCCTGTTCACTCTCTACTGTACACCCTGTTCACTCTCTACTGTACATCCTTTTATCCTTTTATTATATCATGCCGGAAAGCGGCTGGTTCTTTCCTTAGTTGGAACCCTGTTGGTAACCGGTTCATAAACTGTTGTTACATATTAACCTGTCATTATTCTGTCGTTAACCTGAAGGCAGTCTGCCAGTTGGCTGGAAGCAAGTGAAAGCATGTTCAGTTAATTATTGACTATCAACATTAGTTGTGCATTCAGAGGGATCAGCCTCTAACATGGTGTTGTGGTTGTTTGCGTGTTTTGTCCCCGGGGGGAGCAGGACGAGAGGGAGCAGCTGAAAGAGTTCAGCACCCACCTGGAGGGCCTGAACCGCAGGGCCAAGAACATCGTCCAGCTAAAGCCCCGGAACCCCGCCACACCCCTGAAGGGCAAGCTGCCCATTCAGGCCGTGTGCGACTTCAAGCAGATGGAGGTGAGTCCTCATATCCCGTCTGACGTTAACGCACACCCTTTCTGTCCCTTAACTCCCTACGTCTGATACATGACTCTTACGCTGATAACTTGGTGATTAGGTCCTCCCCAAGGGCAACAATCAGACACAAATCACGAATCCCGGAGGAGTCCTGACAAGCCTCTAACCTCTGCCGCTGTGTTCACGATGTTGCTTGGAAGCACGCCATACTGGGGAAGCGAGGAATGTGGCTCCACTCCGGCTTTCGCTCTCTGCCTTATGGTCACAAGCTCACAGATGGATGTGTTTTACAGCCTGTCAGTTGTATATGTAGCCACAGATAGTCTTTATTGTTTACTCCTGTACAGTTATGAAACTATGCAAGAAACATACACGTGTCACCTGCTAGATGAGTGACAGGGCAAGCAAGGCTTTTGGCTATGTGTGTAGTTGTCCTTGTTTCTGTGAAGATGGCAATCGTCTGTCTGTGATAACCTGTGCAATTAAGAATGTACATTCACAGTCATGTTGGTGTTGTGTTCACTGCAACCATACGGATACAACCAAGACTAAATATAACTTCTTATAATAAAGGTCGAGAGGTGCATTATTTTATAAAAGGTATTATTACAAAAGAGAGTTCCCTGTGTCAAGTGTTTCCACCATCACAGGGATGTGAAGGGATGAGAGCTTTGGCATGAGGTGGTTTGTGGTTCCAGGCGTGCGTTGACCTCTGACCCGGCCCTCCCCTTTGCTTCTTGGTGTCCAGATCACGGTCCACCGAGGGGACGAGTGTGCCCTGCTGGACAACTCCCAGCCCTATAAGTGGAGGGTGCTCAACGACAAGGGAAGCGAGGCGGTCGTGCCCTCCATCTGTTTCCTGGTCCCGCCCACCAATAAGGAGGCAGTGCACAGCGTTGCCGGGTAGGCTTTGAGGAATATCCAACCGCCATTAAAAATACCAACATTCCGTACTGTCAACAGATTCTGTCTATGGCACAGTTTGGGTGCCGAAATCACAGTAGACAAGTGAGTTTGTAATTTGATAGCGCTGTCCGAATGTATAGTGAGAATTATTCTACCCTAAATAGTTCACTCATCGTATCCCACAATGCTTTGTGAAAAGTACTGTCCAGCCGATGGTCGCTAACCGAGCAAATATCCCATCATGCATTGGGCTGAAAGAAAAGAAAACCGCGAAGGATAAGAAGCCGCGTCCACCGGAAGATCTGACCTTTAATTATGAGACAGGAATGACATTAACAGAGACTCCAGTGTGTCCCAAAGTGTTCTAACTATATAGTCCTCTACATTGAACTGTAGAGAGGGAGTAGGGAATGAGGGAAGGATTTAACTATATAGTCCTCTACACTGAACTACTAGAGAGGGAGTAGGGAATGAGGGAAGGATTTCACTATATAGTCCTCTACATTGAACTACTAGAGAGGGAGTAGGGAATGAGGGAAGGATTTCACTATATAGTCCTCTACATTGAACTACTAGAGAGGGAGTAGGGAACGAGGGAAGGATTTCACTATATAGTCCTCTACATTGAACTACTAGAGAGGGAGTAGGGAATGAGGGAAGGATTTCACTATATAGTCCTCTACATTGAACTACTAGAGAGGGAGTAGGGAATGAGGGAAGGATTTCACTATATAGTCCTCTACATTGAACTACTAGAGAGGGAGTAGGGAACGAGGGAAGGATTTCACTATATAGTCCTCTACATTGAACTACTAGAGAGGGAGTAGGGAACGAGGGAAGGATTTCACTATATAGTCCTCTACATTGAACTACTAGAGAGGGAGTAGGGAATGAGGGAAGGATGTCACTATATAGTCCTCTACATTGAACTACTAGAGAGGGAGTAGGGAATGAGGGAAGGATTTTGGACACAGCTACTGTGTATTATTACATTATTATTATTATTATTATTATTCTAATCACCTATTTAGCTCAGGTAGGCGCATTGAGTGAAGCTAGCGTGCTGCGTCTGATGTGTGTTGACAGGTGCTCTGGTTAACACTGAGAGAGCCTTAAGAACCCCTCAGACAGGACTAACTGCTAATGATATGACGGAAGAACAGAAACACGGTTATCACCATGGAAAAATCCAACACAACACGGAAGGCTTCACCACAAAACTACGTAGTTAATCATGCATGCAGCGTGAACCTGGAACCGGTTCAACAGCCGCTGGATAAATCATCCCTGTCAACTTCATCCTCCTTACATGATCTGTGTGTGTGTGTGTGTGTGTGTGTGTGTGTGTGTGTGTGTGTGTGTGTGTGTGTGTGTGTGTGTGTGTGTGTGTGTGTGTGTGTGTGTGTGTGTGTGTGTGTGTGTGTGTGTGTGTGTGTGTGTGTGTGTGTGTGTGTGTGTGTGTGTGTGTGTGCAGTTGCCATTGGCAAAAACCACACAGGTGGTGTGGCAATAGAGATCCATGCTAACATGCTCTCTCTCGCTCTCGCTCTCTCGCTCTCTCGCTCTGTCTCTCTCTCTCTCTCAGACTGGACGGCAACCTGCAAAGGATGCTGACCATGTGGCAGACCATGCACGTGGACATGAAGAGCCTGTTGTCATGGCAATACCTGATGAGAGACATCCACATCATCAACACCTGGAACATCACCATGGTAACGGCAAACTCTGCAATGACGACGTTTTCCCCGATTTCGATAGAGAAGAGCGCGTCGCTGAAGTTGACGATGGAAGATGATGGAGAAAGAATTATTGAACATTTTCTGATGCCTTGTATCCAATTGAAACACAAAAAAACCTACTTGGATTTAATGAAGTAAAACAAAGTACATGTACATTTGTAGTAGTGCTTTTTATAGGTCCATGTCTCCTCTCCTCGCCATCAACTCCTATCCTTCCTCTCCTCTCCTTCTTCTCCATCCATCCACCCCTCCTCT
>CM051007.1:28897031-29089531 GCA_027704905.1 Muraenolepis orangiensis | reverse complement strand
TTTATATCTGTTGCTTTATCTTGGTAGGATTACGAACTCCAGGTGGTGAGCTATAAAGCCATGCAGGATCCCATCGCTTCTCCTCTGAAGAAGACCAAGATGGAGTCAGGTTCCGATGACATCATCCAAGAGGTCAGCCTCCGTTATTTCATTCATGCTTTCAAAGGTCGTCAACTTGCACGCTGGACACTGCTGTGTGTGTGTGTGTGTGTGTGTGTGTGTGTGTGTGTGTGTGTGTGTGTGTGTGTGTGTGTGTGTGTGTGTGTGTGTGTGTGTGTGTGTGTGTGTGTGTGTGTGTGTGTGTGTGTGTGTGTGTGTGTGTGTGTTAATGGATGAATGTAAGAACCACTTTTAAGTTGTCTACAAAGAAAAAAGCGAGGAACTAAAGGTCTGAGATGTGTTGTGTGTGTTGTGTGTGTGTGTGTGTGTGTGTGTGTGTGTTAATGGATGAATGTAAGAACCACTTTTAAGTGGTCTACAAAGAAAAAAGCGAGGAACTAAAGGTCTGAGATGTGTTGTGTGTGTGTGTGTGTGTGTGTGTGTGTGTGTGTGTTGTGTGTTGTGTGTGTGTTGTGTCTTGCGATGGCTCTTCCAGTACGTGACCCTGCGGACGCGCTACAGTGAACTGATGACGCTGACCAGCCAGTACATCCTGTTCATCGTCAACACACAGCGCCGCCTACAGGACGACGAGGTAACGACACCCCGTTCACACTGAGCACTGGCGGCATAAACAAAACACGAGGAAGGACAAAGTGAAATTAAGACGTTATGAACAAATTGATGTATGGGATATGAAATATGATTCCACGCAAACTTTTATTTTTGTTGATTGAGACACTCCTCAATTGGGGAATCTGGAAGGTCACTTACCCTTTCTTCTGTTAGTCTTTCATGACTAACTTTTCTATCCACGACAATCCTTTATTAGAGAGTGGCCACACTCTGTGTTATTGGATTATTGATATGTAATGATTGGCTCTAATGAATTGATATTCATCATCACCATCTTGTGTGCTCATTGGCATTCATTTGAGCCAATAATAAATAAATAAATGCAATTGCAGTAACCCGTTGTTTTACCCTAGAGGGCGCTGTTCCTGTGGTCTATATGTTAGTATTTGCTTGCTCCTTAAAGTGTGGGTGTAGAGGCTTCTCTGCTTATCTTTCCTAATGAAGCTTTTTGTTGAGTTTTCCCCAGTTTCCCTCTCCTCCCTAACATGGTATCTTCTTTGCTTCTCTAAACTGCTCGCCAGTGCTTTGTCATGATGAATGTTAGTCATGTTTGGGCGCAAAAGACATGAGTAAACCCCCAAGGTATTACCCAAATACATGCCCTCTACCATCTTTCTTTACATCAGAGCTCTGTACCGTTCGAAGAGAAGGTTTGGGATTTTAAGGAGCCTATCTTAAATAATAAACCAAGGTTATTTTGTAGCCTTTCATTAGCATTCATAATAAGTAATGAGGGGTTACTGCCATAAGAAACCTTTTTTTTAGTTGTTATCTTCTATCGTCAGAGGCTATTTGCCTACGCTAGTAGTATTTTGTAGGATAGGTTCCCATACGTTCTAAATCTTCCCTTCAAGAATTTCGTATACCGAAATGACATCACGTTTCACCCACGTTTATGTAATTCACCTAACCATTTCCAACTGCATAACTAAATGTTGTTTGTTTAAATACGTCATAACAAAGCTTATTAAATCACTGGCTCACTGTGTCTCAACACTTCCTCATATTTTCGTGTTGACTCTATTTCCACGGACCCATGCTGTGTAATTATTAAATGCCGCAGTATTGTTCATAATTACCATCTTGTCTTCAGTGGCTGCTGTCGCTATTCCAACTATCCCCCCCCCCCACGGCGGCTGTGCATGCTGCTTCCTTCCTGTTTATCTGTTTACCAATACTTTTCATATCCTAAACCTGATGATGTAAAGTTGGGGTAGATTGGGTTAGTAATACAATCATGTCCAAACCATTCTGGGACAAGTTGAAGTATATGCTAAACAATTTTAGACATTTCACACACATTCACAGTTGCTTTTTTTTCAGTACAAACACTGCAACCAGTCGAGAGGTACATTATTTTATAAAAGGTATTATTGCAAAAGAGAGTTCCCTCAGGTGTTTTCACTATCACAGGTATGTCCAGTGATGAAAATGTTTTGCATGAAGTGGTTTGTGGTTCCAGGTGTGTGTTGTGTCGTGGCGTGGGGATCATCCTGTGTGTACATTAAATGATGCTGAAGCAAAACTTAATATTTATCACCTCTGTTTAATATGAAGGAAATACCATAATATCTCAATGTAATTCCTAATATTGTCTTTTTGCTCTTTGCTTGTACCAATGCAGAAAGCTACAGAGAAATTAAAAGAAGAGGAGAAGAGGAAGCTTGCGGAGATGGAGGCTGAGTTAGAGAAACAGAAGCAGCTGGCCGGAGCCCAGGCTGAAGCTGTGGCCAAGGCCGAGCAGGAGGCCCAAGCCCTGAAGCTGCAGATGAAGGATGAGGTCAACCGGAGGCAAGACGTTGCCGTGGATGCGGAAAAACAAAAGCAGAACATTCAAGTGGAGCTCCATCAGCTCAAGAGCCTGTCGGAGCAGGAGATCAAGTCCAAGAACCAGCAGGTGGAGGAAGCTCTGCTAAGTCACACCAAGATCGAAGAGGAGATACGTATAATCCGATTCCAGCTAGAAACCACCATAAAGCAGAAGACCACCGCAGAAGGGGAGCTGGGCCAGCTCAAGGACATGGCCACTGAGGCCGAGAAGCTACGCAAAGCTGCGCAGGATGAGGCCGAAAGGCTGAGGAAACAGGTCGCAGAGGAGACGCAGAAGAAGAAAAATGCTGAGGAAGAGCTCAAGCGCAAATCAGAGGCAGAGAAAGAAGCTGCCAAGCAGAAGCAGAAGGCCATGGACGAGCTGCAGAAGTTCAAAATGCAAGCAGAGGAGGCAGAGAGGCGCATGAAACAGGCTGAGGAGGAGAAGAAGAGGCAGGTGATGCTCGTCGAGGAGGTGGCACAGAAGTCAGCCGCCACAGAGTTGCAGAGCAAACGCACAGCATTTGACGAGAAGGCGACTAGACTGGAGGAGTCGCTGAAGAGGGAACAAGGCACCATACTTCAGTTGCAGGAGGAGGCCGAGCTTCTCAAAAAGCAACAGGAGGAGGCCAATAAGGCCCGGGAGCAAGCCGAGAAGGAGCTGGAGATGTGGAGGCAGAAGGCCAACGAGGCTTTGCGCCTGAGGCTCCAGGCTGAGGAGGAGGCCCTCAAGAAGAGCCAAGCTCAGGAGGAGGCAGAGCGGCAGAAGGTGGACGCCGAGAAGGATGCTAAGAAAAAGGCTAAGGCCGAAGAGGTGGCACTCAAGCAGAAGGACAACGCAGAGAAGGAACTAGAGAAACAGAGGAAGTTGGCGGAACAAACGGCCCAGCAAAAACTGTCCGCGGAGCAGGAATGCATAAGGCTGAAAGCTGACTTTGAGCACGCTGAGCAACAGAGATCCTTGCTGGACAATGAACTTCAACGTCTGAAGAATGAGGTGAACTCTGCTGAAAACCAGAAGAAACAGCTGGAGGACGAGCTTGCCAAAGTCAGACGAGAGATGGAAGATCTCCTCAAGCTGAAGAACAAAGCGGAGTCAGAGTCGATGTCCAGCACTGAAAAAAGCAAGCAGCTGCTTGAATCGGAGGTGTTGAAGATGAAGCTGCTTGCAGACGAGGCGGCTCGGCTGAGGTCCGTGGCAGAGGAGGCCAAGAAGCAGAGGCAAGTGGCAGAGGAAGAGGCAGCTCGCCAGAGGGCGGAGGCTGAGAAGATACTCAAGGAGAAGCTGGCCGCTATAAATGACGCAACTCGTCTGAAGACTGAAGCAGAGATTGCCCTGAAGGACAAAGAAGCAGAGAACGAAAGACTAAAACGCAAGGCAGAGGAGGAGGCCTATCAAAGGAAGTTGCTGGAAGACCAGGCCTCTCAGCACAAGCAAGACATAGAAGAGAAGATCACACTGCTGAAGACCTCTTCTGATTCCGAACTTGTGAGGCAGAAAAAGATTGTGGAAGAAACCATAAGGCAGAGAAAGGTGGTCGAAGAGGAGATCCACATTATTAAGATCAACTTTGAGAAGGCCTCAAAGGGCAAGCTAGACTTGGAACAGGAATTAAACAAGCTGAAGAGCATCGCAGAGGAGACACACCAGAGCAAACTCAAAGCAGAGGAAGAGGCAGACAAAATGAAGAAGCTTGCTTTGAATGAAGAGAAGAAGAGGAAAGAGGCAGAGGAAAAGGTCAAGAGAATTTCTGCTGCAGAGCAAGAAGCAGCTCGACAATGTAAAGCAGCTCAGGACGAAGTTGAGCGCCTCAAAGCGAAAGCCGCCGAAGCGAAAAAGCAGAAAGAACAGGCTGATAAAGAGGCTGAGAAACAGATTGTTCTAGCAAAGGAGGCTGCGCAGAAATGCACTGCTGCAGAACAGAACGCACAGGATGTCCTTAGTAAGAAGAAAGAGGATACTCTGGCACAGGACAAACTGAAAGAGGAGTATGAAAAGGCCAAGAAACTTGCTGTAGCTGCAGAGAAAGCGAAGAAAAAAGCTGAAAAAGAGGCTGCGTTACTTCGACAGAAAGCCGAAGAAGCTGAAAAGCAGAAGAAGGCAGCAGAGGATGAGGCTGCCAAACAAGCCGAGGCTCAAAAGGATGCAGAGAGACTTAGAAAGGAAGCAGAACAGGAGGCCTCTAAACGGGGAATGGCCGAGGCAGCAGCTCTGGAACAGAAACGGCAGGCGGACTCCGAGATGGCCAAGCACAAGAAACATGCCGAAAAAACCCTCATGCAGAAGTCTGTTGTTGAGCAGGAGTTGGCAAAGGTTAAACTGCAGCTAGATGAGACCGACAAGCACAAATCTGTTCTGGATGAAGAGCTGCAGCGCATCAAGGCCGAAGTCAATGATGCTGTCAAACAAAAAGCCCAGGTGGAAGAGGAGCTCGCCAAGGTCAAGATCCAGATGGAAGAGCTGGTGAAACTCAAGCTGAAGATCGAGGGAGAAAATAAGCGCCTCATGAGGAAAGACAAAGACAGCACACAGATATTACTGGCAGAGGAGGCAGAGAAGATGAAGAGCCTAGCAGAGGATGCCGCCAGGCTTAGCGTGGAAGCTCAGGAAACGGCAAGACTGAGGCAAATTGCAGAGGATGACCTTGCCGAACAGCGGGCCCTTGCAGAGAAGATGCTGAAGGAGAAAATGCAGGCTATCCAAGAGGCTACCAAGCTGAGAGCAGAGGCTGAGGAGCTCCAGAAACAGAAAAACCAGGCACAAGAAAATGCTCAAAAACTACTGGAGGACAAAAAACTGATGCAGCGACGCCTGGACAAGGAGACCGAAGGATTCCAGAAGTCTCTCGAGGCAGAGCGTAAAAGGCAGCTTGATGTCTCAGCAGAGGCCGAACAACTGAAACTGAGGGTGAAAGAGCTCAGCAAAGCACAGAAGAATGCTGAGGAGGAGGCCAAGAAGTTCAAGAAACAGGCAGAGGAAATTAGAGTTCGACTTCAGCAGAAAGAAACACTTATTCAAGAGAAGGTCGTAGTGGAGAAGCTGGAGGTGCAGAGACTGCAGAGCACTAAAGAGGCCGATGACTTGCATAAAGCTATCACTGACCTTGAAAAGGAGAGGGAGAAATTGAAGAGGGAGGCCGAGGACCTTCAGAACAAATCTAAAAAGGTATGGAGATTGGTTTTAATGCTATTCCAAAACAACTAGTACTAGTATCCATCGTAATCATCATGATACACATATATTTTGTTACAATGGAGTTTGCACATATTTTAACACAGAAATATTATTCTTTATATAAATGCAATTAAATGCAATGCACACATCGCATGATAGTTGATATTTTTCGGGGGCATTTCCAATTGTCATATCCTCTGAAGATTCAAATAGATGTTTTATTAATATGTCGTTTTTGTGATTATTTTTTAATGAATAGATGGCTGACGCCCAGCAGGAGCAAATCAAGCAGGAGACGACCATTCTGCAGCAGTCATTCCTTTCGGAGAAGGAGCTGCTGCTCAAACGAGAAAAGGGCATCGAAGAAGAGAAGAAGAAGCTTGAGAAGCTGTTTGCAGAGGAGGTAGCGAAGGCCAAGGCTCTGAAGGATGAGCAGGAACGTCAAAAGAAGCAAATGGAAGAGGAGAACAAGAAGCTTCAGGCCTCCATGGATGCCGCCTTGAAAAAACAAAAGAATGCAGAGGATGAAATGAAAAAGAAACAGAAAGAGATGGAGGAACTTGAGAAGAAGCGTCTTGAACAAGAGAAGACTTTGGCAGCGGAAAACAAAAAGCTCAGGGAGAAGCTGCATGAACTTGAGGTTGCTCCAAAACCAGCGACGTCACAGATCAAGGATGTTCAAGCCGGCATCTCTCAAGAGAAGATTGTCGCTGTAACCGTGGATACCACTAAGAAAGTGTTCAATGGCTCCACTGAAGTGGATAGCACCAAGAAAGATATAGATTCGCGATTAGCCTTCGATGGAATCAGGGAGAAGGTTCCAGCCGAAAGACTACATGAGATTGGTATTCTCACCAAAAAGGAGCTTGACAAACTGAAGAAAGGCAAAGTCACTGTGCAAGAGTTAGGGAAAATGGATAAGGTTAGATCTTGTCTCAAGGGCCAAAACTGTCTTGGGGCCATATTAACCCCATCCAAAGACAAAATGAGTGTCTATCAGGCCATGAAAGAGAAGAAGATTAACCCCAGCACTGCAGAAATGCTGTTGGAAGCTCAGGCAGCTACTGGTTACATCGTAGATCCAGTCCGAAACAAAGTGTTATCTGTTGATGAGGCTGTAAAGGAGGAGCTCGTAGGTCCTGAGCTCCATAACAAGATGCTCTCTGCAGAAAGAGCAGCCAGTGGCTTTAAGGATCCCTACACTGGGGCCAGAATCTCTGTCTTTGAGGCTATGAAGAAGGGACTCATTGAAAGGGACCAAGCCATAAAACTAATGGATGTACAACTTGCCACTGGAGGCATTATTGACCCTGTTAACAGTCATAGAGTTCCTCTTCAAGTGGCCTACACCCAGGGCCAGTTTGATGAAGAGATGAATAAGAAACTCACCGAGCCCAGTGACGAATGCAAGTTGTTCATTGATCCTAGCACTCTGGAGCATCTCACGTACAAACAGCTCCTAGATAAGTGCACTAAGGATGCAGAAACGGGCCTGTTAGTCCTACCAGTAACGGAGACAGCAGCTGAAAGTGAGACGGCATACACAGACAAAGAGACTCAAGATTTACTCAGCAAGTCAAATGTCACTGTGCCTTTTGGGAAATTCAAAGGCAAAACAGTCACTATTTGGGAAGTCATTAATTCTGAATATTTTACTGTGGAACAAAGGAGGGAATTGATTCGTCAGTACAAAACCGGCAAAATCACAGTGGAAAAGATTATTAAAATTGTCATTACTGTCATGGAAGACAAAGAAAAGAAGAATGAAAATGTCTTTGAAGGTCTGAGGAATGAAGTCTCTGCAAGTGAACTTTTAGAAGCCAAGGTCATCACCAAAGACTTGTTCAACAAGTTGAGCAACAAAGAAATAACGGTTAAAGAACTCTCTGAAAATGCTTCAGTAAAGAAGGCACTAAAAGGAACACATAGCATCGCAGGGGTGATGAATGAATCAAACAAGGAAAAACTGCCCTTCTATGAAGCTATGAAGAAGGAGATTCTGTCAATGGAAACAGCGGTGAATCTTCTCGAAGCCCAAGCAGCAACTGGCTTCATAATTGACCCTGTCAAAAATGAGAAAGTCACTGTTGATGAAGCCGTTAAGTCAGGTCTTGTTGGTCCTGAGCTTCATGAAAAACTTCTGTCTGCTGAGAGGGCTGTCAATGGCTACAAAGACCCATACACGGGGAAGACTATATCACTGTATGAAGCCATGACCAAGGGCCTTATAAAGAAGGACCATGGCATTCGTCTGCTTGAAGCACAGATCTCCACCGGAGGAATAGTTGACCCTGTTAAAAGCTATCGTATTCCTCATGAGGTCGCCTGCAAACGGGGATACTTCGACGACGAAATGAGCAATAGCCTGAACAAAAACACGGCCGAAACCAAAGTTTTCTATGATCCTAACTCACAGGAAGAGGCATCCTATGCTCAGCTCCTGAAAAAATGCATCACAGACAAAGACACTGGGCTTCCTCTACTTCTACTGTCGAAGAAAGCAATAAAGTCAAAGGAGGCCCATCAGCAAATCACTGAAGCTAAAACTCAGGAGGCTTTGGACCATGCCACTATGGAGCTAGATTATGGACCCTTCAAGGGAAGAAAAATCACAATTTGGGAGATCATAAACTCTGAATACATCACCGAGGTGCAAAGAATAGAGTTGATTCGACAGTACAGAATTGGACACGTGACTATTGAAAGGCTGATTACCATGGTTGTTACTATGGTTGAAGAACGAGAGGAGGTAGCAAAAGAAAATATGTGTTTTGAGGGACTTCGCTCACCTGTCTCTGCCAGCTCACTGTTTGACTCCAACATCATTGATAAGGCTACATTTGATCAACTCAAAGAGGGCAAGAAGCAGCCTAAAGAAGTTAGTGACACTGACATGGTCAAGATGTATTTGCAGGGAACAAACTGCGTTGCAGGTGTCCTCATGAAGAATTCAAATGAAAAACTAAGCATTTATCAAGCAATGAAAAACAATACTTTGCAAGAAAATACTGGGCTTTCACTGCTGGAGGCCCAAGCTGCAACCGGTTTCATGATTGACCCTGTCAAAAATCGGAAGTTTTCTGTTGATGATGCTGTGAAGGAAGGAGTTGTTGGCCCAGAGCTTCATGAAAAGCTTCTGTCAGCTGAAAAGGCGGTGACCGGATACAAAGACCCATACACCGGCAATACGATTTCACTGTTCCAAGCCATGAAGAAGGAACTAGTCCTACGAGAGCATGCTATTCCCCTTCTAGAAGCTCAGTTGACTACCGGTGGTATCATTGATCCAGTCAGCAGCCATCGTGTACCCACTGACGTGGCAATTCAGCGTGGCTGTTTTAACAAACAGATGGCAAAATCCTTTAGTGAGCCTTCAGGTGATGTTAAAGGCTTCACTGATCCCAACACCAATGAGAGTGTAACCTACAAGCAACTGCTTGAGAAATCAACACGAGATCCTAATTCTGGTCTGTGCTACCTGCCTCTGACAAAGGCTGAAGCTCCTGCTCCAACTGAAACATCTTACCAGTACACAGAGGAGCAAGCCCAGACTGACCTAGCAAACACAGAAATTGCTATTCCTCATGAAAGTTTCACAGGAAAATCGACGACACTGTGGGATGTCATGAGCTCAAATATGCTTCCCGAAGAGGAAAAGCGCCGTCTCTTGGAACAGTATCGCTCAGGAAAAATTTCAAAGGACAGGATGCTCATCATCATCATCGAAATCATTGAACAAAGGGAAGTTCTGAAGACGGAGCAAGGCATGTCATGTGATGTTATCAGGAGAAGAGTAACAATCGAAGAGCTGTACAATGCTAGAATCATTGACCTGCAAACATACAACCTGCTGAAGCAAGAGAAGTTGACACCACGTGAAGTAATGGAAATGCCCTCAGTGAAAAAGTATCTCTTTGGTACTGGCTGCATTGCTGGAATCATGTCAGATAACCCTCCGAAAATCAGCATTTACCAGGCTATGAAGAGAGGACTTATAAGCTCTGAGATTGGCCTAAATCTCCTCGAGGCCCAAGCTGCAACAGGATTTATGGTCGATCCAGTGAAAGATGAACTTCTCACAGTCGATGAGGCAGTTCGCAAAGGACTTGTAGGTCCTGAAGTCCATGACAAACTTCTCTCTGCAGAGAGGGCAGTCACCGGTTACAAGGATCCATACAGCGGGAAAGTCATTTCTCTGTTCCAGGCTATGAAGAAGGATCTTGTTACCGAAGATTATGCCCTTAGGCTATTGGAGGCACAGATTGCGACCGGTGGGTTGATGGATCCCGAATACTACTTCCACCTCCCCATAGATGTTGCTTTGCAACGTGGATACATGAACAAGGAGACACATGACAGGCTATGTGATCCTAATTGCGACGTGCGTGGTTACACTAATCCCACCACAGATGAGAAACAGACCTATGGCCAGCTGGTAAAAAGATGCAAACTGGATAAAGAGAGCGGCTTGCGTTTGTTGTCCCTGGCAGACAGAAACCTTCTCTTCAAAGGTCTCAGGAAGCAGATCACCATCGATGAGCTCCTTCGCTCTCAGATTATCGACCAAAAGATGTACGACGACCTCACTGAGGGTTTGATTTCAGTGGAAGAGGTCAGCCGAGACCTTAAGAAGTTCCTGGAGGGCACCAGCTCTATTGCCGGAGTTTACGTGGAATCTAGCAAAGATCGTCTGTCTATCTACCAAGCAATGAAGAAGAACATGATCAGACCAGGAACTGCCTTTGAGCTTCTTGAAGCACAAGCCGCCACAGGATATGTAATCGATCCTATTAAGAACCTAAAGCTAAACGTAAACGATGCAGTAAAAATGGCAATTGTAGGCCCAGAGTTCAAGGATAAACTACTGTCTGCTGAGCGTGCAGTAACAGGCTACAAGGACCCCTATTCTGGCAAGATCATCTCACTATTCCAGGCCATGAAGAAGGGCCTCATCTTAAAAGATCATGGAATCCGCCTGTTGGAGGCTCAGATTGCTACTGGTGGAATCATCGACCCAGAGGAGAGCCATCGCTTGCCTGTTGAAGCGGCGTATGAACGGGGCCTCTTCGATGAGGAGATGAACGAAATACTCACTGACCCATCGGATGACACCAAAGGCTTCTTCGACCCCAACACGGAGGAAAACCTCACCTACCTGCAGCTCATGGAGAGATGCATGACAGACCCAGAGACTGGCCTTGCTCTTCTTCTGATGAAAGAAAAGAAGCGTGAGAGAAAGACGTCCTCCAAGTCATCTGTGCGGAAACGCAGGGTCGTCATCGTTGACCCTGAGACGGGAAAGGAGATGACCGTGTACGAGGCGTATCACAAGGGGCTTATTGACCACCAGACCTACCTAGAGCTGGCAGAGCAGGAGTGTGAATGGGAGGAAATTACAAACACCTTGTCAGATGGAGTTGTCAAGTCGATGATCATTGACCGAAGATCAGGGAGACAGTATGACATTGATGACGCCATATTAAAGGGTCTCATTGACAAGTCCGCTCTGGATCAGTACAGGGCGGGAAGCCTGTCCATCACAGAGTTTGCCGACATGCTGTCTGGAAACACAAGTGGTGCCAGGTCTCGCACTTCCTCATTTGGCTCCACTTCATCTTTTTCCAATAGTCCAGCGCCCTCGGTGAAGACCCCGGCCGTTACCTGGAACGACCCAACAGAGGAGAGTGGTCCAGTCGCTGGTATTCTGGACACAGACACACTTGAGAAGGTGTCTGTCACAGAGGCCATTCACAGGAACCTTGTGGACAATATCACAGGTCAACGGTTGCTGGAAGCCCAGGCCTGTACAGGAGGCATCATTGACCCTAACACTGGTGAGAAGTTTGCAGTTACAGATGCAATGAACAAAGGCCTTGTTGATAAGATAATGGTGGATCGCATCAATCTGGCTCAGAAGGCTTATAATGGCTTTGAGGACCCCAGAACAAAAACTAGGATGTCAGCCGCCCAAGCGCTCAAGAAAGGCTGGCTGTACTACGAGGCTGGACAACGATTCCTCGAAGTTCAATATCTCACTGGTGGATTGATTGAGCCAGAAATAACCAGCAGAGTCTCCATAGATGATGCTTTAAAGAAGGGCTCCTTGGACGCACGCACTGCACAGAAACTCAGAGATGTGAGTGCATACTCCAAGTATCTCACATGCCCGAAAACCAAGCTTAAAATCTCTTACAAGGATGCAATGGATCGCAGCATGATAGAAGAGGGCTCTGGTCTACGACTACTGGAAGCGTCTTCTCAATCAAGCAAAGGCCTTTACAGCCCTTACAGTGTTAGTGGGTCTGGCTCAGCTACTGGGTCACGGTCCGGTTCAAGGACAGGCTCCAGGTCTGGCTCGAGAAGAGGCAGCTTTGATGCAACAGGGTCCAGTTTCACCACAACCTTCTCCTCATCCTCCACCGCCTATAGCTCACCTAGTTATGGCCGCAGATACTGATATCTGGAACAGGATGGAAATGTTCTCAAATGAAAATATGTTAGAGACAATAGAACCACAGTGCTTATTTTATCTCCACTTTACAAACAGACATTGGCCTCATTCTGCTCTGCGTTTGGCTGGCAAGGGATAGGTGCTATTCTGGTTATTTTTGAAATATTATTTTCACAAACTGACAATTTTTTTTCCTGATTTAAGAGTACTTATTGCAAAGCCTACATTTATTTTCAAAGTTGACTCTTACATTTGTGGTGTTGTCGTGAAAATTCCAAGCATACGAGGGCTTTCTTCTGCTATATTCTATAACCAAAAACCTTCATATCCATTTATCTTTGCAATGCTGATCTTGAAATTCTGCGTGTAAAAACAGCTGAGCAGAGCTGTGTGTATGTGTATTTATATATAAATATAAAACGGGAAAGAAAGATGGGATGCCACATTGCAGAGCAGAAAAAGTCTGAAATACTGTATCCCTGTCCAACCAAGTAAAACACATCCTCTAGAGCAACTGGGCCCCAAATGACGTCAAGTCAAAAGCAAACAGACCAGACAAACAACCAGAAACCAACGGAGAACAGAGGAAACAACTGATGAAAAACGATCAAAATCAACCGGCCAAACACTTTATCAAACATCAAGATCTAAACAGACAAGCCACTTCCCCGACTTCACAACTCCCTGAATATGTAAGTAGCCCAAGAACAACCTAAGAAAAATAGTTTTTGTATGATGCTGTATGGATATGTCCAGCCTTTCGGGTGTTTGCCTTACTGTCCACTCCCTTCCTCCCTGTTTGTTCAGATACTCCGTCCACAAGTCTTGTCTGCTGTCTTCCACCAAACTCTGTTGGCCGAGGCCTTGCTTTGGACAGAAGCCCAGACTGAATTTCACAAGCTCCTTATTCTGTGTTGACATCCATCTCAATGTTAGATCTAATCCAATATTTTATTTGAATGAATTAAAATACAAAAGTGAACCGCTTCTGGTCAGCTGTAGCCACGCTAAGTGCCTACACGGTTACTAACACGGTTGAAGGTCAGAAAAGATGGCGTCGGAGGTGTGAGTTGCTCGTTGCATGACTGAAAGATGAGCACGCCACCTGTCGTTCTGGTTAACAATGTGTGTTTAATCGGATAAGCTTCCCTGCAGCCACGGCTCTCCGTATCTAAAAAACACAATAGCATCTGCTTCCACTTTCAAGATAATAATATAGAGATTTGCACAGGGCTCGTGGTTTGAATGTGTCATTATGTGTAATGCGTTTTAATCCGTATCACATTTTTGCTTTGTTGTTTGTGGTTTTTTTTCAAAATAGTTGTTTGTTCCACTTACTGTATATTGCTGTAAAGAAGACTGGAATAGAGTCGGTTTGCGTTATTTGGGGAAAAGATCGCAAAGCTTCATCACCATGGCAACCGATCCGATATTGTTTTTGACCAGCTTATATATCTTTTTTTTTTACGACAGATTTCCTTCATACAGCATCGCATTCTATGAATATACCGTTTCTTTACATATTATATTTTTTGGCTTTGCATGTTTTATTAACTGAGAAGATGGAATATGACACGATTTGATCCATATTTTTTTCTTTTACGTTATGAAAAAAAGGTTTGAAGGATGTATTTTAATAAGATGTGTTGTCAGGCCTCGTTTAAAATGGTGTATTTATAGTTCAACAGCAAAAAATGATTTTAACGCCATAAGAAATGTAAATAAACACTGAAAGTGATATATCCAGGCAAGCCTTATGATGTTTGTCTTAATTGTGATTATTTTGTGTTATCCTTAAACAAACAGACATACAGCATGTGACAAGGTCACACACGTTATAATTGTCTATTAAGTCAGTATTAAATATCAGCAGCATTGTACAGTTAACACTCAATGTGAACTGCGTGCACGGAGACGATGCAACTGATTTCATAAGCTTTCTACCGGTGTTCAGAAGCCAGGAGGTTGAATGCTTTATAAACCATCTGTTCAATTAATATTGTAGACCGGCCCCAGTGTTGGCTGGTCTACACTGTGGATATTATCCATATTTTCAATGCTGTTTCTCTCCGGATCTCACGATAAGTATAGGATGTGAGCTTGTAGTGAGTTTGTGATTATTTGGCTAAACATCACAGGGCGGCGAGGCTAAATATAAATTATGCGCTAACGTAACGGTATTACGTTAACTGTATTATTATCGATTGTTTTCTTGCCAAAAAAATAAATCATTCATTTTATCATTGTTATTGTGGACCACAATAAAAAATGATAAAATGAATGATTTATTTTTTGATAAAAAAAGATTCGTTTGTACCTACCTAGAAATAAAAAAATGAATGATGAAATATAAACTCATGAATAAGTATTTCAACTGTTATTACACATTGTCATACTTACCTTATCATCATTCACAACACAAACCTCAGCGGGAATCAAACCCAGAACAGTCTCCAGAACTGCTTACCTGCAGCTCTTAGAACGACCCAACCAGACGCTGGCTAAGTCATCCTCTGAGTTTATGACATTACAATTCACATGACAGTGTCCAAAAGGTTGTGGTGTTCTCAAGGAGAAACTACAAAGCTTAAGTCAGGTCGAGTGCATGTGGATAGGTAGATGAAGCTCCCTATGGCCTCCCTGTACTTTTTGGGTTCTTCCATTTTTATAGCATTTTTGGTGTATTCTAGCTTTTGCTCACGGGGGTTTCCCTCGGTTTGCAGTCCTGCATGTCAAACCTCTCTAGTACTTTGTTCACATATCTTCCCTGTGACATTTTGATACAACCATCTGTCTGGTTAAAGTCAATACCAAGGAAGTGTCTCAGTTTGCTTAAGTCTTTCATTTTAAATCTAGCGGTAAGTGTTACCGGCCTCAGACCTAGGGGAGTCTGGGTCGGTCCAAGTGATACACAGGCATGGTGCACTGTGGATCTGTGAAACACCAAGAACAACACACCTTACATTCTCATGCCTTGCTCAGCCGGCAGCGGTTTATTACTAAACATGCAGCATCTCAACATCACAATCATATCATTTCAAGTTCTCAACATCAAAAATATTGTTTAACAGTCCAACAGACAGTTTACTTCACAATATTGCAAAAATACAATAAATCAAATAATACAAAAATACAATGTATTCTTCATAAAACCAAAATAAAGTGCAAAACAATAACCCTTCTGTATTCTTTACTCCAAATACCATTCGCTCAAATACAGAAAATAACATGAACACGTTTTCAGTCACACGCGCACGGACACACGCGCACCACGTGTGCTTTCTGTGGTGAAACACAGTGGAACAAACTACCTGGCAGCAGCCATTATTCAACTCGACAAAACAATACAACTATTCGTCCAAACTTACTTCAGGTACACTCAAAACGTTACAAAACATGTCACTGACAGTTCACATTAGTTTTAACACCCTTGGGAATGTTTTAGATAGTTATATGCTTACCTGTGAAACATGAAGAACAAGACACGTTACATTCTCATGCCTTGCTCAGCCCGCAGCGGTTTATTAGTGAGCTGCGCATGGTAGGGCCAAGACTAGTGTTTCCTCTATGGTTCACAGGAGCGCAGGAGCGCCATCTACTGACTTGGAAGTCTAATAAGATGTGGGTAGTTCTGATAATCTATTAGAGTAGTTCTGATCATCTTAAAGAATGGGGGGTGTATGTTTTACTGCGAAACTTTAAATAGAGGCATTTTCTGAACCCTCTACATAAGCATCTCTTTTACATCTTTCAGTACTTTTTCGTTACTCGCTGCTATTATTAGATGGTCCACCCATATGATCATAATAACCTTGTCATCTTGTTTCTCTCTTGTATATACACAGTGGTTATCAGTTAAGCATGCATGTAAGACTGCATTCCAGTTCCTGCCTTCTTCTTCTTCTTCTTTCGTGTATCATCATCATATGTCCAGCTCAGTGTCACAAAGCCACGCTCTCGTCTCTGGTCCCACATGGAAGAGGCCAGCCTCTGAAGGAGGTCTGTACAGAGGACAGGTGGTGATTATGTGGTCGGCAGTCTGCTCAGGCTCGCCACACTCACATACTGCGCTGTCTGCCAGGCCCCACTCCTTCATGGACGCTTTGAAGCGACCAACCCCAGTACGGAGGCGGTTCAGCAGGGTCCAATGCCGGCGTGGTAGATGTTCTCCTTCGACTCCATCTCCCGGATCTTGGATGTGATGGTGCAGACGTGTGGGCTCAGCCGACTCCCATTCCTGCTTCCAGGAAGTTGCTAGCCATGCCCTTGTAGACAGGTCCTCAGGGATGGAACCAAGCATCTCTTGTGCTGTCCTGTTGTAGGGGTGACGGGACTTGAGTCTGCTTGGGGGCGCTGCCTTTGTTGTTGTTTCATGCAGGATATGCCAGTCATGTTCTTGGGCTTTCCTTGCAAGTGCGAGGATAGCGGCCTCTCGTCGGAGACCGGCCGGGGCAATTCCCGCTAGGACTGGCAGGTAGGACACGGGGGTGGGCTTTAGGCAACCGGTTATGATCCGAAGGGCATTGTTGATGATAGGATCAACCTTCTTCACATGTGGGCTTCTACTCCAGACTGGGGCGCAGTATTCGGCAGCAGAGAACACCAGGGCTTGTGTGGAGATTCGTAGTGTCCTGGCGGAGGCACCCCAGGTTGTGCCAGCAAGGCGGCGGATAAGCGAGACCCTTGCTGTCACTTTGGCTCTCACGTCCTCAAGGTGCCGTTTGTAGGACAGTGTCCTGTCCAGCCGAACACCGAGGTACTTGGGGGCTAGTTGGTGCTCCAGACGCTTGTTGTCGACGGACACCGACAGTTCCCTTTTGGCCTCTCCGTTGCACAGGTGGTATGCGGCCGACACAGTCTTCCCAGTACTGAGCTGCAGACGCCACTTGCGCAGGTAGGCAGCCAAGATGCTCATGTCCTGGTTGAGACCCTGTTCCACCGCTGACCATGTTGTTCGACGCAACATGATGGCCAGATCATCCGCGTAACCATATTGTCTGGATGTTGTCTCCGGGAGGTCGTGGATGTAAATATTGAACAGCAGTGGTGAGAGGACAGACCCCTGTGGCACCCCGTTTCTCAATCTCCTCAGTCTGCTTCGCTGGCCATCGCTGGTTCGGAGAATGAAGCTGCGGTTGGACAGCATCTCCATTATGAACTTCACCATATGCCGGTCTGGGATAGTCCTCAGCAGCTTCAGGTGAAGTCCACGGTGCCAGACGGTGTCATATGCGGCTGTTAGGTCAAGCAACACAACCCCAACTTTCTCTTTGGCCTGAAAGCTGTCCTCGATGTCCTGGGTGAGCAGGGTTACCTGATCTACTGTTGACCTGCCCCGCCGGAAACCAGCCTGTTCCCTTGGAAGCTGTGGGTCCACTACTGGCTCTATGCGGCTGAGGATCATCCTCTCCAGTATCTTGAATGGGACGCAGAGCAGCGAGATGGGTCTGTAGGCCTTAGGGCAGGGATATTCAACTGGCGGCCCGCGGGCCAAATCCGGCCCGCGGGGAGCTTTCTCGTGGCCCCTGGAACGCACTCCATATTCCAATGTAAAAAAATAAAAAATAAAAATAAAAAAATATTAAAATGTATAATCATTTAAATAAATGTCAATATATGTTCGCTATTATGTTATCCGAATTAAATGAGTCCAAATGATTTCTCCTTCAATAGTTCTTAAAAGGCAATCTTGCATTGGACTGATCAGCGTGTAATTATCGCGACATTGTGTCAATCTCGTTACTCTCATTACTGATCCGAAATGAGCGGAGAGAAACGGCGGAAAATTGACGGTGAAAACCGACACTTCAACCCCAAATGGACTGATGATTTTGTATTTATTTGACCATCGCACGCCAATCCTAGACCTTTATGTTTAATATGTCAAATAACTGTTTCAGTCTGCAAGGTTGCTAATGTGAGGCGCCACTATGAGACCAAGCATGCTGCTAACTTCAATGCTGCTTACCCGCCTGGTAGCACAGCTAGACGTGGTCAAATAGAAATACTTAAATCTTCTTACACTGCATCAACCACTATTCTTACAACTGCTTATGCCAGGACGAGAATCCAGACCCCTGCCAGTTATCATTTGCCCGTTGAGGGATTGTTCTGTTTTAGCCACCTCGGGAACCTTGTGTGAAATAAATATCCGTTTACCCGACTGCGTCTCGCTCTCCCTCCTTATATTCCGCAGCAGACCACAAATCTGCCACAGTAGCCTACATTACTATTTTGGTTGCCTATTTTACTACTACTACTACTACTACAATAATAATAACAATAATAATAATCATTATTATAATTGCATGGTTGGTTGTACAATAACAATGGCATTTGTTCATTTTCGTTGTCATAGTCTTGTGGCCCTCGCCTTCAAGACATTTTACAATTGTGGCCCCCTTCCTAATCTAGTTGAATACCCCTGCCTTAGGGTCTTCCGCAGTTTTGCCTGGTTTCAGCAGGGCAATAACAGCAGCACGGCGCCAGGTCTTCGGCAGTTTGGACCTCTGGAAGCAGGATGAGAAAAAAGAGCACAGCCAGGCAGATGTTGTCTCACTCTGGTGGGTCACGAACTCTGGGTGGATGTTGTCATGCCCCGGGGACTTGCCTTGCCTAAGGTTGCCGATGGCCGCCCTAAGTTCAGCTGTTGAAAACTGTCCGGACATGTCAACATCGACACTGGATGCCCTAGAGAGGGAAGATATCTCGCACAGTTCCTGCCTGATTGCTTTAAACCAAATAGTGATTTCTGTAACCTTCATACCAGCTCTTCACCTGTGTCAGACCTTTTCTCCTAACCCTCTGGTTGCTCAATATAGATCTCAAAGTCTATCGGTGCGTGCAAACAGGCTGTTTTGACATCCATTTGATGTAGAATGAGATTCTCCTGTGCTGCTTTTTGTATGACCACTCTTACACACGTCATGTCGGCTGTAGGTGAGAATGTCTCCTCATAGTCAGTCCCCTCTTTCTGGCTATAGCCCTTTAACCCTATAGCCCTTTGCAACAAATCTGGCTTTGAATTTGTCTGCTCCATCAATGTCACTTTCTACAGCGTCCACCCATCTACCCCCACTGGCCTGTTGACAGCGTCCACCCATCTACCCCCACTGGCCTGTTGACAGCGTCCACCCATCTACCCCCACTGGCCTGTTGACAGCGTCCACCCATCTACCCCCACTGGCCTGTTGACAGCGTCCACCCATCTACCCCCACTGGCCTGTTGCCGGGGGGCAAAGTGGGAAAAGCAAATGTCTCATTTTCCTCATCCATGGCATTTTTCCACTGCTTTGATTTGGCTGATGTTATAGCCTCCTGGTAGGTTTGAGGGATATCACAAACAGCTCTATAACAAAAATCTACACAAGTTTGTAGCTTATCCTCAATGTCCTCAGTGTCCTCAGTCATGAAATCGTCCAGGTAAACTGGCTTTCTCTTGCTCCTAGGTGCTGACCATGTCCAGCTGTGCTTGGTCAGTACGTTCAAGTACAGCCACATAAATACCTCTGAACACCTTGCTCATGTACACTTTCTACGTTTTCGTTAGCAATATTGTCTTTGTTGCTACTCGCCCTAAGGTGTACCTCCACCATGCTCGGTGTTTGACTCTTGCGTTTGGGTTTCTTTTTCTTGAGCTGTCTTAGTCACACATTGGACCAGCCGGCGTTTCCTCTCTGGACGTGGTCATACACCAAGTAGGCTGGGCTGTTTTTGTCATAGCCTACGAAAACACCTTGGTGGCACTTTGAGTCAAGCTTTCCCTTTTCTTGTGTGTATGTGAAACACTCACACCCAAAACCCAGAACAATATATGCTCACAGTAGGTATAAGGACCTAAATGACCTAATACTCTACACCAAGGTTTCCAAGGAGGTGAGTGTTATTAGCAGGACTTGAACTAACATCTCAAAAGCTATTAATCAATATACTGTATCTGTCTTCAGCACCACAACACTTATGATTAGGTCTTAATTGATTTGGTATTAATGGATATTACAATCCATCCCCTCAACACGCAAGGTGTCCGGCTGATTGTGGTGGCCTTCTGTTGGGTGCTCACATAAAACCGCTCTCTCGCATCACCAAGTGGCTCAGGAACCGCCGCTGGTCAGCCCTGATTAACGCAATAGAGTAAGAATGACCTCCTGGCGTACTTAGCTATTCATTTGCATGCTTCTCCAGAATTGTTAGATGTTGTTTTTTTTGGAGATGGACATGACCAGTCTCATGCATCGCTTTGTGCTGAGCAAGTTTTAATTAGAACAAAGTGTTCGAAGTCACACAAGTTTCTCAGCTTCTGTGGAATTTCAAGGAAAGATGAAGAGGTGAAGCTGAAGCCGTCAGACAGGTCGCCGGTATGCGCGTGATGCCGTCACCCCGCCGGCACTCCCCGTTGGCCCAGATAACGACCGCTGATGGAGAGTACTTCACCGCAGTGTGTCAAACACGACATGCTAATCCAAAAGGTGAATCGGATTACCCAACCGAGACCGGTTGTCAAAAAGTGTAGTCAAACATTGTGTGTGTGTGTGTGTGTGTGTGTGTGTGTGTGTGTGTGTGTGTGTGTGTGTGTGTGTGTGTGTGTGTGTGTGTTCGCGAACAACATTAAGTGCGGGGGGGGGGGGGGGGGGGGGGTATAATCTGTCGTCCTCGGGGCCCCCTTCCAGCTCGGGGCCCCAGGCAATTGCCTACTTTGCCTACACTGTTGCGACGCCCCTGTGTGTGTGTGTGTGTGTGTGTGTGTGTGTGTGTGTGTGTGTGTGTGTGTGTGTGTGTGTGTGTGTGTGTGTGTGTGTGTGTGTGTGTGTGTGTGTGTGTGTGTGTGTGTGTGTGTGTGTGTGTGTGATTAAACAAAAACCTTTACCCACGTCCGTAAGGAACGACTGGAATGTATAATCCTAATAATACAATTTCAATTCAAACTGAATCAGTCTACCCTTCTGCCCTTTATTTCCCTCCAATGTTATTTTATGTTGTTTTCCTTCAGGTGACACACACACATTTGTGCTACTTTAAGCAGAGCTCCAGATGAGCGTGTGTGTGTGTGTGTGTGTGTGTGTGTGTGTGTGTGTGTGTGTGTGTGTGTGTGTGTGTGTGTGTGTGTGTGTGTGTGTGTTCAGAGCGTGGGTGTGTGTGTATGTGTGTGTGTGTGCGTCCCCCGGTCCACCGGAGTTCAGAGTGTGTGTGTGTGTGTGTGTGTGTGTGTGTGTGTGTGTGTGTGTGTGTGTGTGTGTGTGTGTGTGTGTGTGTGTGTGTGTGTGTTCAGAGCGTGTCCCCCCCCCTCTCACTCGGAGTTCAGAGCGTGGGTGTGGTGAGGGAACGGCCTGTTGGACAATAGAGAGAATATTAAGACAACATTCCAGGGTCTTACCAGCCTCAGCGAGGCCAGTGAGAAAGGGAGGGAGGGAGGGAGAGAAGGGGGGGATTGAAGGGAGGGAGGGAGCAAGGAGAGAGAGAGGGGAGATAGAAAGGAAGAGGGGGCGGGTAGGAAGGTGGGAGGAGAGGAAGGAGGGGAGGGGAGGAGGGAAGGAGGGAGAAAGGGAGGGAAGGAAGGAAGGAGGGAGGGTGAGAGAGAAATTTCCACCAGGTTTTATTTTTAAAGTGGAAAAAGTAAGGAGGCCCACTTGAAGCAAAGAAAGCAGGTTTTGTATTAGTGGCGCAATGTTTCTGTGTCAGTGGGGCCTTTGTAAGGGTTTTTTTTTAATGCTACACACGTCAGCTGGCAAACTGCCGACCGTACGACGTGAGACGGAAGTAAAACTCAAACTGCTGTCATTTGAAAAGGTGAAAGGCCCAACGCCTGGGAGCTGTCAGTGGTGACAGGTGGAGAGGGCTTTTGAATCACGACCACGATGCGTCCACCTCCTCTCTGTACAGCAATCAGAACACAAGGTCCTTTTGTAATGGTTAGTGACGGTCACGTTCCTATGAGGAGATCACAACATACTAAATAAGCAAAAAGCGAAAGCAGCATTTTCTTATGTGCTCATCGCCGTCTCGGATCACATTCATTCCTCTTTTGGACAAGAAACCGTCATTTCTTGTGACGTTTGAGGTGCGGTGCAGTGGGCGGATATTGAGTAATAAATCATTTTGGATGTTGTCTTTTGACATCGGTGCGTGCCTGGTGTGTCTTTGATTCATTATGACATGTTCAGTGGCCTACTCAAGTCATTAAATATGATATTTCCTTCTGTATTCTGTTGCTGCGTTAGCCTGACCTGACCTTCTCAAACTTGGGTTGGTTTTGGCTCCGGGGGAAAACAGCAGATGTTATCTCCACGTTTTATAGAACCAGGGAAGAATGGAACAGTTTGCAGATGAGGGAAGAGAATATATTGTGTCTGTTCTCTGAAGATCAAACAAGGCATGGACCAGAAAGCTTGAGGCCACATCCGGATTCAATTAGAATGATTCTGGTAGATCACTGATTCTGGTAGCTGACTGATTCTGGTAGACTGATACCGTTTTCACACTGGGCTTAAATACGGTATTCGCGGTGCTGCGAAACTAGTTTTGTTTCTCTTTTACTTTCACACTGGCAAGTAATGCGCATTTGCTACCCAACTAGTGCACATTAACTAATCCACCTTGGGGAGGGGGTTTCGATCCAGAAGTAACTAGTTCAGGTGTAACGCAATAAAACTACTACGGGTTTGGCTTCCCGTGTGTGTGTGTGTGTGAACAGAATCTTTAATGCGCATTACTTTCACTTCACACAAAACTTACCAGTCTCCTAATTTAATGCGCATTCTCTTCTCTATCGTGTGTGTGAACGCAAACCTGGTATCGAGTTTGCAGCGAATCGCGAATTAGAAGAGTGTGAACATAAGTGGATTCCATGCGCACTAACTAATACAGTATCCACTCCCGTGTTAACTAATACGGGAGTCCATACCGTATGCAGTGTGAAAACGGTATAATTCTGGCTGATCCAGGTGCTGGCTGACTGATTATGGCTGACTGATTCTAGTGCTGGTCAACAGAGTCTGGTAGACTGATTCATGGTGCTTACTGACTGATTCATGGTGCTAGCTGACTGATTCATGGTACTAGCTGACTGATTATGGTAGGTGACTGATTCATGGTACTAGCTGACTGATTATGGCTGACTGATTCTAGTGCTGGTCAACAGAGTCTGGTAGACTGATTCATGGTGCTTACTGACTGATTCATGGTGCTAGCTGACTGATTCATGGTACTAGCTGACTGATTATGGCTGACTGATTCTAGTGCTGGTCAACAGAGTCTGGTAGACTGATTCATGGTGCTTACTGACTGATTCATGGTACTAGCTGACTGATTCTGGCTGACTGATTCTAGTGCTGGTCAACAGAGTCTGGTAGACTGATTCATGGTGCTGGCTGACTGATTCTGATGCTGGCTGACTGATTCTGGTAGCTGGCTGATTAATGGTTCTGGCTAACTGATCCTCCTGTCCTACCTCTTTCCCTCCCCCCTCCCCCCCTCCCCCCCTCCCCCCCTCCCCCCCTTCCTCTCCTCTCCTCCCTCCTAACCTCCCTTGCTCACTGATTCCAGTTGACTGATTGTTGGACTGGATGTGAGCCAAACTAATGCTTTGTTTTACAGTACAGACACCGTTTCATAGGGTACTAAGATAGCTATATAAATACAATCAACAATGGGCCAAGAAGATTCTTAGCTAATCATTAAAAGACTGACACAAGATGAAAGATGAAATGATAGCTGTCCGGTTCTATGCCCAATAAAAAGGCCCAGAATAATCAGTTTGTGCACATTGTGCTATTGACATTGATAGCTGACAGTAGAATTATACAATTAGAGCTGAGTGTGAAATTCTGCAAAACTCCTTTGAGCTGTGGGTGTTGGTCACAGAGGAGTGAGAGTTATCCTGTTGCCCAAGAGTTATCTTGGGCAACATTCAGTGCATGATTAAACTCTTCTGTTTGAGTCTGAGCTACATGGCGTCCTACACAGACGAACAGATGTGCAACACAGGTCTTCACGTATTTGTCATGTGAACCGGTAATTTGATGAATTACATGACACTGTTGTTGTGTCGATACTGCCCGTTAGGGATCTCTCTCTCTCTCTCTCTCTCTCTCTCTCTCTCTCTCTCTCTCTCTCTCTCTCTCTCTCTCTCTCTCTCTCTCTCTCTCTCTCTCTCTTCTCTCTCTCTCTCTCTCTCTCATTGCTCTGTTCAAATATTGACGGAGGTTCATGTCAGTTCTTGGCTTACTAGATGATAAAAGATAAGGGCCACACCAAGAGCATCTTAAGTAAATGACAGCAGGGGACTCCTCCCCATGTTTGAGCAGAATAATCACCAGCTCATGAGGTTTAAAGGTAATAAACCACCACATATTTAATAAGTGCTAGTTCATCTGGGCCCCCTCTTTATACTATAGGAAGAAGGAAAAGCAGCATTCAGCCCGTTGTTCCAACTAAACAGGAAAGTGACTCAAAGGTATCGAAAAAACATCTCAACCTTCAGCGTCTGTTACTTCAAACTCTGAGGAATGTTATTGTTGGGGAACACAGTCGGAGACGGATGTGCCAATGTCCCGTGCAATTCCTGGCATCCTGGGACCAATCGGCTGAGAGATCTCCCTCTCCACCTGGTCGGGCGTTGTTGAGGGTTCTTGTGATAGGGGGAGTGGTTTTTCCGTGGAAGTAGAACTCCATACAGCGATGGACTCTCCCCCCGTCTCCTCCCCTCCTCTCTGGCATGTCCTTAAGAGCAGGCTGTCACTCCTGCTCAGACACCGCAGTGCTGCTGCTGCTTGGACCACCACCACCTCCACCACCACCTCCACCTTCTACGCTCCTGCATCACACCAACTACACACGTAAGTGTGTCGTTCAGTTACTCGGTTCATAAGAAACTTCTTTCTTCTTTCCCATTCTGTGTTCTCTCATGAAAGGTTACCATTGAAATGAAGGCTGCTGTAGGTTGGTTGTTCTTCTCCTTTGTGTGCTTTTAAAGTCATGTCCGTTTGGTTCCTGAATGCAAGACCTTGAACTAAAAAAGTCCAGAGAAAGGTCTGCGAAGCCGATGTGTGTAGTAGCAATAGTATGTGTAGTAAGTGTTGTATGTGTGTGTATCCTAGACCGCCAACTCCCTTGCCATAGAAAAGGGAAAGTAAACATTCCTCTGTGATGAGGTCGTCCTGATAGTGTCCTAGGCAGCGCGGGAGCCGTTTGGCAGGATGCAGCTTGTTAGCCAGGGGTCAGGGTCTGCACTTTGTCCCTATTAAATAAACAGACTCCCACATTCGCTTCACGGATTGTTTCCCGTGTGGCCGATCTACGCGTCACGGCTGTTCTCCGTCGTCCTGTGCAGAGTCACTCCCCATCTTCCGCCGCAGGCTGAAAACCCATCTCTTCAGGACACACTACCCGGATCCTTCCTCGTAGCACTAAGTTAATTATCTAAGTAGATTACATATTATAGATTAGATTATAGATTATAGATAGATATTGTTGTATATTGTTTGCCAACTTATTGTACTTTTCCCTTACATTTTTGCCTGAATTATTGTCCTTCTACCTGAGCTCTGGTTCAGTTATTGGAGACTCGTTAGGAATTAAATGCACTTTTGACTTCTGGTGACGAGTTGTTCTCTTATCTTCTTTTGTTGAAACACACTACTGTAAGTGGCTTTGGATAAAAGCGTCTGCTAAATGACTGGAATGTAGTGTAAGGTAACGTAACGTAATGTAAGGTAACGATACCCAATCTGGAAATTAAAACATTAATATAACACACAACGTTTACGAAGTTCCTCTGTTTGCTGCTATTCCAAACTGAACAGTGTTAGTTTAGGACCTCATAATAACTACCCTAAGTTACAAAAATATGTAAATTTCAGTGTTCAGCTTGTCATGTTCAGCTCACTGTCAACAACATTTACATTCCTGTCTGTTTGGTCTACTCCCATCTTCAAATATAGCGGAGATAGACTCGTGTTTAACAGGAAAAGAAAGCAAAGAATGCAGAAGCACCACTTTGACCAAGTGGCACTATAGGTCACGTCCGTCTCTCTGGATTCCGATTATTTGTTTAATAAAATGTGGAATACCATTCAGATCAATCATATCTCACTTACCTCACACCACATTAAAATGAAGTATGAGTAATTGGGTGACAACAAAGCAGATAATACTTAATGTGATCCCGTAGCAAATGACTGGATTACGCAACAGGGGAAATTTAACCTGGTTGAACATTGACGACAGATAAGACCACACAAACTAAATAAGGTTGGAAAAGGTCAACATTTCTGACAGCGTGTCGACACATGCAGTTATTCCCAAGTAGCATGTTCTAAGGTCTGATTTGTCCTCCACGCCCCTTCATCTGTGGAAGCGAAAGGATCCGCTCCAACTTGAGTGCCAAATCTTGCTCATGGCAGGCGTCTCGGTGGGGGGTGGGGTGATCAGGACAGGTCTGTGGGGTGGGTGACATGTGGGAGAGATGACAACACGCAGCCCTGGAGCAATGGAACCACTCCTTCCCAGCACTCCTATCCTCCTTGTGTCCTCCGAGCAGTTCTCTCATCTAATTCACACTCATGTTACTCTCACTTATTGCCAGCGGTTCTCAGAATTAGGACCATGTTGCTAAGCAATTACCTATTTATCTGTACAGAGTCCTGTTCAGTCCTGCTTGATATGTGATTACTGGCACACCAGGGGTCAGAGATCATTCGTAATACGTTCCCTTAAGCAGAAACTCCCAAAGAATGTACTTGAACCATTTTCTTAAGAAAATCAATCAAGTGATAAACAAATTGCATAGTTAGCAGTAGCCTAGACCTATGTCAATATTAAATAGCATGCACATTTTAAATCAGTAAATAGTATCAATACCTTACAATGAGATGAAAAAAAGATTGTAAATCTATCAATTGATACCAGGGCATAACGTCTTAATGTGACAACTTAAAACCAGCAAACTCATCTTAAAGTTAAGAATATAATCCAGAAGAAATGTAAGATCTTCCGAAGTGAATGTGTTTTCCCTTGCCACTTCTATGGACCTTTCTTTTGGTGAATAGCAGTTTTTCTGAAATTCTTCTTCAAACGTCCAATCGTAACAACAGCAGTTACGAAGATAACTATTTTTTAAATAGTCATTTGTTCATATCGAAAGGGAAATTGTGCACATTTGGCAGCAACTGAACAGCTGACACAAACACTGAAAACATTTGGCTAAGATAAACTTGATTAATCACTAAAAGAGAACGAAACAATCCAATTTGTGGTAATGTTCTTCCAAATCTCTATGATCACAACAAGTTGATCCACGTAAGCAGACGAGGTGAAAGTTAAAACCCCGGCAGGTATCAGGTTGTCAACACACTGTGTCGTCAAACCCCACCTCATCCAGTACCAGTCTAGTCCTGTTCTATTTCCATTAGGTTATGTCAATTACATCTCTGTGGTTATGTTACCACAAGCCCATATGATCTATGCTTAACGTGCCAAATTCATATCTTTTTACAGGTGACTGCCAGGTTAGAGCTGGTTTAATGGGCTGGGATGGGTTTTGTTTTTGGTATTCTTTGTTCAAATGCTGCTTAATCCCCTAAATGCACTGAACATGTACAGCCAAGAAATCCATTTATCATTATAGAAGGGGAGAATGGACCAAATATGCCTGTTGTGCTAATTGTTTCTTGTGGACAATTGGGTTGATATCATGTTTATATTATATTATATATTAATATAAATAGAGATATTTCAATTCATATGTTGTTGTATGATTTGTAGTATAATTAGCTGATGAGCAGTTAGGATTAGATTACGGCTGGACAAGCATTCATCATCGTTTATCGTATTTGAGATATGATGATATCGTTATACACCATTATGTAAAAACTGTGAAAATGAGGACTACATATTTTTAAACAATATTATTTTAAAATGTCGTAGTTTTGTTAGACATCACACATAGCATTAAAATGCAGTTCAATGCGATACATTGCTAATGTAATGCATGATTTTGTCATATTGTGGTAGATTTGATTAGATTAGATTGACTATCGTGATATTGATTTCAACCATATCATCCGGGCCTAGAATAGACACACAAGTAAATATGTCCTGGTTGGACCATACAACTCTAACTCCTTTATTTTGATTTGTTGACACAGGAGTCAAAATGGCCCCCATTAGCGTAGCCACTAATGGGAAGCTAAATGGATTAGCAGAACACCATTACCGCCCCGTGGGGGGAATATTCCTGGAGAAGACAAAGCAAAAGAAGACCATCTATGAAGCCATGAAGCAGCGTTTTCTCAAGCCTGGAACTGCACTAGCCCTGCTTGAGGCCCAAGCTGCCACTGGTGGTATTATTGACCCAGTCAACAATCGCATACTTACCGTGGAGGAGGCCATCAAAGACAAAATAGTCGGCCCTGAGATGAAAGAGAAACTGCTTGCAGCAGGGAGAGCCGTCTGTGGCTATATTGACTCCTACACCAACGAAACAATCTCTGTATACCAAGCTATGCGAAAGGATTTACTTCCTTTTGAGCATGGATTGAGGCTGCTGGAAGCACAGATGTCTACACAGGGCCTCTTTGACCCTATTGAGAAGAAATACCTTTCCGTGGAATCTGCAATTGAGAAGGGCTTCTATGAGAAAGGTCTGCTCAGTGACAAGACGGAAGAGCTCAACGTTTTCTACAATCCAAACTCACAGGAAACCCTCAACTACGGCCGTCTCCTTGAGAAATGCACGGTAGAGGCTGAGACGGACATGGTGCTTCTTCCCATCTACATTACCTTCAAAGGCCTGCGTAGGGGTGTGTCCTCCTCTGAGCTACTGGCGTCGAAGATCATTGACCAAGAAACCTATGATGACTTGCAGATGGGGAGGACCACAACTCAGGATGTCATGCTCATGGAGACAGTGAAGGAATTTCTGCAGGGGAAAGGGAGCATCGCCGGTGTAGCACTGTTCTCCACTAATGAGCGGATGAGCATCTATCAAGCCATGAAGCTAGGAATACTGATGCCCGGAACCGCAATGGTCCTCCTGGAAGCACAAGCAGCCACCGGATTCATGTTTGACCCTGTGAAGAACAAAAAATACAGCGTGGATGAAGCAATCAAAAATAAAGTGGTTGGCCCTCAATTTCATGCCAAGCTCCTCTCTGCCGAGCGAGCGGTAACGGGTTACAAAGACCCTTACTCCGGTGAGACCATATCTCTTTTCCAAGCGCTGTCAAAGGATCTCATCGTGAAGGAGCACGGGATACGCTTACTCGAGGCTCAGATTGCCACCGGTGGAATAATAGATCCAATGAACAGTCACAGACTTCCAGTAGAAGTGGCCTACAAGAGAGGCTTCTTAACTGAAGAAATGAATGCCACCCTAGAAGACTCTGGAGATGACACCAAGGGCTTCTTTGACCCAAACACTAAAGATAATCTCACCTATCTTCAGCTGATGGAGAGATGCGTCATCGACCCAGCAACAGGACTCTGCCTGCTTCCTCTTGTTGGAAAGTCTGACAAGTTGAATTTCAATTTCATCGACTACCACATTAAAATGGAACTGAAGCAAACAATGGTGAACGTGACATGTGGGAAATACATGGGAATGACGGTGTCACTTTGGGAATTGCTGATGTCAGAGTATTTTGATGAAAACCAGCGGCAGGAAATCATCAACAAATATAAAAAGGGGACAGTCACAATCAAGACTGTCATTACTACAGTCCTGGAGATCATGGAGAAATCTGTGAAAACAACTACAGTTGTCTTTGAAGGAATCCGAGAAACTGTCACCGCAAAGCAGTTAGTCGAGGCGAATATCATCACTGCGGAAGTCCTGGAAAAGCTAGAAAATGGAAAGACCTCGGTGAGCGAGCTTAAAGAAGACGAGACCGTGAGCATGTATTTGCAAGGGAAAAATTCCATTGCAGGTGTTCTACTTCCCAATTCTCAGATCATGACCATCTACCAAGCCCGACAGAAGGCATTGCTCATGCCAGGTACAGCTCTGATTCTGCTTGAGGCCCAGGCAGCAACAGGGTTTGTCATTGACCCTATTGGTAACAGGAAGTTATCAGTGGATGAGGCTGTGAAGGCCAGAGTTATTGGACCAGATGTTTACCAAAAGTTACGCTCAGCGGAGCGGGCCGTCACGGGGTACAAAGATCCATATGACAACAAAATAATATCCTTGTTTCAAGCAATGCAGAAAGACCTCATTATCCGTGATCACGGAATTCGTCTGCTTGAGGCACAGATTGCAACGGGGGGAATTATTGACCCGATAAACAGCCATCGAATTCCTGTGCAGGTGGCCTATAAGAAAGGGTACTTCAACAAGGAAATGAATCAGATCCTGGACGACCCCAGTGATGACACCAAAGGATTCTTTGACCCAAACACCCATGAAAATCTGACATACCTGCAGCTCATGGCCAGGTGTGTTACAGATCCAAGCACAGGATTTTATCTTCTTCCCCTTAAAGGTAAAATTCAGAAAATCAACATTAATGACACCATTCGGGAGAGCTTCAGAGCCACAACAGTCACTGTGAAGTACGGCAGATTCCATGGCAAGCACACAACACTGTGGGATCTCATCAATTCTGAATATCTTTCAGAGGACAAAAGACAGGAACTTTTCAAGCTCTATAAGTCACGAAGGATCACTTTGGAACAGATCATTGTCACCATTCTGGAGATTGTCGAGCGCAGGGAATTAAAACAGCAAGCAGACCTTAATGTTGAGGGACTCAGGGGTAAGGTCTCAGTGGAGGAGCTTTTAAGACTAGATATTATGGATAAAACAACTTACAATAGTTTGGTTGAGGGGAAGCTAACAGGAAGTGACGTAATGAAGATGGACAGTGTTAGAACTTACCTTCAAGGAAAAGGCTGCATAGCTGGCATGATACTCCAACCATCTAGTCAGAAGTTAAGCTTCTATGAAGCCCAGAAGAAGGGCTTCATAGAACCTAGTACTGCACTGTGTCTTCTCGAGGCCCAAGCCGCCACAGGATTCATTGTCGATCCCATAAATAACAAGAAATTTACAGTGGAGCAGGCTTTACAAGAGAAGATCATCGGTCCACAGATGTATGAAAAGCTCTTATCTGCAGAAAGGGCTGTGACAGGTTACACAGATCCATATACTGACAAAAAAATCTCCCTTTTCCAGGCATTGAAAAAGGAACTGATTGCAAAGGAACATGGCATCCGTTTGCTGGAGGCCCAGATAGCCACAGGTGGTATCATTGACCCCTTAAGGGGCCTCCACTTACCCCTTGATGTTGCATACAGGGAGGGATACTTTGATGCAGAACTTAACCAGATCCTGACAGACCCCAGCGATGACACCAAAGGTTTTTTTGAGCCAAACACCAAAGCAAATCTGACATACATGGAAATGTTAGGTAAATGTGTCAAAGATACAGAAACAGGCCTGTTTCTACTGCCATTGCATGAAAAAGGCACATCTGTGGCAACAAAAGTGGAAACATATACTCACGAAGAAATCAGGCAAGTGTTCGAGAAAACACTTGTGACCATATCAGTGGGTCTTTTCTCAGGAAGAACTATTTCTCTTTGGGATTTAATCCATTCTGGATATTTCACAGAGGATCAGCGGCAGGAATTAATTGCAAAATATAGAACAAAGAAAACAACTACGCAGAGCACAATCACAACAGTGATTTCCACCATTACAAAACTGGAACAGGCCGAAACTCGCAAAACTGTAATGGGCCTCAGAAAAGCGGTCTTTGCCAAACAGCTCCTGGAATGTGACATCATTGATATGAAGACATTTGGGTGTTTGGAGGAAGGCACACTTACTCTGGAACAGGTCTCCAAACGAGAATCTGTGCAGAAATACCTGAAAGGAAATGGAAGCATTGCTGGGATTGTGAGTCACCCATCCAAGAAGACTTTGAGTATCTATGAAGCAAGAGAACAAGAGCTGTTGACACCAGCTGCTGCTCTTGTTTTGCTGGAAGCCCAGGCTGCAACAGGGTTCATCATTGACCCAGTCAAAGCTAAATGCTATACTGTTAAGGAAGCAGCCAGGGAAAAATGTGTTGGTGCAGATGTACATGAGCAATTGCTCTCAGCCGAGCAAGCAGTGACAGGCTATGCAGACCCTTTCACAGGTGCTAAAATATCTCTCTTTGAAGCAATGAGCAAAGACCTGGTCGAGAAAAGCCAGGGCATTCGACTTTTGGATGCACAAATAGCAACCGGCGGAATTATCGACCCGATTCAAAGCCACAGGATCCCTCTTCATGTTGCAATAAAAAAGGGATTCTTTAGTGAGGAAATGAACCAAATGCTGTCTTCCCTCAAGGACAACGCAAAGGCTTTCTTTGACCCAAACACCAAGGCAGCTGTCACTTATCTGGAGTTGAAAGAGCGCTGTGAGAAAGACCCTGAGACTGGGCTGCTTCTTCTGCCCCTTCACCAAGAAGGATCACGTGCCTTTCATGCAGACGACCAAACAGAGCTTGCATTCAAGAACTGTACAATGACCATAGATGCAGGAAAGTTTCAAGGCAAAAGTTGTACTTTGTGGGAGGTATTGCTCTCTGAATATATTTCTAAACAAAAGAGGGAGCAATTACTTCAGCAGTACAGGTCAGGAGCCATGAAGATGGAGCAGATCATTGAAATTGTCACTACAATTATAATTGAGGTGACATCCAAGGAAAAGAAATTCAAAGGTCTGAGGAAGCAGGTGTCCGCCAGTGAACTTTATGAATCAAAAATCATCTCGAAAGAACTCTTCACACAAATCGTACAAGGAGAACTCACTGAAGAGAATATAAATAAAATGGAGTCCATTCAGAAATATCTTGGGGCCACCAACTGTATAGCTGGTGTCAGGGTTGAATCAACAAAAAAAGTGATGAGCATATATGAGGCCAAGTCTAAAGGATTGCTGACCCCTGGGACATCCCTTGTGCTACTCGAAGCCCAAGCAGCCACTGGCTTCATCATCAACCCATTAAATGACATGAAGATGTCCGTAGAAGAAGCTGTAGCTCAAGGTGTGGTTGGCACTGAATGGAAAAAGAAACTTCTTTCAGCTGAAAGAGCAGTGACTGGTTACAAGGACCCCTACACTGGAAACACAATTTCTTTGTTCCAGGCCTTGATGAAGGACCTCATTGTAAAGGACCATGGAATTCGTCTCCTGGAAGCACAAATAGCTACAGGTGGCATCATAGACCCGGTGCACAGCCACAGAGTGCCAGTAGAGGTTGCTTACCAAAGAGGTTACTTTGATAAGGAGATGAACCAGATCCTGTCTGATTCTGATGATGACACCAAGGGCTTTTTCGACCCAAACACACATGAGAACCTCACCTATCTTCAGCTCCTCGAAAGATGCTTCAAAGATCCCATCACAGGGTTGAGTTTGCTGGTCATAGTAAAGAAGGGAGGGTTTTACTTTTTTGTTGATGAGGCAACTAAATTAATTCTGAAATCCACAACAACAACCCGAGCTGGAGGACAATACCAAGGAAAGACTGTTTCTCTGTGGGAGCTGCTGTACTCCAAGTACATCACTGAAGAGAGAAGGAGGGAGCTGGTTGAGCAGTATAAGTCCGGAGACATCAACACTGAAGACTTCATGGAGATCATAATCACCATCATTCAGCAGCAGACCACAATGTCCTCACTCGTATCTAGCCCACCTCCAAAAATGGACTCAAATGTCAACATCACCAAAACCACCATCACCACAACCACAGCTACAGATTCCACTCACACTAACGCCTTCCATGGAATTAGGAAAGACGTCAGTGTCACTGAGCTTCTGGAATCTAAAATCATTGATGAGAAACTCTTCCAAGATCTCAACGCGGGAAAGGTCACTGTGACAGAAGTCAGTGAGATGGACTCGGTGCGCAAATACTTGGAGGGAACCAACAGTATTGCAGGGGTGTACCTTCAGTGCAAAAAAGAAACCATGAGCATCAACGCGGCCAAGTCCAAGGGTCTGCTCACCCCTGGAACATCCCTGGTCCTGCTTGAGGCCCAAGCCGCCACTGGCTTCATCATAGACCCAGTGAATAACAAGAAACTCTCAGTAGAAGAAGCTGCAGCTCAGGGTGTGATTGGCAATGACTGGAAAAAGAAACTGCTTTCAGCTGAAAGAGCAGTGACTGGATATACGGATCCTTACACTGATAAGATCATTTCTTTGTTCCAGGCCTTGAAGAAGGACCTCATTGTAAAGGACCATGGAATTCGTCTCCTGGAAGCACAAATAGCTACAGGTGGCATAATAGACCCGGTGCACAGCCACAGAGTGCCAGTAGAGGTTGCGTATCAAAGAGGTTACTTTGATGAGGAAATGAGCCAGATCCTGTCTGATCCTGATGATGACACCAAGGGCTTTTTCGACCCAAACACACATGAGAACCTCACCTATCTCCAACTGGTGGAGAGATGCATCAAAGACCCCAAAACAGGATTGAGTCTACTGGTCATCACAAAGAAGGGAGAGTTTTACTTTTTTGTTGATGAGGCAACTAAATTAATTCTCAAATCCACAACAACAACCCGAGCTGGAGGACAATACCAAGGAAAGACTGTTTCTCTGTGGGAGCTGCTGTACTCCAAGTACATCACTGAAGAGAGAAGGAGGGAGCTGGTTGAGCAGTATAAGTTCGGAGACATCAACATTGAAGACTTCATGGAGATCATAATCACCATCATTCAGCAGCAGACCACAATGTCCTCACTCGTATCTAGCCCACCTCCAAAAATGGACTCAAATGTCAACATCACCAAAACCACCATCACCACAACCACAGCTACAGATTCCACTCACACTAACGCCTTCCATGGAATTAGGAAAGACGTCAGTGTCACTGAGCTTCTGGAATCTAAAATCATTGATGAGAAACTCTTCCAAGATCTCAACGCGGGAAAGGTCACTGTGACAGAAGTCAGTGAGATGGACTCGGTGCGCAAATACTTGGAGGGAACCAACAGTATTGCAGGGGTGTACCTTCAGTGCAAAAAAGAAACCATGAGCATCAACGCGGCCAAGTCCAAGGGTCTGCTCACCCCTGGAACATCCCTGGTCCTGCTTGAGGCCCAAGCTGCCACTGGCTTCATCATAGACCCAGTGAATAACAAGAAACTCTCAGTAGAAGAAGCTGCAGCTCAGGGTGTGATTGGCAATGACTGGAAAAAGAAACTGCTTTCAGCTGAAAGAGCAGTGACTGGATATACGGATCCTTACACTGATAAGATCATTTCTTTGTTCCAGGCCTTGAAGAAGGACCTCATTGTAAAGGACCATGGAATTCGTCTCCTGGAAGCACAAATAGCTACAGGTGGCATCATAGACCCGGTGCACAGCCACAGAGTGCCAGTAGAGGTTGCGTATCAAAGAGGTTACTTTGATGAGGAAATGAGCCAGATCCTGTCTGATCCTGATGATGACACCAAGGGCTTTTTCGACCCAAACACACATGAGAACCTCACCTATCTCCAGCTGGTGGAGAGATGCATCAAAGACCCCAAAACAGGATTGAGTCTACTGGTCATCACAAAGAAGGGAGAGTTTTACTTTTTTGTTGATGAGGCAACTAAATTAATTCTCAAATCCACAACAACAACCCGAGCTGGAGGACAATACCAAGGAAAGACTGTTTCTCTGTGGGAGCTGCTGTACTCCAAGTACATCACTGAAGAGAGAAGGAGGGAGCTGGTTGAGCAGTATAAGTCCGGAGACATCAACATTGAAGACTTCATGGAGATCATAATCACCATCATTCAGCAGCAGACCACAATGTCCTCACTCGTATCTAGCCCACCTCCAAAAATGGACTCAAATGTCAACATCACCAAAACCACCATCACCACAACCACAGCTACAGATTCCACTCACACTAACGCCTTCCATGGAATTAGGAAAGACGTCAGTGTCACTGAGCTTCTGGAATCTAAAATCATTGATGAGAAACTCTTCCAAGATCTCAACGCGGGAAAGGTCACTGTGACTGAAGTCAGTGAGATGGACTCGGTGCGCAAATACTTGGAGGGAACCAACAGTATTGCAGGGGTGTACCTTCAGTGCAAAAAGGAAACCATGAGCATCAACGCGGCCAAGTCCAAGGGTCTGCTCACCCCTGGAACATCCCTGGTCCTGCTTGAGGCCCAAGCTGCCACTGGCTTCATCATAGACCCAGTGAATAACAAGAAACTCTCAGTAGAAGAAGCTGCAGCTCAGGGTGTGATTGGCAATGACTGGAAAAAGAAACTGCTTTCAGCTGAAAGAGCAGTGACTGGATATACGGATCCTTACACTGATAAGATCATTTCTTTGTTCCAGGCCTTGAAGAAGGACCTCATTGTAAAGGACCATGGAATTCGTCTCCTGGAAGCACAAATAGCTACAGGTGGCATCATAGACCCGGTGCACAGCCACAGAGTGCCAGTAGAGGTTGCGTATCAACGAGGTTACTTTGATGAGGAAATGAACCAGATCCTGTCTGATCCTGATGATGACACCAAGGGCTTTTTCGACCCAAACACACATGAGAACCTCACCTATCTCCAGCTGGTGGAGAGATGCATCAAAGACCCCAAAACAGGATTGAGTCTACTGGTCATCACAAAGAAGGGAGAGTTTTACTTTTTTGTTGATGAGGCAACTAAATTAATTCTCAAATCCACAACAACAACCCGAGCTGGAGGACAATACCAAGGAAAGACTGTTTCTCTGTGGGAGCTGCTGTACTCCAAGTACATCACTGAAGAGAGAAGGAGGGAGCTGGTTGAGCAGTATAAGTTCGGAGACATCAACATTGAAGACTTCATGGAGATCATAATCACCATCATTCAGCAGCAGACCACAATGTCCTCACTCGTATCTAGCCCACCTCCAAAAATGGACTCAAATGTCAACATCACCAAAACCACCATCACCACAACCACAGCTACAGATTCCACTCACACTAACGCCTTCCATGGAATTAGGAAAGACGTCAGTGTCACTGAGCTTCTGGAATCTAAAATCATTGATGAGAAACTCTTCCAAGATCTCAACGCGGGAAAGGTCACTGTGACAGAAGTCAGTGAGATGGACTCGGTGCGCAAATACTTGGAGGGAACCAACAGTATTGCAGGGGTGTACCTTCAGTGCAAAAAAGAAACCATGAGCATCAACGCGGCCAAGTCCAAGGGTCTGCTCACCCCTGGAACATCCCTGGTCCTGCTTGAGGCCCAAGCCGCCACTGGCTTCATCATAGACCCAGTGAATAACAAGAAACTCTCAGTAGAAGAAGCTGCAGCTCAGGGTGTGATTGGCAATGACTGGAAAAAGAAACTGCTTTCAGCTGAAAGAGCAGTGACTGGATATACGGATCCTTACACTGATAAGATCATTTCTTTGTTCCAGGCCTTGAAGAAGGACCTCATTGTAAAGGACCATGGAATTCGTCTCCTGGAAGCACAAATAGCTACAGGTGGCATCATAGACCCGGTGCACAGCCACAGAGTGCCAGTAGAGGTTGCGTATCAACGAGGTTACTTTGATGAGGAAATGAACCAGATCCTGTCTGATCCTGATGATGACACCAAGGGCTTTTTCGACCCAAACACACATGAGAACCTCACCTATCTCCAGCTGGTGGAGAGATGCATCAAAGACCCCAAAACAGGATTGAGTCTACTGGTCATCACAAAGAAGGGAGAGTTTTACTTTTTTGTTGATGAGGCAACTAAATTAATTCTGAAATCCACAACAACAACCCGAGCTGGAGGACAATACCAAGGAAAGACTGTTTCTCTGTGGGAGCTGCTGTACTCCAAGTACATCACTGAAGAGAGAAGGAGGGAGCTGGTTGAGCAGTATAAGTTCGGAGACATCAACATTGAAGACTTCATGGAGATCATAATCACCATCATTCAGCAGCAGACCACAATGTCCTCACTCGTATCTAGCCCACCTCCAAAAATGGACTCAAATGTCAACATCACCAAAACCACCATCACCACAACCACAGCTACAGATTCCACTCACACTAACGCCTTCCATGGAATTAGGAAAGACGTCAGTGTCACTGAGCTTCTGGAATCTAAAATCATTGATGAGAAACTCTTCCAAGATCTCAACGCGGGAAAGGTCACTGTGACAGAAGTCAGTGAGATGGACTCGGTGCGCAAATACTTGGAGGGAACCAACAGTATTGCAGGGGTGTACCTTCAGTGCAAAAAGGAAACCATGAGCATCAACGCGGCCAAGTCCAAGGGTCTGCTCACCCCTGGAACATCCCTGGTCCTGCTTGAGGCCCAAGCTGCCACTGGCTTCATCATAGACCCAGTGAATAACAAGAAACTCTCAGTAGAAGAAGCTGCAGCTCAGGGTGTGATTGGCAATGACTGGAAAAAGAAACTGCTTTCAGCTGAAAGAGCAGTGACTGGATATACGGATCCTTACACTGATAAGATCATTTCTTTGTTCCAGGCCTTGAAGAAGGACCTCATTGTAAAGGACCATGGAATTCGTCTCCTGGAAGCACAAATAGCTACAGGTGGCATCATAGACCCGGTGCACAGCCACAGAGTGCCAGTAGAGGTTGCGTATCAACGAGGTTACTTTGATGAGGAAATGAGCCAGATCCTGTCTGATCCTGATGATGACACCAAGGGCTTTTTCGACCCAAACACACATGAGAACCTCACCTATCTCCAGCTGGTGGAGAGATGCATCAAAGACCCCAAAACAGGATTGAGTCTACTGGTCATCACAAAGAAGGGAGAGTTTTACTTTTTTGTTGATGAGGCAACTAAATTAATTCTCAAATCCACAACAACAACCCGAGCTGGAGGACAATACCAAGGAAAGACTGTTTCTCTGTGGGAGCTGCTGTACTCCAAGTACATCACTGAAGAGAGAAGGAGGGAGCTGGTTGAGCAGTATAAGTTCGGAGACATCAACATTGAAGACTTCATGGAGATCATAATCACCATCATTCAGCAGCAGACCACAATGTCCTCACTCGTATCTAGCCCACCTCCAAAAATGGACTCAAATGTCAACATCACCAAAACCACCATCACCACAACCACAGCTACAGATTCCACTCACACTAACGCCTTCCATGGAATTAGGAAAGACGTCAGTGTCACTGAGCTTCTGGAATCTAAAATCATTGATGAGAAACTCTTCCAAGATCTCAACGCGGGAAAGGTCACTGTGACAGAAGTCAGTGAGATGGACTCGGTGCGCAAATACTTGGAGGGAACCAACAGTATTGCAGGGGTGTACCTTCAGTGCAAAAAAGAAACCATGAGCATCAACGCGGCCAAGTCCAAGGGTCTGCTCACCCCTGGAACATCCCTGGTCCTGCTTGAGGCCCAAGCCGCCACTGGCTTCATCATAGACCCAGTGAATAACAAGAAACTCTCAGTAGAAGAAGCTGCAGCTCAGGGTGTGATTGGCAATGACTGGAAAAAGAAACTGCTTTCAGCTGAAAGAGCAGTGACTGGATATACGGATCCTTACACTGATAAGATCATTTCTTTGTTCCAGGCCTTGAAGAAGGACCTCATTGTAAAGGACCATGGAATTCGTCTCCTGGAAGCACAAATAGCTACAGGTGGCATCATAGACCCGGTGCACAGCCACAGAGTGCCAGTAGAGGTTGCGTATCAACGAGGTTACTTTGATGAGGAAATGAGCCAGATCCTGTCTGATCCTGATGATGACACCAAGGGCTTTTTCGACCCAAACACACATGAGAACCTCACCTATCTCCAGCTGGTGGAGAGATGCATCAAAGACCCCAAAACAGGATTGAGTCTACTGGTCATCACAAAGAAGGGAGAGTTTTACTTTTTTGTTGATGAGGCAACTAAATTAATTCTGAAATCCACAACAACAACCCGAGCTGGAGGACAATACCAAGGAAAGACTGTTTCTCTGTGGGAGCTGCTGTACTCCAAGTACATCACTGAAGAGAGAAGGAGGGAGCTGGTTGAGCAGTATAAGTTCGGAGACATCAACATTGAAGACTTCATGGAGATCATAATCACCATCATTCAGCAGCAGACCACAATGTCCTCACTCGTATCTAGCCCACCTCCAAAAATGGACTCAAATGTCAACATCACCAAAACCACCATCACCACAACCACAGCTACAGATTCCACTCACACTAACGCCTTCCATGGAATTAGGAAAGACGTCAGTGTCACTGAGCTTCTGGAATCTAAAATCATTGATGAGAAACTCTTCCAAGATCTCAACGCGGGAAAGGTCACTGTGACAGAAGTCAGTGAGATGGACTCGGTGCGCAAATACTTGGAGGGAACCAACAGTATTGCAGGGGTGTACCTTCAGTGCAAAAAAGAAACCATGAGCATCAACGCGGCCAAGTCCAAGGGTCTGCTCACCCCTGGAACATCCCTGGTCCTGCTTGAGGCCCAAGCCGCCACTGGCTTCATCATAGACCCAGTGAATAACAAGAAACTCTCAGTAGAAGAAGCTGCAGCTCAGGGTGTGATTGGCAATGACTGGAAAAAGAAACTGCTTTCAGCTGAAAGAGCAGTGACTGGATATACGGATCCTTACACTGATAAGATAATTTCTTTGTTCCAGGCCTTGAAGAAGGACCTCATTGTAAAGGACCATGGAATTCGTCTCCTGGAAGCACAAATAGCTACAGGTGGCATTATAGACCCGGTGCACAGCCACAGAGTGCCAGTAGAGGTTGCGTATCAAAGAGGTTACTTTGATGAGGAAATGAGCCAGATCCTGTCTGATCCTGATGATGACACCAAGGGCTTTTTCGACCCAAACACACATGAGAACCTCACCTATCTTCAACTGGTGGAGAGATGCATCAAAGACCCCAAAACAGGATTGAGTCTACTGGTCATCACAAAGAAGGGAGAGTTTTACTTTTTTGTTGATGAGGCAACTAAATTAATTCTGAAATCCACAACAACAACCCGAGCTGGAGGACAATACCAAGGAAAGACTGTTTCTCTGTGGGAGCTGCTGTACTCCAAGTACATCACTGAAGAGAGAAGGAGGGAGCTGGTTGAGCAGTATAAGTTCGGAGACATCAACATTGAAGACTTCATGGAGATCATAATCACCATCATTCAGCAGCAGACCACAATGTCCTCACTCGTATCTAGCCCACCTCCAAAAATGGACTCAAATGTCAACATCACCAAAACCACCATCACCACAACCACAGCTACAGATTCCACTCACACTAACGCCTTCCATGGAATTAGGAAAGACGTCAGTGTCACTGAGCTTCTGGAATCTAAAATCATTGATGAGAAACTCTTCCAAGATCTCAACGCGGGAAAGGTCACTGTGACAGAAGTCAGTGAGATGGACTCGGTGCGCAAATACTTGGAGGGAACCAACAGTATTGCAGGGGTGTACCTTCAGTGCAAAAAAGAAACCATGAGCATCAACGCGGCCAAGTCCAAGGGTCTGCTCACCCCTGGAACATCCCTGGTCCTGCTTGAGGCCCAAGCCGCCACTGGCTTCATCATAGACCCAGTGAATAACAAGAAACTCTCAGTAGAAGAAGCTGCAGCTCAGGGTGTGATTGGCAATGACTGGAAAAAGAAACTGCTTTCAGCTGAAAGAGCAGTGACTGGATATACGGATCCTTACACTGATAAGATCATTTCTTTGTTCCAGGCCTTGAAGAAGGACCTCATTGTAAAGGACCATGGAATTCGTCTCCTGGAAGCACAAATAGCTACAGGTGGCATCATAGACCCGGTGCACAGCCACAGAGTGCCAGTAGAGGTTGCGTATCAAAGAGGTTACTTTGATGAGGAAATGAGCCAGATCCTGTCTGATCCTGATGATGACACCAAGGGCTTTTTCGACCCAAACACACATGAGAACCTCACCTATCTTCAACTGGTGGAGAGATGCATCAAAGACCCCAAAACAGGATTGAGTCTACTGGTCATCACAAAGAAGGGAGAGTTTTACTTTTTTGTTGATGAGGCAACTAAATTAATTCTCAAATCCACAACAACAACCCGAGCTGGAGGACAATACCAAGGAAAGACTGTTTCTCTGTGGGAGCTGCTGTACTCCAAGTACATCACTGAAGAGAGAAGGAGGGAGCTGGTTGAGCAGTATAAGTCCGGAGACATCAACATTGAAGACTTCATGGAGATCATAATCACCATCATTCAGCAGCAGACCACAATGTCCTCACTCGTATCTAGCCCACCTCCAAAAATGGACTCAAATGTCAACATCACCAAAACCACCATCACCACAACCACAGCTACAGATTCCACTCACACTAACGCCTTCCATGGAATTAGGAAAGACGTCAGTGTCACTGAGCTTCTGGAATCTAAAATCATTGATGAGAAACTCTTCCAAGATCTCAACGCGGGAAAGGTCACTGTGACAGAAGTCAGTGAGATGGACTCGGTGCGCAAATACTTGGAGGGAACCAACAGTATTGCAGGGGTGTACCTTCAGTGCAAAAAAGAAACCATGAGCATCAACGCGGCCAAGTCCAAGGGTCTGCTCACCCCTGGAACATCCCTGGTCCTGCTTGAGGCCCAAGCCGCCACTGGCTTCATCATAGACCCAGTGAATAACAAGAAACTCTCAGTAGAAGAAGCTGCAGCTCAGGGTGTGATTGGCAATGACTGGAAAAAGAAACTGCTTTCAGCTGAAAGAGCAGTGACTGGATATACGGATCCTTACACTGATAAGATAATTTCTTTGTTCCAGGCCTTGAAGAAGGACCTCATTGTAAAGGACCATGGAATTCGTCTCCTGGAAGCACAAATAGCTACAGGTGGCATTATAGACCCGGTGCACAGCCACAGAGTGCCAGTAGAGGTTGCGTATCAAAGAGGTTACTTTGATGAGGAAATGAGCCAGATCCTGTCTGATCCTGATGATGACACCAAGGGCTTTTTCGACCCAAACACACATGAGAACCTCACCTATCTCCAGCTGGTGGAGAGATGCATCAAAGACCCCAAAACAGGATTGAGTCTACTGGTCATCACAAAGAAGGGAGAGTTTTACTTTTTTGTTGATGAGGCAACTAAATTAATTCTGAAATCCACAACAACAACCCGAGCTGGAGGACAATACCAAGGAAAGACTGTTTCTCTGTGGGAGCTGCTGTACTCCAAGTACATCACTGAAGAGAGAAGGAGGGAGCTGGTTGAGCAGTATAAGTCCGGAGACATCAACATTGAAGACTTCATGGAGATCATAATCACCATCATTCAGCAGCAGACCACAATGTCCTCACTCGTATCTAGCCCACCTCCAAAAATGGACTCAAATGTCAACATCACCAAAACCACCATCACCACAACCACAGCTACAGATTCCACTCACACTAACGCCTTCCATGGAATTAGGAAAGACGTCAGTGTCACTGAGCTTCTGGAATCTAAAATCATTGATGAGAAACTCTTCCAAGATCTCAACGCGGGAAAGGTCACTGTGACAGAAGTCAGTGAGATGGACTCGGTGCGCAAATACTTGGAGGGAACCAACAGTATTGCAGGGGTGTACCTTCAGTGCAAAAAAGAAACCATGAGCATCAACGCGGCCAAGTCCAAGGGTCTGCTCACCCCTGGAACATCCCTGGTCCTGCTTGAGGCCCAAGCCGCCACTGGCTTCATCATAGACCCAGTGAATAACAAGAAACTCTCAGTAGAAGAAGCTGCAGCTCAGGGTGTGATTGGCAATGACTGGAAAAAGAAACTGCTTTCAGCTGAAAGAGCAGTGACTGGATATACGGATCCTTACACTGATAAGATCATTTCTTTGTTCCAGGCCTTGAAGAAGGACCTCATTGTAAAGGACCATGGAATTCGTCTCCTGGAAGCACAAATAGCTACAGGTGGCATCATAGACCCGGTGCACAGCCACAGAGTGCCAGTAGAGGTTGCGTATCAACGAGGTTACTTTGATGAGGAAATGAACCAGATCCTGTCTGATCCTGATGATGACACCAAGGGCTTTTTCGACCCAAACACACATGAGAACCTCACCTATCTCCAGCTGGTGGAGAGATGCATCAAAGACCCCAAAACAGGATTGAGTCTACTGGTCATCACAAAGAAGGGAGAGTTTTACTTTTTTGTTGATGAGGCAACTAAATTAATTCTCAAATCCACAACAACAACCCGAGCTGGAGGACAATACCAAGGAAAGACTGTTTCTCTGTGGGAGCTGCTGTACTCCAAGTACATCACTGAAGAGAGAAGGAGGGAGCTGGTTGAGCAGTATAAGTCCGGAGACATCAACATTGAAGACTTCATGGAGATCATAATCACCATCATTCAGCAGCAGACCACAATGTCCTCACTCGTATCTAGCCCACCTCCAAAAATGGACTCAAATGTCAACATCACCAAAACCACCATCACCACAACCACAGCTACAGATTCCACTCACACTAACGCCTTCCATGGAATTAGGAAAGACGTCAGTGTCACTGAGCTTCTGGAATCTAAAATCATTGATGAGAAACTCTTCCAAGATCTCAACACGGGAAAGGTCACTGTGACAGAAGTCAGTGAGATGGCCTCGGTGCGCAAATACTTGGTGGGAACCAACAGTATTGCAGGGGTGTACCTTCAGTCCAATAAAGAAACCATGAGCATCAACGAGGCCAAGTCCAAGGGTCTGCTCACTCCTGGAACTTCCCTGGTCCTGCTTGAGGCCCAAGCCGCCACTGGCTTCATCATAGACCCAGTGAATAACAAGAAACTCTCAGTAGAAGAAGCTGCAGCTCAGGGTGTGATTGGCAATGACTGGAAAAAGAAACTGCTTTCAGCTGAAAGAGCAGTGACTGGATATACAGATCCTTACACTGATAAGATCATTTCTTTGTTCCAGGCCTTGAAGAAGGACCTCATTGTAAAGGACCATGGAATTCGTCTCCTGGAAGCACAAATAGCTACAGGTGGCATCATAGACCCGGTGCACAGCCACAGAGTGCCAGTAGAGGTTGCGTATCAACGAGGTTACTTTGATGAGGAAATGAACCAGATCCTGTCTGATCCTGATGATGACACCAAGGGCTTTTTCGACCCAAACACACATGAGAACCTCACCTATCTCCAGCTGGTGGAGAGATGCATCACAGATCCAAGAACAGGGTTGAGCTTGCTGCCCTTGAACAAGTAAAGACCTGATCATCCCTGTTGACTTTGTTTCCATTTTACTAATAATAATAATTAGTAATTAATTTGTTCGATGTGCACATGATTTCTGGCAAACTTATTTCTTTATTTCTTTTTGTACTTTACGTTGATAATGCTTGGTGGTAAGGAAATGCATTCTGGGAAATCGATTTAAATGCTTTATGAACCTTTTATACGTGAAATTGTACTTAAAATAAAATGCAAAAGACATCCTTTGTGTTTTTTCTATTTGTGTGGTTTGGTATATTGTTTGATGTGATACTTTAAGATACCTTGAATGTCAGATGGTTATAACTAACTAAGCTAAAACTAAAAACGTGAGGTTTTGTTATTTACTATTAACTATGCAGACATGAATCCCTTCAATATTCTCTATCATTCTGAATAGCGGATTGTTGTGAGAGGTTCAAAACTAGCAAGAAATAATAAAAAGCTAATTTAAATCATTTAAATTTCCGCTTCCGTGTATGACGTACACCATTGTAAAACATATGCCATAAGCAAACAGAACTGATCTGTTATTTGTAGACGAGTGTGAGAGCTAAACGATCTGACATTAATACAAACACGCGGGCGGTAAACCAGTAACCAACACCCACCAGTTAAGACTAAAACTAAAATCAGTTTTTATTTATAAAAAAAACAGACAGACATTGTTAAAAAACAAGAATGGCGTTATTAATCATATCAAAAAGATTAAGCAAATCGCCCAAAATTGTAACATTTCAAGTATTAAAGGGATCTTGGTGAACTACTGGACTACTGCAGCGCAACCATTAGCTGGCGGACGTCCTCCTCCCCCCGGTACAGCCTCTTCAGGCCTCGGCGGAGGTTACGACAGGACGACAGATTGAGGTAGCTGAGCGCCATCGTCTGTCCGATGATCAACCTGTAAAACACAATTCAAAAAGACACGTTTGATGTTATGAACGTTTAACACACCGATATGGCGGGGGTCTGGTGGGTTTTCATCTAGTATTTGGTTTTCCTTGATAATAGAATAGAACAAACTTATATAATGCCAAAATGAAAACTAATTATGTAACAAAAGGCTAAAAATGTGCTTGTTGGCTCAATCCAAACTTTGGTGGACCATTTCACATTTATCCAAAGCGTCAGTGAATAGTATATTAATAGTATATTAATAGTATATTAATAGTATATTAATAGTATGGGTGGCTCTGGTGGGAGAGGAACCCCTAACCCTGGCCGTGCTAACGCCATGCTCTAACGGTTGAGTTACTAATAATAATAATAATAATAATGATAAAAGCTGCAAGCAGTGTTTTTCGGGGGCCAAGCCTAATGCAGACCATTATGACCTATCCGTTATTATAAGGTTGATGGTCCAGATGGCGGAAATCTTTCCTGACGTAAGTCCTAGATCCTTGGGGCAAATGAGTTCATCGTGAGGAGATGCATATGTGTACATGACAACAGGTTAGGGGATATGCTTGCCTAAAGTTATATGCTATAGCGGCACCATTCAACCAAAGTGTGTACATTTTCATATTTGGCCATCTTAAGACCATTGTGGCAAGTTAGATTAAAATGATAGTTATAATAATATCATCATTCTAATAAATCATCTTTAAAACCCCTGACTACCCACCTGACTGCGGTGGGCGTGACCCTGGTGCCACTGAGGTTGAGGTAGCGGAGGGCGTCTGGGCCCTGGGCCAGGTGGCCCATGGCCCTCTCCAGGTCATCCTCGCTGAACAGATGGTTGGCGATGTCCAGCTCCCGCAGGCTGCGGCCCCACTTCTCCGTCAGCTTGTGGAGGTCATTGGTGGCCGAGGGCAGCCCCACCTTGGAGTTGTGGAACTGTCCCCAGAAGAGACACTCCAGCTCTGGGGGGGCGGGGATTTAATCATTTATTTATTTGAATGCATGCACACACTTATATTCTTTAAGGTGCCGTCGGTGCTGTCAGACATTATTTTGTGAAATGTTCTGTCACACTTTGATCCTCTCTCCTTTTTAAAACACCATATTTTAGTTTTGTAGTTAACTTTCTGTTATGGGTCATATTAGGTTATATTGGGTTGAATGTTTGACTGGGAACAGGTCACAGGTGTGTTGGTTTGGAGGAGCACACAGTCTTTTGACCGGTACACAACTTTACAACACAAAAAAATAATAATTACGTAAAAAATTTAAAAAAGCGACAAACACCACAATTGACAAGGTCCAAATGGGGAGAAAGGTGTCTCTAGCCCACCGCCACAGGGCAGCACCTCGAGGCCCTGGGAGGTGACCTGAGAGCAGCCTCGGAGGTCCAGCACGCGCAGCCTGGGGGAGCCGGACAGCAGCTCCCACAGGTCCCGGTTGTTCATGACGGAGACGGCGGTGGTGGCCATGCACAGCTCCTCCAGCAGGGGGAACCCCTGCGGAGAGTCCAGGCCCTTCCGCGCACTCTTGTGCACCGGGATGACGTTGAGCATCCGGAACGTCTGGGGGAGAGAGGGTAAACGGAGGGTCATCGTCAAACCATGTGGGACAGGGTAAATGTAAACATTACCCATTAGCCCCTTTATCATTCTTCTTTATGGTGTAGAATATTGCTATAGCATAGTGTTGTTTATAGTACATAGTTTAAAGTATAGAGTATAGTATATAGCATGTAGTATAGAGTGTTGGTCGTCGCTGGTGAACCGACTGCTTGGGTGTCGCCGCACAATGCATACTTAAAACCCTGGGTCACCATTGACGTAAGCAAAGCGGTGATCGACGTATTCAACCGTAACACAACAAGTGAGTGACGCTAGGGGTCGGCGAGAGGTCACGGCATCGCTCCACCTTCAGATTGGGGCATCCGCGTTGCAGTGCTTGGATGCTGATGGGAAGCTGACAAAAGCCGCTGTCCAGCTTGGTGTTTATCTCCAGCAGCTCCAGACCAGGGCAGCATCCTCTCTGGGGAAAGGTACACACTCTGAGTACACACTCTGAGTACACACTGAGTACACACTCTGAGTACACACTCTGAGTACACACTCTGAGTACACACTCAGTACAATGAGAACACACACACACGCACACGTACTGTTTACACTTAAACGTAGGCTTCTTACTCATTCTTCTAGCTCTAAAACATTTTAATTAAATGATCTATATAGACATATACACACACATATTTGTTTGTACATGTTTTTTATATACAGTATATATGAATACATATGTTTAATATATATATATATGAATACATACATACATATATATATATATATACATACATATATATATATATATACATACATATATATATATATATATATATTTACATATATATATATATATATATATATATACTTACATACATATATATTTACATACATACATTTACATATATATATATTTACATACGTACATATATATATTTACATATATATATACTTACATACTGTACATATACTGTATATTTACATACATACATATATATATTTACATATATATATATATATATACATTTACATATATATTTACATACATACATATAGCACAAACACATGGTTGTGAGTAGTACGTACAGAGAGAGCGGCCAACAGTCTGTCGTTCTGAGACCCGTGAGTGAAGAGGAGCCTCCTGATTGTGCTGCCGTTGGTGTCCAGAAGGTGAGCGAGACCGTCCACCTGGTACTGTGGAGACAACCCCACCACCCGGCCAGTCAAACACCTGTTAAAGGGCCCCCATCCACCACCCGGCCAGTCAAACACCTGTTAAAGGGCCCCCATCCACCACCCGGCCAGTCAAAAAGAACAGCGACATATCTACTACTGATAAATGCTGACAAATATCTGATATATATCATATATATATGATATATATATATGATATATACCGGTATATATGATATATATGATATATACCGGTATATATGATGTATATATATGATATATATATATGATATATACCGGTATATATGATATATATATATGATATATATGATATATTTATGATATATATATACCGGTATATATGATATATATATATATACATATGATATATATAAATATCTGATAAATATCTGAGATATATATATATATAATAAGTTGAGACACTGGCAGATATCAGGAGGTATTCGACAAAAAGAAAAGAAAAATGATCCCTCTAATTCCAAACGTCTCATGGATCATCATGGATGTCTAAATGTTTCATGCTGTGTATTTTCCAGGCCTACATCCGAGTACTGCACGTTGATGCTCTCCAGAGCGGGGCAGTGTCCGGCCAGGCTCTGGAAGGCCGTCCCCGTCACCCCCGTGCAGTAGGACAGCGTGAGCGAGGTGAGCTGAGGGCACGACCGGGACACAGCCTGTGTGAGTGGAACATTACAAAGAAAATTTGACAAAATGTAATTTGTGCACTTCAAAGTAAAGGCATGCATTTCAAATTTGTGTTTGTTGAGAAATGTACACTTTTATTTTTATGTATGTACTCTAATTTTGGCAACACATTTCAATATTGAATACATACATTTCAAAATAAAAATATACATTTCAAAATATAAATAATAATACATAGACATCAGATAATAGATAATAAGACCTCAGACAATAATACATCAGAGCAAAGGGATCCTGTACTGTAGAATCTAAAAGTAACACGAGTATGTGTAACGATAGCCAGCCGGTAGTGCAGTGAGTAAACCTCACTCCTCGACACCTTGAGAGACTTTATAGCAACAGACATTAGGGCCTGTGGGTTTGAGCCTCCTTGCTTAGGAGTTCGAACCAGTGTGTGTGTGTGTGTGTGTGTGTGTGTGTGTGTGTGTGTGTGTGTGTGTGTGTGTGTGTGTGTGTGTGTGTGTGTGTGTGTGTGTGTGTGTGTGTGTGTACACCTTAAAAACATACTTCTACAGCGAAGTCAACATTCTTTTTCCAGTGATTCAGAGTGAATGCCCTCAGCTGGGAGAATCTAGAAAACAAGACATGTATATGTTGTTAACTCCTGTGTTATTATCTCCACAAAACCCCCTAGATGTGAAAGACAAACCCCAAGGGCTGTTCAAGCGGTGGGTCCCGACCTGTCCTCTGCCAGCCATCTGAACGTGTCCATAATGTCCTTTTCCATTGTGGGGGGCTGGCTCTGGCCGGGCGCCATCCAGCAATACCCCACCGACACTCTGCGCCACAGGCTGGGGCTTGAGGCCGCCACGTTCCAGAGACGACACACTCTGGCCACCCTGGAGCCAGGACAGAACACACACACACACACACACATACACACACACACACATACACACACACACACACACACACACACACACACACACACACACACACACACACACACACACACACACACACACACACACACACACACACACACACACACACACACACACACACACTAAAACAACTGGACTATCTGCACTACACAAATATATTTCTACTGTATATACTTGTCTGTATATACAGACCTAGCCTACGAAGCCTAGGTATGTATATACAGACCTAGCCTACGAAGCCTAGGTATGTATATACAGACCTAGGCTTCGTAGGCTAGGTATGTATATACATACCTAGGCTTCGTAGGCTAGGTCTGTATATACATACCTAGGCTTCGTAGGCTAGGTATGTATATACATACCTAGCCTACGAAGCCTAGGTCTGTATATACATACCTAGGCTTCGTAGGCTATAGAGTGGATTATGTTATGTGAACGCGGTAACTCAAACCAAATTTACTATTTGATTCTGATATTTTGGATACCCATTTATGGCCTCAGAGAGCCTAAAAGAGAGCATTGAACAAACTCTGGATTTTTTTCAAAGCATATGAACCTCGGGGTCAGGACAGAGGGTTTGTTTGACACCCAGCCGAAAGATACTGGGTTCAATCCCCCTACCTACTTGTAAACCAAGTTGTTGAACACTGAGCCGCCCCTTCAGGTCATGTCTCTTAAACTAGTGTCTGCTAAGTTACTAAATAGTGAACAGCGATTCTGGATCTACTTGAGGTTTTGGAGATCATTTGTTGTCTTAAACTTTTGGTTTAAATTCAAGCCTGGAATTAGACTTGAACTAAAGGCCCCATTACCTGCATAGAAAGGGTACAGCACCATCTTGGACCACGAGCATCTGAAAGATGCTGACCAGCACCTCCTCCGGGAGACTATCGCCCCAGCTATTGTCCAAGTCTTTTGCTGTTTTGTTGGAATGTTCTCCGCTTACTGCGAGTTCCGCTGGATGTTGGTTCTTCTGCGGAGTGTTTTTTTCCCCTTTCCCCTCGACCAGTGTCTTCTTCTCCGTCGTCGTCGTCTTTTTCTTCTTCGTCATCTTCTTCTTCTTTTTGGGGCACCAGTCCAAGTCATCATGCTGCCTGGTGTTGGAGATGACCAGCAGCATGTCCTCCCCCTCGTGGACGGTGTAGCCCGGACCCGCTGGCGGCCGGGCCTTCTTCTTGCGCTTCTTGGGCTTCGGGTCCGCAGACGGCGCTCTACACTTCCTCTTCCCGGCCGCGGACCCCCTCGACCCGTCTGGCCCTTCCGACGGCCCCGGTCCGCTTGAGGCAGCACCGGGGGCCCCGACCGCAAGCGGGGCGTCACCACCGCCGACCACTGGATCCATCCCGTCGCTCACCGCTGATAGAATGAATATCCACACACTGGTTCAGACCAACAGAGCACAGGTAAGGTCCACCTGAGGACAATGGTTGAGTCTGTTGAGTGAAACGGAAAAGTGATTTGTTTTTTACACTACAATACACTACTCACCATCATCTTGCTATCCTGCTATTTTACTATGAATATTTTGTTATTGGTCAATGTCATGTTTTACCATATGATATAATGTACATATATATATACACACACACACACATATGTACAATGGGAAAGCAGTTGGACTTGGCTTGGGAACTGGAAGGTCACCGGTTCAAGTCCCCTAAACACCAGAGCACTGCTGAGGTGCCCTTAAGCAAGGCACCAGACCCCTACACGGCTCCCAAAGCGCTGAATATACACAGCTGCCCCACTGCTCCTTATACTACAATGGGTTACATGCAGAGAAACTAAATTCACTCTGTGTGTGTGTTTACATGTATGGGACCAATAAAGAGGATTCAATCCTCCAGATTTACAAGAAATTGCATTGGGAAACCCACAGCACAAACAGCACGGGTCAGGGTGTAAGCGTTTAGTCGTCATTGTATTCTACACTTATGGAAGTAATTATAGTAATAATGCAAGTATTGACCAGTGAGATCTTCCACGTTAACTCGCCTTTATTTACTCTTCTTCTCTTCACACCTCAACACACAGGTGACACACGCCTCTCAGTGTCCTTCATTTTAAGGACAGAACAGCGTTGATTTTCATCTGACAAATGTTCAGCCTTTATTAAAAATGAGAATTGGTCCATATGCAAAAAATATGCATTTAATGTCATGTTAATGTGGTATAGCTTAGTAACATCACTTCTACTAACGTTAACCAACGAGATGAACCCACCGCTAAACGACTCCGTTCTGAATACTTCCAACCAGTGGCTTCTTTTGGATTTGTATTTCTTTTGAATATGATGAATGAATATGACTAAATATAACCTAATAGGATAGTCGTTAAGGGGAGGATTTGTCAAGCCTGCGTTTTGTTATTACTTTCATTGCTGATTTGTTTGTACTCGCCAGAACGTGACGCTGCTTCCGGCTCGTCGTCTATCGCCTATGACGCAACTTCCGGGTCGTCTATCGCCTATGACGCGCTTCCCTTCCGTTGGGGCTCCGAACCGGGGAAGCTTTTCCGTGCACGTTTTAGAACAATACGATCACAACAGTCGGTAAGAATGGAACACTGCGTCTGTTTACAACACTGCAACTAGTTTATACTTAGACCATAATGGTGTCAACGTATAAAAACGCGTAGCGTTATCTATGTTATATTACCACTGGAATGCAGGGCTCCAGTATTAGCCTTGACGAATAGCACGCATGTCGCCCCTTGTTTACCTCGGGTGGCTGTAAACAATGGAGTCCGTCTTCAGTCCTCCTCCCCGCCGTGTGTGACGCTCTGTTGTTCTGTGATGGCTGACTAACGGTGTGAACTACTGTGTCTACTTCAAGCGAGCCACCAGCGATGGAGAAAGACCGCAACTTTTCGATCTCTGGGAAGCCGGTGGTAATTCAGGCGGACCTGCGTAAGTGTGTGTGTGTGTGTGTGTGTGTGTGAGTGTGAGAGACTGTGTGTGTGTGAGAGACGGTGTGTGTGTGAGAGACGGTGTGTGTGCGTGTGTGTGCGTGTCTGTGTGTGTGTGTGGGACTGTGTGTGTGTGTGTGTGGGGAGTGGCACGTTTGCTCGCTGCATTTTGTCAAGTAGAAACACTGTGGATTTTATTCCTCCCTTTTTTTTTTGTCAAATAACATTTTGGAAACTAACGTAAAATAAATAAAGCTTTTCAAAGTGGCTGCCTGTGATGTTGGAATCAATGTATAGCGGCCAGGGGTTACACAGGACAACCTAACTCTGTGGTTAAACAAGAATTACATTATTTCTCAATCTGTGAATCCTTTATTTGTCTTTCTTCAGGGGATGACACTTTCTGGAAGCTTGTGGCGGACTTTCACGGCTCTCAGGCCGGGTTTGGGTTGGACCTTGACACGCAGCCATGCAAAAACCGACTTTTGATTCAAGTGGGACTCATGAGAGAGGACAACCATCTGACCTGGGGGGCGGTGGTGGAGTGGCTGCAGAAGATCCTCCCCGATCACCAGTCGGCCTTTTTTCAAGGCCTGATTGAAATGGGCATCGCCACTGCCTTGAGTTTAGAGTCTGCTGCTCAACACGTCTTCCTGGATTCAGAGGTCAATTTTAACTTTGTCGGCCCGATGTGCGATATCATCGGAGTTGAGAGAATGGCTCTTTTGGATATGACAGATATTTCGGAACGGGCCCAGTCCATCGGAGTCACCAACGGGCTGATTCTCGAGCTGTGCGATTTTGCTGCCCGGGAAAAACAGGACCCGACAGTTTTAGTTACTTGGCTTCAGAATTTCTATCCACATTTCTGCAAGATGGGGGATATTCAGAAGGGGTACAAAGTGCTGAGGCCTAGAATAAAGCAGTTGAAACAGAATTATCGCAATTACAAGACGAGGAGTTATAGGAGGAATACGGCAATGGAGACGCTGCTTCAAAGTCCGTTTGAGCTTGTGCGACAACGGGAAGACTCAAAGAAGCGTGTCAAAAAGGAAAAACTGAAAATTAAAGAAGAAGGTGAAATATTTCCTGTAAATCCAAATAATGATATATCTTTCGTTGACCTCAATTCCAATGAGGGGAACATACGGGTGAAGGTGGAGGTGCTCCCGCTCCGTAGCGATGGTAAGCTAACTGTTAATAGAACTACAACCACTAAAACAACCAGAGACCAAGAGAGACTATCACTGACTCTGCTGGACACGTTTATGTTCTATTTGCAGAAAGTGTATTGTGGGACAACAGATTTTTACAAACTGGATCTTTTCCAAGTAAAATACTGCTTCATGTGCCAAGAACATCCAGACTTGGGAGAGTTTGAAAAGAAAATCACTTCGCATGTCAAAGACGTCCCGTTGGCGCCCCCTTTGGAGTTTCTACACCACAACGCACACTTTCTGGTCAACGTTCACGACACAATCGAACAGGAGCTGATGCGTGTGGAACGCGAGCTGATAGCGTCTGGCGGGAGGAAGTTAGGCCGGGACCAAAATCCCAAGTTCGAGAGGTTTGTCGCTTTCGAGGAGAGCGCAACGTCTCGTTACATCCACATGGCCTGCGATGTGTTGAGCCCGAAAAGATACTCCCGAAACAGCTACAGGAGCCACTGGCTTGCGTTCTGCGTCGAGAAGAACAATCCTTCGAAGCTCAACTACAACCTCTCCCAACGGCTCGACTCCCAAGGTTACTTCGAAGCGGCCGCCGGCCTCGTTCACCACCACGGGGAGACCATCCATTTCTTCTCCGACCTGCTGCTGTTAGACGAGGAAGAATGCCCCAACATTGTTCTGGAGAGCGTTAGCGGTGACGCCTCTGACGGCGTCATACAGAGTCTCGTGTGTGTGCTGGCGGTTGTCTACTGCAAAATACTGGGCCCTTACTACCAGCTCCTCCGCAGCGCCGGGGAGTACGGGCTTTTCTGCCGCTACATCCTGTGCCTCTACGAGAAGCTGCTGGAGTGGTCCAAGACCCCCGCTCTGGCCTTGGAGCCTGAGGCGGAAGTGAACGTGTTCCTGCAGGAGCCAGAACAGGAGAGAACCTTTAACCGGGTCTTCCAGTACTCTGGCCACTGGCACACAAACAGTGACCTCATCATGGGCTGTCTAAAGCGCATCTTGAAGGTGATCATCACCTCTCTGGACAGACACCTGTCGGATTTCATCCCAGGGGGGAAGTACTCTGAAGCCCCCGCTGAGATCACCGGCTGTACATTTTCAGGCTTGATGAAGAAATACCCCCTTAGCAACCCCTACCCCGAGACCCAAAAAATGAACTGTGTGCCCCAGCTGCAGTTGTCTGAAAGCTCTTCGGAGGAAAGCGGTTCCTCGGATTCCTCCGGCGTGGAGGATGACGACACGTCCGTGGCGTCAAGAAGCTCTCCTCGGGCCAAAAAGGCTTGCGTTCCGGTGAAACCTGGCAAGGCCGACGAAAGGCCACCTCTGAATATGAACAGAAAATATGTAATGGCTACCGTGAGCAGAAACGGAGGGCCGTGCAAGACTCAGCAGGACGTCGACAAGCTACTCTTGCGCTTCGACTCGAAGTCCGGCGCTGAGAAAGTGGAGGCCCTGCGCTGTGAAATTCTGTACCAGAAGATGGTACTGGACAACAACGACCCTCACCTGGAGTTCTCCTTTGATGGACCCATTTACGTCTCGAATGCATCCAGCAAACTAAAGCTGTCTCTTCCGCGGGTCAAACCGGGCTACAGCTTCATCCTGACTAAATAATGTTTCCTCGAGAACGCAGAGGGAGCAGCGCTTAGGAGCTGACTAGAAGTTAAACATTGTATTGGTCGACACAATATTGGGAAATGCGTTAATGCGTAAAGGAATTGGAGGTTTGTTTAATGAGGGCACGGCAATGGAATGAGTCAATAAAGACCGTGACATGAGAAGATAGCAATCAAAGTTTTTACCCTTTTGCTTTAACGGTTTTGTAATTTAAATTTTCACTGTGCAATATTATATGCAACAAAAACATAGTATGTCATTAAAACATATATAAAAGTATTTGTTGCTTCTGAACCCCTTTTTTATCAGCCTGCTGTTGGCAATGGCAAAATACGTGTGTGTGTGTTTAAAAAATAATAGTATTAAATTAATGTTGATTCTGAAAACATCATGTAATACTGGTAAAATATACGAAATTGGTTTATTTCGCAAATATAGTCAGGAGACTGTGATTGGCTGTAGTGTGCTGGGGGGCGGGGCATGCAGTCCTTCACGTCTACCGTCATCATCATACGTTTGTTTTCCCTCCCGCTGGTGGTGGTGTGGCTCAACCACCACCACCCCCCTCCCTTAGTAGTCGTATTGTTACCGTAACGGAGTCGTCGAGGAGTCATCACCACACGTCTGTATCAGTGGGGCCGACGGACCATTAGAAGACGAGCGGTGGAGATGGCGGCCACATGGTGGCACGGCGCGGCGGTGACCCACGTCCTGATGGCGCTGTTCGCCATGGGCTCCTGGGTGTCCGTCAACAGTCTGTGGGTCGAGCTGCCGGTCATCGTCAACGTTATGCCCGAAGGTCAGTGCTGCTGCCCGGGGTCAGTGCTGCCCGGGGTCACTCCGGTTGGACTACGAGTTCCATACTTTGCTATTTGTAATAAGTTTAAGTGTAAGTTGACCCATTGGTCCCATGAAGGCGTTCCTCCTCGTTGACCCACTATGGAGTCGGTCGTAAGGCGCACCTGAGAAAGGCGAATGGGTATATGGTTTTGTGTGCTATAGTACTATATATAATTATAATATATAAGAAGTACGGTACCCAGCAGCAGAACACCCATATATGGGTGTTTTATATATATATATATATATATATATATAGTACTCGGGGCTGCCAAGTTTCAGGAAAAAGTAGGAGTGAGACTTTCGGGGGAAGATGCGTTCGGCCTTTTTTAAGGTCGATTTAGAGGAATATCTCAATTTAAATTAACATTAAGACTGTTGTGATGTCTTCACCCCCATGCCATGCCCCATGCCAGCTGCTCTCCCTGCGCTGTCCGCCTCCTCATGCTTATATAGTGGTAAGAATTGACCAGCACAAGTAGAAATGAAAACAATTGTAACAAGAAAGTTTGACAAATAAAATACATGGTGTACATGACATGTCTCATGTTGGAGGTGTTTGTGGCAGATGGTGATGCCTTGATGACAGAGGGGGGGGCTCCCATTTGAAACACTGTGGCTCAAGGTTTGCCATCTCCACAGTCATGATTTGTTTGTTGGTTTAGTTCAGTCCCACCACAGAGAACACTCGTTCAGCATCAGCATTTGACTGTGGAAGTACCAACACCAACTTGGCAATAGGAGAGAGCCTCCCAAACCTGCTCCTACCGAGCCCACACCGCGATGACTTAACTAACACTGCTATTAGTCACGGTGGTTTGTTGTTAAACCCAGCAACCTGCCACACTGCTCACCAGCAGCCTGTGGAACGTTAAGTCTCACGTAGTCAGACACACCGTGGACTTGGCGCTGACAGTCTCACGTTTACTTTTCGATTTCTCCACCATAAGTGTTGTTCTCATAGGTTCAGGTTGTTCTTCATAGGATAGAGACGCAATGACCCGCCCTAAGCTGCCTCTGATTGGTTTGTATACGTGGTGCCTTTCGTTGGGTTGGTTAGATTTAGCCTCGAGGGCTGATGATTGGTTATCACATATCTCGGTCAGCCAATCGGGGGCAGAATAGGGCGGGCTCACCCTGTCCCTGACTCGAACTACGGCAAGCCTCAAGCAACAAGTAATGGAAATATATAATTAAATTAAATAATAATTATAAAGTAGTGAAAGGGGGGAAAAAGCGTGTGAAATGTGAAGTGTGGCATGCAGGGGGTTGAATGGGCTCAAGAGATAACCCAGGTGGGCCTCCCAGCTCGGTCCACCAAGACCGATCCTCACATGTATAACGTGTTATATTAAATATTCTACATTGTGGTTCTGCAGTATTGCTTCACGACTTAGAAATTACCATGGAATTCAGTCGTGTCGTTATTGTGCAATTCAGTGGGCGGCTATCAACAATGATTTCCTCCCCCTGCTTCAGGATGGGACCTGCCGGCGTACCTCTCGGTGCTGATAGCGTTGGGTAACCTGGGGCCCATCGCGGTCACGGTGACCCACCACTGCGCCCCTGGGCGCCTGAACGAGCGGCTCGTCATCCACGGCATCCAGGCGCTGGCGGTGGCGGCCTCCGCCCTGCTGGCCCTCTTCTGGTCGCACACGGTGAGCGTGGGCGGCCAGGAGCGCTCGGTGCCTTTCCTGCTCGCCGCCTTCCTGCTGGCGCTGGTGTGCTGCACGTCCAACGTCACCTTCCTGCCCTTCACCTACAGCTACCCGCCGCAGTACATCCGCACCTTCTTCATCGGCCAGGGCCTCAGCGCCCTGTTCCCCTGTGTGGTGGCCCTGGCGCAGGGCATCGGCAAGGCGGAGTGCGTGGCGTCCGTCAACGGCACCATGCGGCCCGAGTACCAGCGGGAGAACTTCCCCGCGCAGAACTTCTTCTGGTTCCTGTGCGTCATGCTCTGCGTCTCGGCGCTCTCCTTCCTGGCTCTGACGCGCCGGCAACAGGGGTCCTCGGCGGGGTCGGAGCCATCCGCGGCGGGAGAGAAGGCCGACGCCGAGGAGATGAACTCCCTGCACGACGGCGGCGGCGAAGCGTTGGTGACGGACGAGCGGGTGGCGGTGGAGGAGCAGCTGGCCACGCACACCTTCTGGACGCGGCGGAACCTCTATCTGCTGCCGCTGCTGGCCGTGTCCAACGCGCTCACCAACGGCGTGCTGCCGTCCGTCCAGAGCTTCTCCTGCCTGCCCTACGGCATCATGACCTTTCACCTCTCCGTTGTCCTGGGCAACATCGCCAACCCGCTGGCCTGCTTCGTGGCCATGTTTGTCCTCTTCAGGTGAGAGAGGGCCTGAGCTTTGGCTCTTTATCCGTAGAATGTTTTAGTATGTCACATAGTCTTTTGACGGTAGCATTAAATTCTTTATTTATTACTATACAGCGTTGCAGTATTATTTTACATGAGAACAATGCATGAGGACTTCTGTCTGACCCATCTCCTCCGTGGTCTCCTCCCAGGTCCTCCGCCGGTCTGGGCGCCATGTCCTTAGGAGGAGGACTGTTCGGGGCGTACCTCCTAGCACTGGCGGCCCTCAGCCCGTGCCCTCCTCTTCTGGGACACCCCGCGGGCGTGGGCCTAGTGGTGAGTGGACGGGGTCCCCGAAGCCTCACCGCCGCCTCGGGGGTTTGACACCTCCATTGTTGTTGTGTGTGTGTTCGCCGGTTGTGAGACACTTTGGATAAGAGCTAACTAACTGACTGAATGCTAGCTCTAACCCTAGAGGTCAACATCATGGGTGTCCTGGAGTGGAAGGGGATTTGTCCAGTGTGGGATATGTTGTTAAATGCTATATATTATTGTTTAGTATTTACTGTACATAGATCATATTGTATATAATCTACTATTTTTAGTTATTGCCTCCGCCATTAAAGATGGACCGGAGCTTATGTTAGTTTATGTCTGTTCGTCCGTTAGCGAAATAACAGTTATTTACAGAATGGGACAAATCTTGGTGGTTAGATTATTTATGGGCCAAGGAATATTCGATTAGATTTAGGTGCAGATCCTGATCCGAATGTGGATCCCTGGGAGTTCTTAGTGTGTTGGAGGTATGCACTGAACTTGCATACCTCTAGTTTAGGAGAAGCTTCAGTGACAGATAACATGAAACGCAGGCTAGGGTGTTATAGCGTCTTGCTCAGGGATGCCTACAGGTAAGTCCCTGTGTTATGGGCCGAGGGTCCACTGCTTCTAATCAACGTGTGTGTGTGTGTGTGTGTGTGTGTGTGTGTGTGTGTGTGTGTGTGTGTGTGTGTGTGTGTGTGTGTGTGTGTGTGTGTGTGTGTGTGTGTGTGTGTGTGTGTGTGTGTGTGTGTGTGTGTGTGTGTGTGTGTGTGTGTGTGTGTGTGTGTGTGTGTGTGTGTGTGTGTGTCTCTCTCTCTCTCTCAGGTCACCTCCTGGATCGTGTTCACAGGGCTCTTCTCCTACCTGAAGGTGGCCATTGGCACACTGCTCCACGAGGCAGGCCACGCGGCCCTGCTGTGGTGTGGCATCGCCATCCAGGCGGGCTCCCTGGTGGGCGCCCTGTCCATGTTCCCCCTGGTCAGTGTCTACCACGTCTTCTCCGAGGCCCAGGAGTGTGTGGACAACTGCACCTAGAAAAAACATTTTATATATGAAAAAATGCGATTTGAATGCGCTTGTTGATGGGAAGAAAGAAGAAAAACACCACAAGCCTTATGACGCTTGCCTATTGTGCCACACTGGAAGAGGTCCACTATGTTAACCAGGGGGCAGATGGGGGGGAGACGGGAGCTGCCGGAAGGTAAGCAGCACGGTGTTGTCTCCTGGATAATGGGAGCATTGAGCTGCCGTTGACCCAGGGAATGGAGCCAGAGACACAAGGGGAGAAGTGTGATACTACTTTATAAATCCTTCTTCTATCACAGTTGGAATGGTTCACAACAACCACAGCGTGGGGTCATGTGAAGCCATGTTGATTCTCTCAGGAACACAATCGGCTGCTTGTTCACCGAAAGACACAAACACCATTCTCCCTTTTTTTTCTTATGCAATTGGAAATTAATGCATCATCAATAGTTATTGATGACTATATTTTGTTGCCTACCTCTAGGATGCCTCACACATACACCATAGTTTCTAGTGTATAACGTCCAAGATGTTGAATGGTCTGTTAACGGTTTTATAAATGTGCGTTATGGACGATTAATATCGTCAATACTACTGATTTGATTTCAAGCCAAATAATTTCATTAATTGCAACAATACACAGAGATTGTGTTGCCTTTTAATGCCTTTTTTGTCCTGGCTGCTAGTTACTGGGTAATGATAGTACAATTATTACAACCAAGTCATTTAACAATACATTTGTTAGAGTTCACCTCGAAGTTGTAAAGTTCAGCTTTACCCAAGGATGAACTGGGAACAGCCATTTACTAGTTGTGTCAAAATGTCATTAGCATAGCAAGAAAGAATACATTTTTGTAATATTTCCACAAATTGGAAATTAGGACAATGTAGTTCCAAAAATGAATGATCCGGTTGATTCAAGGCGTGCCGAATGCAGTACCAATGGTTTAGTTTACGTGGTGAAGGTGGAATTGTACTTGAAAGTGAACCACAAGTCTACTCTGATTTTAATGTCATTAACGTACTGCTACACTTGATACACTTGAAACCCGATTGTCGTGTAAAGCGGTTTTGAAGACGTGTGTTTGTGATTCACCCTGTAACTGAATGTTGGTGAAAACCCTCTGCTGTTTTGTTGTAATGTTTGTGTAATGTACCGTGCGTGTAACTGATTGATTATAGGTGAAATCATATGCAGTAATTGTTTTGGTTTACTGTAATGTTGAGGCTTTATTGCTGTTGAGGCTATATTCCAAAGCTCAGTCCACAGTAACCATATAGGTCAATTTGCATTTATTGATTTTACTATCGTGTTTATTGAAAGAACGAGGAGAGACCATTGTCCACCTAAAGAAAATAAAAGTTAATGATTAATAATCCACACATAAAACAGATATCCACAGATAGATACTCTGTGGATACCTTATCGCTCCATATTTCTCTGGGTTTGTGACCAGTATGACCTCAATGAACAGTGCCTCAACTTCAATGACAAACCTGTTTGTACATAATGCTGTGTAGTGTCTGACTGGGCAGGGTTGAGGTTCACTTTTTGATCTGTTCGTCAGTTGACCACAGGGGGTCGCCATTTAGTGTCCGTTCTACGGTACTGCACTGAATGACTTGCCTTTGAGCACAAGTACACCTCATCTTCTCATAATAATTTTTTGTTAAATTATTGACAAAATATGGTGAACATATTCAACTATTAAAAAACAAGGTTTTTTTTACATTCGGAGATTCTCCGAATTCTGCCAGGAAGTGTAGAATGTATGATGTATTATTATTATGATGTAGAATACATTTACACTGATGTCCTTTTTAAGCCACCTCCATCTGCTGTTCATATTTAATAAATCATGGACTGCCATTTCGATGTGAATTTGATTTCCTCACTAATGAAAGCCATTGCCACCATGTGGTGTGTTTTAGATTCCTGTTACCAAATCAAACTGATTCAATCATTTAAACTGAAAAGATGGAAGATTAACTTTCCAATTTTTATTATTACTATATTATGATTATGTTTTGGAATGTCATCTTACCGATGACATGTAGAACTACAGTTCTCCAGTTCACTATTTCGGAAAATCGATCTGATTTTAGAAATTCTCAACCCAGTATGTGCTGACATGGTTTTAATGTCAGCTCAATAACTTACTTGTTTTTAGGTAATTTACTCAAGTTAAGCTGTGCGGTCGACAAGCATGTTATTGTGTGCACCATGGCTGGTCCTATGGGGACCTAGGTCCATGGCGGGTCCTATGGGGACCTAGGTGCATGGCTGGTCCTATGGGGACCTAGGTCCATGGCTGGTCCTATAGGGACCTAGGTCCATGGCGGGTCCTATGAGGACCTAGGTCCATGGCGGGTCCTATGGGGACCTAGGTCCATGGCTGGTCCTATGGGGACCTAGACGTCTTCAAAGTTAAATATCATTGTGCTTTGTTAAGCTGTTCCCACATTAAGCCCTTTAGGACATTCCTATTATAGTAGTATAACGTATATTTCAGTTTGTATTAATACAATAATACATACCTGTTAACTACATTCAAGTAGTGAATAATAGTTAGTAGTATTATAATATATATTATTTTTACAGAAAGGCCAAATATAAGATGTAGGCCCAAAGCCCTTAGCACAGGAATCACATATTCTAATTGTTACTTTCCCCAAAGCCTACATTCACACACAATTGATTTAGTTTACATCCAATAAGTACATTGCATAACACCGCGAAGAAAAACTGCCTCTTTGAACCCCGCTCCCATGACCGGCCTGCGGGGATGGGGGAGAGGAGAGGGAAGGAGTGGGGGGGGGGTCCTACAATTGTTGACTGCCTAATCTAAGAGTTTTTTCCACAAAGGCACTGGTTACGGATCTCAACATGTGATGCGTGTGTCTCGCTGAGCCTCAGAGTCCGGTCGAAGTGTTTTGTTTTTAGATGCTGGTTGGCGGAGCGTCCCGACTATCCACGGTGAGTGTTTGAGCCGGTCCAGAGATGCTGTCCTACCATCACCTTTCTGTAATTGAATGAACGTCGAAAAATGTAATGTCTGCCTATTCTCAAAAGGTTTGTCGTTGGGTATGAATGAATGTTTATTTGGAAGCTGAAAGGTGCTGCGTTGCAACATGTTGATCCTTTAAGAAGATGTTAAATTTAGGATTTAATTGTGTTTAAAACACAACCATTTAAACAGACACCTTTACAAATTACACTTCTGTGTGAGAGTTAACTTTGTGATGCATTACACTTTTCTTTTTTTCCTTTGCCTTGTCAGATGTGCATGGCATGACGTCTGAGGGATGATGACATAACACTGTTATCAAAGGCATGGACTCTCAGCATGAATTCCTTCCTTTTCCACAAACAGCGCCTGCTCAGATGTGTTCTCTGGTTATATAACATGGGTGTTCATCGCCACGGCTCAGCAGGTGGTTTCCTGACTGGCTTTATTTATAATGTTTTCAAGTCATCTTTTGACTTGTGGGTCAAACTGGGCTCTAATATTGGATTAGTGGTTAAGGACATTTTGGACCTGATATCACAAGTAGACCAATAGGAATCCCTCTGTCATTGGTCAGTTGGTGGCTGACCAATAAGAGAGGGGGTTGGCTCATGATGGTTGGCTCCTGATGGTTGGCTCCTGATGGTTGGCTCATGATGGTTGGCTCATGATGGTTGGCTCCTGATGGTTGGCTCCTGATGGTTGGCTCATGATAGTTGGCTCCTGATGGTTGGCTCATGATGGTTGGCTCATGATGGTTGGCTCATGATGGTTGGCTCATGATGTGACCACCTCTGTTGAAAGAAAACCACACATTTCACGTGCCAAAGGGAATCTTTACTGGACCGTACATACAAATTAATCTATTTAGGAAGGAGACTTTAGGAAATGTGCTACATATTAACCAAAGATTAGCAATAAGTCACATTTTGAGAAATCCATAGGTTTACCTTGTCTTTTCCTTTAGTTTGTCTTATTTAATTATCTTCAAAAGCCATAGGTATATTCTTTAGAATGTACTTTACGTCAAATCAGGTTAGTCTTTGAACAAGGGTCCATACTGATACTGATTATTGGCAATTACAAAAAATAGGCAGTTTCACTTTAACATAATGTACCAGCAAGTAAAATAAAGGTTTCTCAATTTAAAGTTTGCCATGTACTGACTTGCATATTATGGAATAACACTTGCAAATTTGTGACACAAGTGCGCATATTGAGAAACGCTCTAGGTGTTGTTTTTCTCACATTATAATTGTATCAAATTTGAATCGCATTCCCTCAACACAATCCCTGTGCTTTTGTGCGGTAACAAGAACACACATGCACCGTATTGTGCAGGATAGCCCTGCGGTCAGGGTGTCCTCCTACCAGCCGAAAGGCAGTTGGATTGAATCCCCAGTGTCTGTAGTGTAGGCCTACCTGCAGGCATCCTTGAGCAAGATGCCAGGACAATGCAATGCCAGGACACTGATGACAAAAGGTTCCATCTTTCCTCCCATTTCTTTGTAGGAAGTTTCCCTCAAGTGACCTCTACCTCCGGCATGTCCCTGTTCACCCACCTGCTGGCCTGCCTGCTGGGCATGGGCTCCTGGGTTTCCATCAACGGCTTGTGGGTGGAGCTTCCCCTGCTGGTGCCTCAGATCCCAGAGGGCTGGTACCTGCCCTCCTACCTGTCTGTGGTCATCCAGATGGCCAACGTGGGGCCCCTCTTCGTCACCCTCATGCACCGCTTCCGCCCGGGGAAGCTGAACGAGACGGCCGTCATCTACCTCATCATCGGCGTGGGCACGCTGGCCGGCCTCCTGCTGGCCTTCTTCTGGAGGGAGACGGCGGTGGTGGCCGGAGCCCCGCGCAGTGTGGCTCTCCTGGCGCTCACCTTCTTCCTGTCCACCGTCGACTGCACCTCCTCCGTCACCTTCCTGCCCTTCATGATGCGGCTCAAGCCGCGGTACCTCACCACGTACTACATCGGCGAGGGCCTGAGCGGCCTGCTGCCGGCACTGGTGGCCCTGGTCCAGGGCGTGGGGGTGGTGGACTGCGTCAACGGTACCGCGTCCGCGAGGACCGCAAACGGGACGGTGACCTACGAACTGGAGGCGCGGTACCAGCCGGCCAACTTCTCTGCGGAGGTGTTCTTCTTCTTCCTGAGTGCCATGATGCTGGTGTGCCTGGCGGCGTTCCTGCTCCTCAACCACCACCCGGCAGTGGCCCGGGAGCGCCAGAGCCCGGAGTACACCAACGGCGTCCGGGCGTCAGACAAGAGGGCGGATCCGTTCAGGGCGGTCGATGCCAAGCCCAGGAGCAGCTTTGGCGCGGGGACCTACAGCTGGAGGCAGCTGTTCTACATCTTTGGCGTCCTGGCGTGGGTCAACGCCCTGACCAACGTGGTTGTACCGTCGGTGCAGTCCTACTCATGCCTGCCCTACGGGAACAAAGCCTACCACCTGTCTGCCACCATGGCGGCGGTGTCCAACCCACTGGCCTGTTTCATCGCTGTCTTCCTCCCAATAAGGTATAGTCGGATCGGATTGGGGTGTTGCATGACCTGATGGCCCTACCGGCCTGCCTAGTGGACTGTAACTGGTGGGCTGATCCCTCCATCATACATGTCGGGGGACACTCCCACGTGTGATTCTGAAATGGCTTATGAGGGCAACATCCCACCTGACACAATCACCGCATTGAATGAGTTCATCAGAGAGGACGAAAACAGCCGATACTAACGATCAAATGTTGTTTATTTTGCGCGTGTAGATCGCTGCTGGTGATGGGAGTGCTCACGGTGGTGGGCACCGGCGTTGCAGGGTACATCGTGAGTATGGCGGCACTGAGTCCCTGTCCGCTGTTAGTCCACCACACCTCGGGAGCCCTCCTCATCGTGAGTTCAATGGTTAAATCCCGATTTCAGGCCTCTCGGTATACTGTACTGGTGCACTAAGGGCCCCCAGCCACCAGATGAGAGGCTGATTTAAGCCTATTTTTAAATCTTAAAATCTTTCGCGGCCCACCCAAACCTTTAGTCAGGTATTTCCATATGTATATATTTATATAATTTATATAATTTTGTATATAAATATTTATATTATTATTATTATTATATTTATATCATAAATATATACAGTATATATAAAGAATATATATTATATAATAATATATATATAATAATATATATTTATATTATAATAATAATAATACATTTTATTTATAAGCGCACTTTTAATTTGTGTAGACAAAACTCAAAGTGCTACAGAGTAAAAAAAAATATTTAAAAAATGGTTTAAATAAAACAACAGAATAAAAGCAGCGACGTTTACGCCGGCATGGCAACAATATAAATCTAGTGAAAGGCTATTCTAAAAATATGTGTTTTTAGGCCTTTTTTAAAACCATCCACAGTCTGTGGTGTCCTCAGCTGGTTTGGGAGGGCGTCCCACAGTCTGTGGTGTCCTCAGCTGGTTTGGGAGGGCGTTCCACAGTCTGTGGTGTCCTCAGCTGGTTTGGGAGGACGTCCCACAGTCTGTGGTGTCCTCAGCTGGTTTGGGAGGGCGTTCCACAGTCTGTGGTGTCCTCAGCTGGTTTGGGAGGGCGTCCCACAGTCTGTGGTGTCCTCAGCTGGTTTGGGAGGGCGTTCCACAGTCTGTGGTGTCCTCAGCTGGTTTGGGAGGGCGTCCCACAGTCTGTGGTGTCCTCAGCTGGTTTGGGAGGGCGTTCCACAGTCTCGGAGCAGAAGGCTCGGTCTCCCATGGTTTTCAGTTTGGTCCTGGGGGGAAGGAGGAGGTTTGCCTTTTCAGAGCGTAGGCTCCTCGTGGAGGTTTGTGGGGTGAGAAGTTCTTTGATGTATGAGGGAGCATGTCCATGAATGCACTGATAGGTGAAGAGGGTGATTTTGTAGTCAATCCTGAGTGAGACCGGGAGCCAGTGCAGTGATTTGAGTATGGGCGTGATGTGCTCATACTTCCGCACTCTCATCAGGATCCTAGCAGCATATTATTATATTTATATTATTATATCATTTGAATGTTGAATGAAGCCAACACTTGCATATGTACACTTTAACATTTATGCACACTTATATATTTGTATGTAAATATTCATTATTATTTTTAATTAACTATTCTTTATTTATTGTTAATGACCTCTCGCGGCCCACCAGTGGGTCGCGACCCACCCTTTGGGTAACTGCACTAGTGACATCCGAAGTGATAATGATCAGCCCCTACTCAAACATCAGTGGACTACCGCCAGATATAAATGGCTTTAATGACTAATCAGCCTCATACGTGGTGGCGAAATAGGGGCTCCTATTGTTTAGCATTTTGCAAAGAAAAATATTGAAGTAAAGCCTTTTTCGTGTTGCTGCATTAGTAGCGGGGAACAGGGATCTCTGCAGACCGCTCTCCTCATGTCATGATTTAATTTATTGTCCTATTTTTGCTCCCTGCTGGTGAGAGGATGTATTGCATTTTCTTTCAAAAGTGTATTTCCAGGTCCCAGTTCACAATTGTATTCTACCGTTACATAACATACCGTTAAATGACATACAATCCGGCATATTACACCTCAGACAATAAGAAAATTAAGTGTGGGTAAAAAATATATCTTTGAATGAACAGTAAACTAGACAATAAGACAATTCACACAGATATTATTGATTTTTGTCACTCAAAATCATAAAACGAATTGGTATAATAATTTTACATTCAGGCACATTTGTTTCTCTTTCTGGAAATGAGTTTCTCTGCGCCTCCCTTAAACACCTCTGGAGCCCCCCAGTGGAGGGGCCCCCCAGTGGAGGAGCCCCCCGGTGGAGGGGCCCCCCAGTGGAGGGGCCCCCCGGTGGAGGAGCCCCCCGGTGGAGGAGCCCCCCTGGTGGAAGAGCCCCCGGTGGAGGAGCCCCCCTGGTGGAGGAGCCCCCCAGTGGAGGAGCAAAATAGTGTGCGTTAAAGTCTCGAGATTAATCACATGCGTTAACACGTTAACTTTGACAGCCCTCGTTCTGATGCTTTGGTGTTCTGAGTTTTCTTTTGAAACACGGAAATACGTTTCAACGTGTTGAGAATCACAACACAAACTCGCTAGTCAGTGGATTGGGTGAGTAATCCCCACTGCTACCTAGTTAACTAGAACACTAGTAACCCCCACTGCTACCTAGTTAACTAGAACATTAGTAACCTCCACTGCTACCTAGTTAACTAGAACACTAGTAACCCCCACTGCTACCTAGTTAACTAGAACACTAGTAACCCCCACTGCTACCTAGTTAACTGGAATACTATTAATCCCCACTGCTACCTAGTTAACTAGAACACTATTAATCCCCACTGCTACCTAGTTAACTAGAACACTAGTAACCCCCACTGCTACCTAGTTAACTAGAACACTAGTAACCTCCACTGCTACCTAGTTAACTAGAACACTAGTAACCCCCACTGCTACCTAGTTAACTAGAACACTAGTAACCCCCACTGCTACCTAGTTAACTGGAATACTATTAATCCCCACTGCTACCTAGTTAACTAGAACACTATTAATCCCCACTGCTACCTAGTTAACTAGAACACTAGTAATCCACACTGCTACCTAGTTAACTAGAACACTAGTAACCCCCACTGCTACCTAGTTAACTAGAACACTAGTAACCTCCACTGCTACCTAGTTAACTAGAACACTAGTAACCCCCACTGCTACCTAGTTAACTAGAACACTAGTAACCCCCACTGCTACCTAGTTAACTGGAATACTATTAATCCCCACTGCTACCTAGTTAACTAGAACACTAGTAATCCCCACTGCTACCTAGTTAACTAGAACACTAGTAACCCCCACTGCTACCTAGTTAACTGGAATACTATTAATCCCCACTGCTACCTAGTTAACTGGAATACTATTAATCCCCACTGCTACCTAGTTAACTAGAACACTAGTAACCCCCACTGCTACCTAGTTAACTAGAACATTAGTAATCCCCACTGCTACCTAGTTAACTAGAACACTAGTAATCCCCACTGCTACCTAGTTAACTAGAACACTAGTAACCCCCACTGCTACCTAGTTAACTAGAACACTAGTCATCCCCACTGCTACCTAGTTAACTAGAACACTAGTCATCCCCACTGCTACCTAGTTAACTAGAACACTAGTAACCCCCACTGCTACCTAGTTAACTGGAATACTATTAATCCCCACTGCTACCTAGTTAACTAGAACACTAGTAATCCCCACTGCTACCTAGTTAACTAGAACACTAGTAATCCCCACTGCTACCTAGTTAACTAGAACACTAGTAACCCCCACTGCTACCTAGTTAACTAGAACACTAGTAACCCCCACTGCTACCTAGTTAACTAGAACACTAGTAATCCCCACTGCTACCTAGTTAACTAGAACACTAGTAACCCCCACTGCTACCTAGTTAACTAGAACACTAGTAACCCCCACTGCTACCTAGTTAACTGGAATACTATTAATCCCCACTGCTACCTAGTTAACTAGAACACTAGTAACCCCCACTGCTACCTAGTTAACTAGAACACTAGTAACCCCCACTGCTACCTAGTTAACTAGAACACTAGTAACCCCCACTGCTACCTAGTTAACTAGAACACTACTTTACAAAACAAGCTGTGTTAGTTGACTAGCGACATTTCCGACGTGCAACGCGGAAATGTATTAAAATGTTTCGAAAGAAAAGTCTTAGCATTAGAACGTGTCACATGTTTTAACAATCAATTACTTCAATGAGCTTTTGATCATGTTCTGGCCGCCATCTAGTGGCTCAGAAAGAAATTGGCCCATGGCCAAACTTACTTGCCGACCCCTGCTATAAGCAGTTCGACAGAAAATAGTATTTGGATAGATTAAGCCTTTAAAACCAAAAACTTAAATCCTAGATCCTGGAAATGCTGTCCTGAAGCTCCAGTCTCCTATACTGCAGTGACACTGCAGTACTGCGCTACTATTGGCCAGTAGTGCCCTTAATTGCTTTATGAAAGTTGGAAACAAATTTGTACATTAGGCCTTGAAGATCTTATGAGTGAAGACAAACTCAAATTTGTTCAGTAACAGATTTTGGTGCACTGCTCATGGGAAATAAGGGAAGGTTTTTGTACTTCATACAAGGGAACCCTACTACTCATGCTTAAACCCCATTGGCTCACAGAACTAAGGGGCCTGCAAGAAGGAGGTCTGCAGTTGCTTCCTTCTCAAATTCTGTGCTGCTTTCATCAAATAGGCCGGTTTACCAGAACTACCCATTGATATGGTTTTACTATACTGCTTGATGGGAAATGTGTTGATAGCCTGCTATTACAGCAATTCAATGTTAAGGGACATAAATGCCATCTCTTTTAAGTGTGCACACATGCAATGAAACTGACCCACCTTGTCTCTTGTTCAACAGGTGTTTGCCTGGATTGTTTTCGTGCTCACTCTGTCCTATGTCAAAGTGATCATTGGGCTGATCCTGCGCGACGAGGGGCACAGCGCCCTCGTGTGGTGCGGCGCTGTGGTGCAGCTGGGCTCCTTGTTGGGGGCTGTTACAATGTTTCCCTTAGTCAGCGTGTCCAGCTTCTTCTCATCGGGGGACCCATGCAATACTAAGTGCCCGTGAATCAAGATGTATTGATTTATTGGAAACACACAACCAACACAAATGAAAAGCATGTAATGGACAATACTGAACTCAAGGCTATATAGAATGTACACTCCCCCTCGATCTGGTCAGGAGGTAAAGAGGGTCTCGTCAGATTCTATGAAACAGTAGGCTACACTTTATCATAGAGTACAGGCATATCATTCTATATTCTTATACAAAAACACATCCTAGTGTAACCCAGGTTTACAGGTTTAAAATAGTAAACTATAAGAAAATAATGTGACAAATAATAACCTAACTGTTTAGAGTTGTATTTATATTTTATTGAGAAAAAAATAAAACAAAATATATAAAGATGCATTAAGTATTATTTATTACAAGTATTCACCTACCTGTATTCATACCTGTCAATGTGATGACGATTAGGATAGAGCTCTCCCTACAGGTAGTAGTCGGGAAAAGCAGGAAACAAAGAAGATAGATTCAGCACCAAGAGAAGACGGAAATATTATATATAAAAGAACATTTTGAACATGAAACCTGGCTCAGTTTTGAAGCAATACTGTTTATAGTTAAGATACGAGTGACTTATAGAGGAGTTTGCCGTTACCAACGGTGTTATGAATGTTGTGTCCGAGAGTGCTAGGCTAGCTCCAGCCTGCCTCGTGAGTAACCAGTTCTGATCCAGTTCTACTGCACAAAGTTGGATGTTTATTCAACTGAGACCTCCATTGGATGTGGACAAGGACGAGAAGAAGATGGCGAGCCACCCAATAAAAGACACCTGGAATTTTTTTGTGGTGGGCCACGCCCACCACAGGGTGGGGCTCCTCGGGGCCACGCCTATCACAGGGTGGGGCTAGTCAAGTCAAGTTTATTGTCACTTCACAGTTTACACACACACAGCAGTGAGTGAAAATCTAATGTGCAAAACCCGACGACAGACAGCAGTTATAAAAATAAGATTAAATAAAAACAGAATAGAATCCAAAAAATAAAAAAGTGTATAAAGTTAAATATATAAAAATAAAAATGCAATTTATAAAATGCAATATATCAGCACAGAAAAAGAGCAATATGTATAAATAAAACAATGTAATAAAATATACATTGTTATATGCTATACGCTTTTGTTCAGCAGCCTGATGGCCTGACTGGAAGCTATCTCTGAGTCTATTTGATACCACTTGATACTGCGGTATCGCCTGCCTGACGGTAAAAGTGAATACAGTTCGTGGCTGGGGTGGGAATGTCTTTTATGATGCGTTTGGCCTTGGCCACGCACCGCTGGTTGTATATATCCAGGAGGGAGGGGAGCTCACCTCCAACGATATACTGGGCCGTCCGCACCACCCTTTGAAGCGCTCTGCGCTCGAGTGCGGTGCAGTTTCCGTACCAGGCGGTGATACACCCTGTAAGAACACTCTCGATGGTGCCGGTGTAGAATGTTCTCAGGATGCGGGGGCCCATGCTGAATTTCCTCAGACGCCCGAGGAAATACAGGCGTTGTTGGGCTCTTTTCACCACGTGTGTGGTGTGCGTGGACCATGTGAGGTCCTCTGAGATGTGCATGCCGAGGAACTTGAAGCTGCTGACCCTCTCTACTGCAACCCCGTCGATGGAGATAGGGCTCTGCTTCCTGTAGTCCACGATCAGCTCCTTGGTCTTCTTGACGTTGAGGCTGTTCTCCTGGCACCACTGCTCCAGCGATCCAACCTCCTCCCTGTAGGCTGTCTCGTCGTCGCCCGCGATCAGGTCCATCACTGTCGTGTCGAGTAGAGGAGAGGGCTCAGCACGCATCCCTGGGGGGCTCCCGTGTTGAGGGTCAGTGGCTCTGAGGCGGTGCTGCCCATCCTCAACACCTGGCGGCGGTCCGACAGGAGGTCCAGTATCCAGCTGCACGTGGATGGGGGCACACCTAGACCTAAGCTTGGTGTCGAGCTTGGCAGGAACTATCGTGTTGAACGCTGAGCTGTAGTCCACAAACAGCATTCGCACATAAGTTATTTCCCTCCAGGTGGGAAAGGGCAGTGTGGAGGGCCATGGTGTGGAGGCCCAGTGTGGCAGGTAACAATAAAGTCCTTGACCAACCTCTCAAAGCATTTGCTGACAATCGAGGTGAGGGCTACAGGTCTATAGTCATTCAGGCATGTTACCTTGGGTTGTTTAGGGACAGGCACGATGGCGGACATCTTGAAGACCACGGGAACAACAGCCTGGGACAGGGAGAGGTTGACGATGTCTGCAAAGACTCCTGCCAACTGGTCTGCGCATGCTCTGAGGACGCGGCCCGGGATGTCGTCGGGGCCTGCCGCCTTACGGATGTTAAACCGCTTGAAGGTGCGACGCACATCCGCCTCCGAGATGCTCAGCAGGCTGGTCTCCTCAGGCGGCGCTGGCTTCGGCGGGCTGCCGTTCAAACCGAGCAAAAAAAGTACTTAGCTCTCCTGGGAGGGAGGTAGAGGAGTTCTCTACTCTCTCTCGGGCCCACGCCCAGCACAGGGTGGGGCACCCGTGATAGTAAAGTAAATCATTACTTAAAACACTGATGAGGGCATTTTGATGTTTACTTAAGATTTTAAGTGCTTTATTATTTTGTCAGTTTAATTAACTAGTTAGAAATAATCTAAACTGATTGAACTCATGAACTGCAAAACCTTCCTGACACCCCCCAAGCTGCTCTTTGGATCCTCTCATCCACTTCTCTCTGAAGATAAACAGAAATGGCTATAGAAATGTTAAATAAAACTTCTAGTAACCGTTGACCAAATATCTAAAATCAGGCCATGAATGAAGTGGCTTTTCAACTATCAAATATTACATTCTAATGTGTTGCCGTTGTACAGCACAGCGAAAATAATTGAGCATGTAACCATACATCCCAAGACGACACCGACTATTCTGAATAGGTCAATAAAACGAAGATAAACATGGCTGAAAAATTCTGTTCAATCTGTATTGCATTAGTTTCATAACCAAATTCTAACTAGCTATACATTTGAAACTTAAATACCGTATTGACCCGAATATAAGACGACCCCGATTATAAGACGACCCCTCTTTATCAAGACTCATTTTTGGAAAAAAAAAAAATACATTTTTTGAAGAACAAATCTTTTTTTTATAAAGAAAATAATTTGATTTGAAAATAACACACATCAGTGTTCAAATTTGCCTAACTTGGCAAACAAAACAAAAACTGCCTCTTTAGGTACAGTCTTGTGTTTTAAAACCACGTGTTGTCCCATCTGCGAGGCGTGTTAACATGACCTTACTGGCTCTTCTCGTTTCCAGTCACTGATTTCACAATCGACTTCACAATCACTGATTTGTCGCCTTTCCTATGCCCAGTGACAGATGTTGGCATGTCAAAATACACAGGCGTTTGATCAGCATTGCCCATCTGATCAAGGGGGTATGAGTGCTTCTTCCTTAACTTGATCACATATCGCTGATAAGACAGGAGCTTCTCTCTGGAGTCTGAGGGCAGGCGCTGGGCTTGTCCTGCGTCGCAATGACAGGTGTTTGATGTCTGCTTCGTTTATCACCATTATCTTAAAATTGGCATTGTAACTTCATCTCTCCTGTTTATTGACTTGCCCTACTTTTGAGCCACTTTTTTCCAGTTGGTCGCTGTGTCTCTCCATTTCTATCTCTCCAGGTAACTGTTTTATGTACTGTTACTTTAAGACTTTGAGTTACTTTAAGTGTCGCGCGGTGTCTCGGAACACTCGTTTGGCGCGAGCTGCTGTTGCGCAATTACATGTGCAATTACGGTACATCGAAAAGTCTAAACACCGATTATAAAACGACCCCTCTTTTTCTAGGAAAAAAACCCCGTCTTATATTCGGGTCAATACGGTAAATGATACATTATAATAGTATATACACTTGACGAGTGGCGTCACTGTGTGGTACAGCAACACCACCGCACAGGACAAGAAAGCCATCAAGAGGGTCGTGAGGACGGCAGAGAAGATCATCGGGTGTCAACTTCCATGCATTGAGGAGATCTTTAGGACCAGAAGTAGAAAGGCCATGTCCATCATCAAGGACTGCAACCACCCTGGGCTCCATCTCTTCCCACCCCCTACCATCCGGTCCCCGGTTCCTCAGCATCTGTACAAGGACTACCAGGTTTAAGGATAGTTTTATCCACAGGCCTGGCTGAACTGCTAGGAGTGCTGCCAGTATCATAACATGTCATTAACATTACACTATCATACTTTGCAATTATTTTAGTTTTGCATCGTGTCACGCATGAAGACTGAAAAAAATCTGTATGTAAAAATGTTATAAGCAACTTTTCCAACCACTTGATTTTCAGAGCAGGGATGATGCAGGTTGGAGTTCTGAGGACTGGTCACCGGTTGTACAGTATACGCTACCTTTTAATGGGAGACTTCCTTTGTCTTGTGTTTTTTTGTGGACTGGGCAGTAAATGACAACACAGAGGTTACTTATCTCAAATTTATTAAGTTCTGAAACCCAACATGTTTAACGGTTAGACTTCGCCACTCTCTCCAACTCATCCTTCTTCTTGATGGCATAGGAGTTTGAGGACCCCTGATGAAGAAAGGATTCAACCCATTAAACATTAATTAAATCACTGGCACCTTTAGCTTGTGACACTCACGGTTTGTGGGGGTGTCAATTCAAGTGTGTCTGAGTTGGTGATTGGCCGGGTCACTGTGATAGACTACAGCCAATGAATAAACAGAGACGCGTATAATCTGCGAGCACTCTAGCACACCAGGACAACGGGATAGTGTCTAGGCGTGACTCTAGCCTCGCTTACAGTCGATTTATTCATGTCAATTAAGGGGCGGGAAGTTAAGGAACCATGCTCAAGGAAACAGGTAGATCACAGACACTGGGATAACTCCCACCTGAGTCTAAACTAGCGACACCACATTCACCGGCACCTTCACATCTTCCATTAGTCTACTAAATGTACCACCAAAAAAAAAAAAAAGGGACCAAATTGAAAGGCAAGATGAACCATCATCTGCAATTTAGTAGTGGTAGTATTGTTTTACAATAACTGTACTACAATAAATGACATTAAAAGGCATTCAGATTAGTATAAGACAATAAGTGGCCCAGTAGTGACTTTACAAGTGGGTGTGTCATGCATCACCATCATGCATCTCAAGCTGCCATTTTGTAATCTTCACAACATCAAACAAGCTCACCTTGGCGGCGTTGATGAGCTCGTCAGCCAGGCACTCAGCAATGGTCTTGATGTTCCTGAACGCAGCCTCCCTCGCCCCGGTGCACAGCAGCCAGATGGCCTGAGAGAGAGCGAGAGACATCTGGTTTACAGACAGTCACTTCACAGCTTGTGACACTCGCTGTATGGGGGGGGGGGCGTGTCAATTCAAGTGTGTCTGAGTTGGTGATTGGCCGGGTCACTGTGATAGACTACAGCCAATGAATAAACAGAGACGCTTATAATCTGCGAGCACTCTAGCACACCAGGACAACGGGATAGTGTCTAGGCGTGACTCTAGCCTCGCTTAACGTACCGTAGGACTACAGTACTGTAGGACTACAGTACTGTAGGACGTGGTAGTTTTCAGGGGGGATTGATTGACACTTAAACGTTAGAATTAAAACTGCAGTCCAAGTTCCAGAATAGCCGGACTTGGACTTAAGGCATGAAGAGCTAACATACAAATGTATGACAAGTTAGACTGTTACTAGGACCTAGACAAGATGAGCCGGTAAGTAGCCCTTTAAACGAAACCTCAGGACATCTGCACATTTAAAAGTAAACACAAGAAAGGGTACTAACCCATACGATAGCAAAGAGTCTGCATCATGTATACGACACTATTTAGTTTTTCAGCAGCAAAGCAGTAGAGAAACCAGGCAGGATAAGCTACACACGGCAGTAATGTGACGCGCATGTTAAACAGCCAGTACTGGGTCTCGGTGAACGGCGTGTACCTGGTTGACTCTGCGGAGGGGAGACACATCCACAGCCTGCCTCCTGACGGTACCAGCACGTCCGATACGGGTGGAGTCCTCACGGGGCCCACTGTTGATGATGGCGTTGACCAGCACCTGCAGGGGGTTCTGGGGCCGGCAGGAACAGGACGAAGAAGGATTATGTTGGGAACAGGCGGACATTTCGTCGCAAAAAATTAAAACATCATGTTTTCAAATGTGTCTGAGTTGGTGATTGGCCGGGTCACTGTGATAGACTACAGCCAATGAATAAACAGAGACGCATATAATCTGCGAGCACTCTAGCACACCAGGACAACGGGAGGGTGTCTAGGCGTGACTCTAGCCTCGCTTACAGTCGATTGATAAAAATCTGTCTCTTGATTCATTCAGGTAGATCAGACACTGGGATAAGTCAAACACGCCCACCTGCGTCGGAAACTATCCACACCGGACTCGAACCACAAACCTTTTTCCCAATTCTGTACAGAACTTTTTGGGTTAACAGACCAACCCGAGGCAAAAACCTAACCCCCACCTTTGATGGCGGAGGTAACTACAGCACACCCACCTCGCCGGTCAGCAGGTGGATGATCTCGAAGGCGTGCTTCACGATGCGCACGGTCATCAGCTTCTTGCCGTTGTTGCGGCCGTGCATCATCATGGAGTTGGTGAGTCGCTCCACGATGGGGCACTGGGCCTTGCGGAAGCGTTTGGCGGCATAGCGGCCACCGGAGTGAGGGAGGTACTTGGCGTACTTCTCCTTCACGGCAATGTAATCCTGGAGAGGGAAATACACGACGGCCGCTTTAACACCTGGAAAACTATCAAATAAACGAGCATTGACAGCACCTTGATTTCAGCACCACTCGCACTAAAGTGCTTTTCTGTGTGCTTTACAAAAGGCAAGATTTAATGACATAACACACAATGTGACTGAACACACGACTGCTTTATAAACATCCTAGTATTGGGAGATGCTCTGCACAGCAGTGTAATCAACTCAGTTTACACAATGTTAATAACATTGGACCATCATTTAACATGTTTAAAGACCACGTTTTTAAATCAGCATTCGATATGCAGTTAATAAAGCACAGCACGAGAGTGGGGCTACAGTATTTAGTATCTTTCTTCCAGTGATGAACTGGTCACTTCCTCCAGGTGTTCTCAGGTAGTAATGGACTGGTACCTTAACAGGTGGTGTGTCTGAGTTGGTGATTGGCCGGGTCACTGTGATAGACTACAGCCAATGAATAAACAGAGACGCGTATACTCTGCGAGCACTCTAGCACACCAGGACAACGGGAGGGTGTCTAGGCGTGACTCTAGCCTCGCTTCCCGCCCCCAAACATTATAGCAACCCCGGGTACCAGCTTCTGGTTCTGGGTGGTCCAACTGTACCTGCAGCGAGATGTCGTTGATCTGAACATCATCGGTGCTCCACTTCCCGAACAGCTTGATCTCAGGGGACTCAGCCACGGCCGGAGCGGTCTCCCACGTCTCACTGGTCACTGGGAGGAAACACGTCGCCATTAATAATCCATCGTTTATTTATTATTATTAAACTATTCACCAAGTCGCTTTGGACAACGTGCGTCTTAATGGATGCAACGTAAACACCTGAGCCACGTGTGAGACCTAGAGAGACCTCACTGTGGGGAGTCTCTAGCTGTGAGATGACCCTCGACTCATCCATCAAACTAACCAAACGAGGGGAAAAACACTACGGGAGTGACCCGGTCCACCATCCCCCTCCCGACATGCAGAGTCCCCCCTCCCGACATGTAGAGTTCACCCTCCCGACATGCAGAGTTCACCCTCCCGACATGCAGTTCACCCTCCCGACATGTAGAGTTCACCCTCCCGACATGCAGAGTTCACCCTCCCGACATGCAGAGTCCCCCCTCCCGACATGTAGAGTTCACCCTCCCGACATGCAGAGTTCACCCTCCCGACATGCAGAGTTCACCCTCCCGACATGCAGAGTTCCCCCTCCCGGGTGGGTCGACCCTCACTCCCGGTACGAGGCCCGCAGAGGCGCTAGCGAAATTAGCTCCCGAGGCTAACAATGTATAGGCAAACAAACACTCCTCACGAACGGCTGTGAAGGGTGTATTCAAAACCACAACTAAATTAGATAAGTCGTGATCAATAAAAGCTACCCGACTTAGGTAAGTGGGGGAAAGTAGACGAAGACGCTTAGAGAGCGGCTTGGTAGGCGACGAGCCGCATGGCTCCAAGTGGACACATGTAAGCTAGCTGCATGCTAACGCTCGGTTTTTTTCCACCATTTTTCACAAAAAATAACGCGAAAAAACCCAAAGCAGCGAGGATTGACCGCCACCGGCCCGCCAGTGGGTCACCCGGGGCACGGAGGGCCCGGTTACGGGTCGTCCTGCGGCGTGTGGCGGGTATAAAGGAGGGTTTTTACACTCACTTGTGTCTGCCGTTCTGCACCACACTTCTCAGAGACGGAAAAGGGCCTTTTGGTAGCGACGCGGGGGGATATCCGGTCGGGGGGTGGATCACTTCCGGGTTATCCCGGTGGCGCGTATGGAGTTGTGGTTTTCGGGGGTCATCGACATTAATTGTAATTAGATTTGCGAAATAAAAATAATAATACTAATCAATAAAGCAGTCAAACAGGTGTCATAACCAGACCAGCCAAGTGTGGGCATTCGTTGGAGAATTTTAGTGTAGACACATATATTTATTATTTTTATGACTTATTATTATTATTATTATTATTATTATTATAATAATATATATATATAATATTATTATTTCTGAAGCCTCGACCATCGAAAATCGACGGATGCTGAGGAACCGGCGAGCGGACCGTAGGGGGAGAAGAGATGGAGCCCGGTCGTTTATTCACTTCATTGCAGCCCACCCTAGAAGTTATAACTTTGTCGGGTCCACCGCCTTCTCAAACATCCCTTTAACTTTGATGTTTCTAATGTAGTTATTTTATTCAAACTGTTTTATGTGCTTGGTGTATGTTTTACCCAACATATATTACAATACTAATTAACATGTTTACATCCCACCACACCTTTGTATGTATATTACATTACCAGTGTTGGGGGTAACGCGTTACAAAAGTAACGCAATTACAGTAATGTATTACTATTTGCTGTAACGCAGTAATATAACGCATTACTAATACATTTTCGGTAATATTTTACTCGTTACAATCTAAGTAACGCGCGTTACAACGCATTTTAACCCGTTTAGCTGTTGTTTTTTAAAGAATTCACCAACACCGCGAGACATCCCGACAACAGAAAAAAGCCGGGACTCGGGAGCAAGCGCGATTTCCTGTTGTTTTTTTTTTCTCTCCTGTTGAGGCTGATGATGACAACAGACACGGCGCAGCCGGACTCTACGTTTGCGCGATGGACATTCGCCCATTATTTTCAGTTCCTCAAAGAGAAGGAGAAGAACATCATTGTAAAATGCAACCTGTGTGCGACACCGAGGGAACTCTCGACGTCAAAAAATGCTTAAAAATGCTTAGTCATATATTTCTGTGGCTATTTTGTTGAAAGTAACTCAAAAGTAACACACAAGTAGTGTAACGCAGGGTGCGAACTGGAGGGGAGCAGGGGGAGCTATAGCTCCCCTAGTGGTGACGTGAGCTCCCCTGGGAACATGGTTTGTGAAATTTGGGGGGAGCTCTCTAAAATACTTATGAGAGAAGGGCTATGTGCATCGTTGTGTTGTGTGTGTGGCGTCGCGTCTCTCCAGGCAGTGAGAGGGTTGTGTTGTGCTATAGCTGTATTATTAATATTAATATTGTTCATGGTTGGTGCCGCTGGCTGCTCTTATCGCGTGTGTTCGGCTCTGTGTAGGCTACAGCCATAATAGGCTATAGCCCATGTGAAACAATGTAGCCTGTTTTTGAGTCATTTTAAGTTGATTTAATTAAACAGTCAAACGTTACATTGGTGGTCCGTGGATTATTTATTATCAAGTTGATTGAAGTTTGCGTAGCCCATACATGCTCGGGAAATCTGTTGACATGACCATGATCCATCGGGACGTTTCATGTAAATGTAGACCTGTGGCACCACCCCGTGTGCAACAGATGTTCTCTGTGCTGTTGCTATTAATGCACGGATCAGCATTTTACCCCCCCCCCCCCCCCCGCAAAAAAACAAAAAAATCCCGGCTCCCCCGGAGACCGTGGTATAGTTCGCACACTGGTGTAACGCATTACAATTCAGAGATAGTAATATTGTAATGTAACTAATTACTTTCAAATGACAGTAACTAGTAATATATAATGTATTATATTTTGGATGTAACTTGCCCAACACTGTACATTACATATATTACATCACATTTAGCAGACGCTAAATGCAACTCGTCACCAGAAGTCAAAAGTGCATTTCATTCCTCACAAGTCTTCAAGAACTGAACCTGTGCTCGAAGAGATTGAAGAGCCGTGACCGCGTAGATCGGCCACACAGGCCCCTAAGTGTGGGGGCAAGCAGACGGCCCGAAGAAGCAGAGCAAAGCAGTGGTAGGGATGGAGGGCTTGACCATTACCTGGAGGTAGGATGGAGCTGTTCCTTTTACTGCCTTGTAGGCTAGCCCCAAGGTCTTGAACTGGATGGAGCAGCTACAGGTAGCCAGTGTAGACCGAAGAAGGGTGTGGGAGTATTGGTTTATTTTGTTTTTAGATAATAGGTATTTTCCTCCTCTTGGACCTCTGGGCTGGTCCCTCTGTAGGGCCTAAGCACACGATGGGGTCACAGGAGCCAGCAAGCCAAGGGCCACAAAGATGATCGCAGAGGAGGCTGTGGACCAGGAGGGGAGAGAGGTGTGTGAGGGGAGAGTGATGGGAGAGGTTGCACTATGTGGACACAAGCTGCTGGGACTCGGTCCACCCCGGCCCGGCCCCCTGTGGGAGAGGGTCTCCTTCTACACCTTCTACAAAGATTCTGCACTTCAAATAAAGTTGATCGATAGAACATTTTAAAATAGTTTTTTTTATTGAGTGTACAAATGATGTAACTATTTGCGCACTTTATACCAGAAATAGCTTTATGCCGCAGGTAAGTAACAGACACTTTTTCTTTTGATAATTCTTTGTATGTGCAAAACTTACCAGGCAATAAAGCACGTTTTCCTCACATACTCAATATCGTACTGTTGATCATGTGGAAATTGTGGTGCACATCAGTCATATATTCCATGTTTAAGGACCGTTTTAGGACATTACCACAACTGTATTGTCTTGTTTGGACTGATGGTTTAGACACTTACGTCCCTTCATTATCCATGAATAACACTACAGTACAGTTAAACTGTACAAGCATACGTCAAAAGCCAAGTATTGAACAATATCAAAATCCATAGGCAGACAACACATGATAACACTGATAACACAATATCAACCACTAAGGACTTCTAAATAACTTCCCTAAAACCTACTAAAAACTACAGAGAAATCAACATTCAAAACATTAAAAACGATTCCCTTTCGCTGACGAGGACAGAGACAGACAGACAGACAGACAGACAGACAGACAGACAGACAGACAGACAGACAGACACATTTAATAAAACGCCTGAGATTTCTAAACACGACGAAGGGGCAGAGGGGGTTAACGTGTACGACAGGACAGAGGTAAACAAAAGATGACCACTTCCTGCTTTCCCTACGTTGACCTTTGACCCCCCCTCTTCTCTAAAAAGGCAGTGAGTCTTAGCACTTAGGTGGACGACCGATGGCTGTACGGGGTACACGGCGGCCATCTTAGTTACATCTGGGTTCTAAACTTGCTATCTGGGTGAAGGGGAATGAATTTAAATCCAGATGGCCACTGAGTGAATAAGAGCCCATGGGGGAGGTTCAACATGAAGGCATGGTTCTACTGCAGAGGAACTACACAACAAGCAGCTGGGCCACATCATGCCAGATCACTTTGTTTTAGCACAATAAAACTCTTTTTTTAAAACACGCTTAAAAAAAAATAAAGGTTTGCAGGCAAAAAATAATAAAACACAGGGGATCTGGATCTGGATATCTAAGGGACTGAAAGGAGAACCGGTTGAGGGGTATCATGGAGTTGTCATGGAGACGGAATCACAAAATGTCAGTTAGGCACAGTTGTGAGGTGGGTGGGTTGCTCTTCTTGTTTGTTTTTTTAGGTAGGCGGGCTGTCGCTCACACACACACACACACACACACACACACACACACACACACACACACACACACACACACACACACACACACACACACACACACACACACACACACACACACACACACACACACACACACACACACACACACACACACACACACACACACACACACACACACACACACACACACACACACACACACACTTTATCCTACAAATATTATGAAATCCAAACGTGTAGTGAGTCCATTTGACACCGAGGGGAGGACAATGAGTGTGTGTGTGTGTGTGTGTGTGTGTGTGTGTGTGTGTGTGTGTGGGGGGGGGGGGTCGTCTACTGGAGCCACTTCTCGATGCAGGTGTGGTAGACGGTCTCGTTGGAGTGCCACCAGATGTGCTCCACTCCGGCCATGGCGCACAGGACCAGGTCCCCCCGGGCCCCCAGGGTCTTCAGGCCAAAGGAGTCCCTCAGATACACCTGGAGAGGGACCGACCGGGAGACCTTTAGCCGACGCTTTTGTCCAAAGTAAGGTTAGGCATTCAACAGGTAGGCAAGGGAACTACGAGTCACGAGTCACGAGAACTACGAGTCACGAGGCAAGAGAACTACGAGTCACGAGAACTACGAGTCACGAGAACTACGAGTCACGAGGCAAGAGAACTACGAGTCACGAGACTACGAGTCACGAGTACTACGAGTCACGAGAACTACGAGTCACGAGAACTACGAGTCACGAGGCAAGAGAACTACGAACTACTAGTCAGTCCTTTCCGTCCTAACGAGGAAGTTATAATATATGGTTATATTTACATGTAATATACAATATTCACACACATATGCATATTCTCCCAAAAAAAGTTGTATGTGTTTTTTTGACACATTTTTGATGGATCAATATTGTTATTGACACAGTGAAAGAATTTCCTTAATCTAAATAGTGAATATCATTTGCATGTTCACCAAATGTATTTCAATACATAAAAACTAAATTAAACACATATTTAGGAAAAGATTTCCACTTACTTCCTGGTGTTGTATTTCAACAACAGTCTCGTTCTCATCATAGAAACCAAACTGACTGAGAGAGAGAGAGAGAGAGAGAGAGAGAGAGAGAGAGAGAGAGAGAGAGAGAGAGAGAGAGAGAGAGAGAGAGAGAGAGAGAGAGAGAGAGAGAGAGAGAGAGAGAGAGAGAGAGAGAGAGAGAGAGAGAGAGAGAGAGAGAGAGAGAGAGAGAGAGAGAGAGAGAGGAGAGAGAGAGAGAGAGAGAGAGAGAGAGAGAGAGAGAGAGAGAGAGAGAGAGAGAGAGAGAGAGAGAGAGAGAGAGAGAGAGAGAGAGAGAGAGAGAGAGAGAGAGAGAGAGAGAGAGAGAGAGAGAGAGAGAGAGAGAGAGAGAGAGAGAGAGAGAGAGAGAGAGAGAGAGAGAGAGAGAGAGAGAGAGAGAGAGAGAGAGAGAGACACATTGGAAACCCATGACCCGAGAGTTGTGTTTATAAATGAATACCAAGCAAGACTGATGGAAAATGTCTAGCCTTTTGGTCATGGGAGCAGCTCAGCACCCGGACGCCTCAGGTCCCCTCAGCGCTCAGTGAACTAAATAAACTACTCTTGTTTCGGATTGCTACGGCACACCACTCTCCAGCTGACAAAGTACAAAGTAGGTCATAGATGTCGTCCATCGTTATTATTAATAATTATACAATATTGATCGTAAAGGTAACAGGTTCCTAGCTCTAGCTCTATTGGCTCTTCATATTTACGCAGCGTTTCAATAATTCATCAAAAACATGAATCAATATATGTTCATTGACGATAATGACAAGTCTTTATCGCAAGTCTTTTAGCTGCAGATGGTGAGGGTGAGGGTTAGGGTGAGGACTACCTTAACCAGAAACAGCTCTCTAATTACCATCTGTATTTAATTACATTAGATGCTCCCTAATGGGGTGGGGGGGTGGTCGGGGGAGGGGGTCACCTGGAGGTCAGGACTCACCTGGACTGCCAGGGCGTGATCACCCCATCGTCCGGTCCGCCCACCAACACCAACGTCTTTATCTTCAGGAAGTTGCTCTTCCATTCTGCAGAGGAGAGGGGACAGAGCACAATGTAAACACACACCCGATAAGACCACAGAGAGGGACCCCCAGGGGCATTGTGGGTAACACAGGCCCGCCATTGACGACGTTTACCAGGGGGCCCCCTCAGTGGCCAGACACAGTGAATGTGTGTTTGGAACAAAAGAGTTTTAACCCGTAAGGATTAGCCAACCTGTCGCGTTCGGGGTCGTCCGCTCACCGTTGAGCAACGCCAGGTAGTCGCTGCTGTTCACATACATGTCCTTGTGGTGAGGATCTGGAGGGGGAGCACACACACACACACACACACACACACACACACACACACACACACACACACACACACACACACACACACACACACACACACACACACACACACACACACACACACACACACACACACACACACACACACACACACACACACACACACACACACACACACACACACACACACACACACACACACACACACTTAGGGGTCATTAAGGAGCAGGTAGGGGTTAGGGGTCATAAAGGAGCAGGTAGGGGTCATAAAGGAGCAGGTAGGGGTTAGGGGTCATTAAGGAGCAGGTAGGGGTTAGGGGTCATTAAGGACCAGGTAGGGGTTAGGGGTCATTAAGGAGTGACCACTGGCATTGTGTTACCGTTCCAGTAGTTACAGATGGAGAATCTCTGGCCAAAAGACGTGTAGCACAGGTGGAACAGGTTGGACTTCATGTACTCTGGGAACAGGTACTTGAGGTAGTCGGTGTCTGGGGGGGAAAGCACAGCAGTGAGTGCAGGAAAGCAGACAGATCAGTACTACGACAGTCACAGATGCATTATGTATGTCTCCATAGTTTAACTCTCAGCTGAGCTCAACCCTTTCATCATAGCGGCTGAAGACTTTGGGGCCGAAAGGGTCTGGGTTCGATCCCCGATGCCCTTGAGCAAGATGTCCTAACCCCTACCTGCTCCTTGATGACGTGACTCAGGTGTTAAACAACTAAATAGTCATAGTGGCGCTTTCATACCAATTAATATGTTGTGTGAATATAGTAAATATATGACTTTGGATTTAGTTTCACTGCACCTTCAGACATTATTATCATGATGGTTTTATTCGATTAACCTATAGTTGTGCTTCCGGTCAGTGTAAGTGGATATGTATTGTTGCTACGCAAATCAAATCTGAAGAAAAGTACTCATCTCTCTCTCTCTCTCCTGCTTTGTTCTGAACAGAGGAAGCAAGTCTCTCTCGCTCTGTGTATCGCCTATAGCCTTGAATTATTTTTAACAGATTATTTTATCAAAGGTCAGATGCTTGTCATTAGGTAGGAACCAGAACATGTAGTTAGGGACTCCAACACCCTATCCACTAGTCTATCCCACCCTGCCTGAGTCATTTATAACCTAAAAATAAACATACATCCTGGATACACTGCAGACAATAAGGGAATCAAACCCAGAACCTTTTGGCTGGCTGGGGCTGTGAGTCACAGACACCCTGGCCCCCCCAGGGTGGAGGGAGGGCTGTGAACTCACCTCCATACTGGCCCCCCCAGGGTGGAGGGAGGGCTGTGAACTCACCTCCATACTGGCCCCCCCAGGGTGGAGGGAGGGCTGTGAACTCACCTCCATACTGGCCCCCCCAGGGTGGAGGGAGGGCTGTGAACTCACCTCCATACTGGCCCCCCCAGGGTGGAGGGAGGGCTGTGAACTCACCTCCATACTGGCCCCCCCAGGGTGGAGGGAGGGCTGTGAACTCACCTCCATACTGGCCCCCCCAGGGTGGAGGGAGGGCTGTGAACTCACCTCCATACTGGCCCCCCCAGGGTGGAGGGAGGGCTGTGAACTCACCTCCATACTGGCCCCCCCAGGGTGGAGGGAGGGCTGTGAACTCACCTCCATACTGGCCCCCCTGCGGCGAGGACAGGGAGATGAAGGAGTGTACGTTGTGGTCCGGGAGCGTGGACAGGATGCCCCTGCAGATCAGTCCCCCTGTGATGACATCATCAGACGGAGACAAAGAGAGCAGGTCAGGTCAACGGACTGTCTTGGAGAGGAGCTGAGCCTCACACTGATTATAAGATAGATCCCTTTATGATGATAATGTCATGTTTATAGTGGGAGATTTCACATTTTGTGTCAAAGGAGTGTGGCCTGTGAGCCACACTCCTGTGTGAGGGCCTGTGTCTTTAGTGCACCTCACTCAAGTCAATTACTGACTTCCTCTAGAGAGACAGAGAGACACAACAATGGACAGAAAGAGACAGCTAGAGAAAGATATTGACAAGATAGTGACAGATAAAGACTGACATTGAGAAAGAGGGACAGATAGACAGAGAGAGTGGCGGAGAGAGAGAGAGAGAGAGAGAGAGAGAGAGAGCGAGAGAGAGAGAGAGAGAGAGAGAGAGAGCGAGAGAGAGACCCCCACCCTGGGAGTAGCAGATGAAGTTGACCCCGTCCTCTGCGTTCTGCATGATGGGGTAGATGGCCTCCTTGAAGCCCTCCACCTGCTTCCACAGCGGCTGGAGGCTGGAGCTGCGGTCGAACAGGTCGATGACCGACACATTGGTCCCGGGGTGAGACTGCGACACACCATCATCATCAGGTCACAGCGTGACATCATAAAACACACTTCATCAACCGAGCAGGTCACAGAGGGCCAAGGAGATCACATGAGAGCCGGCTGACTCGTCAGACTAGGTTGTTGTTGTGATACAAATCAATGTATTCCAGTCACTCTATATGAACACATGACCCGTGTGTATAACTCAGTAATGATCAACTTCCATGGAGGAAAGACGTTAATCATTGATTGTAGCGGCCGTGGTGTTCTGCATCTACTGGTTTTAAAACGGTACGTCTTTTAATACAAATAAAAAAGATGATGCATCTTTGCAGACTCCCACGCTCAATAGTTTCAATGTTCATTGATATCCCCTTTTCCCACAGTGAGTGAGTGAGTAGTGTGTGTGAGTGTGTGTGAGTGATGTGTGTGTGTGTGTGTGTGTGTGTGTGTGTGCTTGTGCTTGACTCACCTCGTTGATGAAACGCTTCAAAGTTTGAAAATCGCTGGAGCTGTCGAACAAGCCATGCACGACGATGACAGGTTTAAATCCCACTGCCGCAGCCCACAGGCACACGGCGAGCAGCTGCAGGAGCAGCAGCCCAGCTCCCCCGCTCCCCCGTCGGTGTGCAAGAGTTGAATGTGCGCCTTTCATGCTATAAAATAAAGCTAAATAATAACTCGGATAATTAAAAACGAGGTCTGTATGATTTAAAAACACGATCGAACCCGGGGGTAAAAAAATGGATTTGGCCGCAATCGTTGGCCGAATAACGTCACAGTGCCATTAGTACACAATGTTTTTTTTTTTTCAATAATAATAAAATAAAATAAAAACGAAATACCCGATTTCCCCCCTTTTTTTTTAAACAGCGCACACTAACCAGTTGATACTTAAAAAATAATAATAAAATACTCGCAGTGAAATCCGCGACTACAAAAACATTGAAGCGGCTGAGCTCTGGCTGGCCTGTTTGTGTTGGTTCCGGTTTCAATCACACCGCCCAGACCAGTGTGTGACGTCATTTCCGGTATCTAGCACCTGCCCCCCCCCCCGCGGGGTGGGAGGGGGGGAACGTGGAAGAACAGTCAAAGAACACGTTGAAGGCTCTTTGACTTGATATCGTTTGTATCTATTTTTTTTTATAATTTGTTGAAAAATTCTTAAGAAAAATCATTGAATAGACCAAAAATATTCAAGACATATGGTTTACAAAACGTTTATATTTGATTGGTATTTACTTTGAATTGAGACATGTTGGACACCCCGTTACACTGCGTCAGGCAGCAAGGAAAGAGAGAGAGGACAAACTCAAATAGTTTGGTTCTTTTTGGCAAATGCTTTCATCCCATTAATAAACACAATTAAAGTGGCGTTAAAATAAACCCTCGGCCAAAACACTGTGTTCATATAGAAAAATATCTATATATAAAACGATCTTGGCTCCAGTTAAATATCGGCTCATTATCTTAGCGTGAAGACATGCTTGTGTCTAACAGGGTTCTTTATCACCATTCTGTGAGCAGTCAGCCAAGGTTCCCTTTTAGGTAGCGTGGCTAAACATGAGCACATTACAAACAAACTGTACTTAACGAACACCAAAGTGCTCTTTCATAGTAAAAAAAAATAAACTTGCTTAGCATTAGCTAGCATAGTCGCAACTCGCATTAGCTAGCATTAGCTTGTATAGCACTGACTAGCATGTAGCATTAGCTAGGTGTCATAGTATTAACTCAGATTATTAACTAATGCAGTATTAGCTAGTGTAGCATTAGCGTGCAGACCATTAACTAACTAACGTAGCATTGGCTAGCTAACAAAGCATGGCTAGCATGCAGCATTAGCGAATGTACCAGTCGCTAGCTGACAGTATTAGCTAGAGTAGCATTAGGAGTCATCTCAAGCCCGTTAGGCCCCTAAAGGCCTCTGATATACAAAACGTCGCTCTCCAAAGCGTTAAAATGTTACAAAAATACAATCCACCCCATGTCACAAAAAATAATGTTGGCGTTCTTTTCCAGTGTTACATGGCGGCGGCGGCGGGCGGCGGCTGCAGCAGCTCCTGCAGCTGGCCCAGCGTTAGCTTGATGGTGCGCGCCAGCGTCTCGGCGTCCGTCTCCTCGCAGCAGTTGAAGGCAGTGACGGAGAAGTGGACATGGTCTGCCTGGGGGTTGTAGCACACCGCGTAGCCGTCAGGTACCAGGGGGCCGAAACACATCACACTGTCCGTGTTGGAGGGCACCTGGTGGGGGGAGGGGAGAGAGAGATTGTGAGTCAAGGGGGAAGAGTGGTGGAGGTCAGGGGGAAGAGAGAGGTGGAGGTCAGGGGGGGGGGGGGGGGGGAAGAGAGGTGGAGGTCAGGGGGAAGAGAGGTGGAGGTCAGGGGGGGGGGGGGGGGGGGAAGAGAGAGGTGGAGGTCGAGGGGGAAGAGAGAGAGGTCGAGGGGGAAGAGAGAGATGGAGCTTTACATCCTAAAGCTCCATCATCCAACCTCCCCCAGATGGGGAGTTATGTTTTCAGCCCTGTTTGTTGTCATGTAAGTCAAAAAGTCAAGTACGGAATTTGAACAGTTAGATTTTGGCGCCGATCTGGATCCTAATCCCAATCCAGGGGACTTTATGGTGTGGCGGAGGTATGTGCTCTACTGAGGACCCTCTAGTTACTAAATGTTTCATGTTTAATTTTGCGTCACGGCTTCGTGGGACAATTAAGTTTGTACTACTTGTTGCATATGGCAAATGAAAAATCTTGAACTAGCTTTTACATTCCACTACATACATCTGTGTGGGCTTGTGTTAACACATCAAGACACCTCACAATCCTTTTCTAAACACTGAGCTTCCTGTATGGTAATGGTGTCAACACACTGATAAGACTTGGTTCACATTCACCGCCACGACTTACTCATGAGACCGGAGAGACAGCTGGCCTCTCACCCACGCTTCATGATGAGGGCCCTTAACCAACAACTGATAACACAAGAGGTCAGGTTTTGGGATTCTTGGCATTCCACCTAAACCCCCACAAAGTTGAATGCAAATATGTGAGTAACTTTTTGAAATAATAGACGATGTGGGATCTCATTCCAAAAATTCCTGGATTTGGATCCAGATCGGCACCCAAATCGAATCAACTGTTCTTTGGCCCATAAGTTGCATCCATCTCCGTACATCACTTTATAAGTTATCTTGTTAACAGACAGTCAGACGGAGAACAACGGGTTCCCCTTTCAGTCACCCAACGGCCACAAAGCAGAACCGTTGACGTGTTGAGTAGCGCTACACTCTCACCACACAAACATTTGCCATCTCGGTGACTCATTCCATTAGTGAGCTAACCGCACCCCTTTGTAACGAGCGACATGGTTCGATCCCAGACCTACAGTCCTATCCAAGCTGTCTATTAGTGTGTCCACCTGTGTGGAGACCGGCCTGTCTGTCTCTTATTGAGTCTGTCTCCATCTCTGTAGGGACCCACCTGCCGGTCTCTTATTGAGTTGCTCTATGTGGGGACCCACCTGTCTGTCTCTTATTGAGCCCGTCTCTGTAAGGATAGACCAGTCTGTCTCTTACTAAGTCTCTGTCTCTGTGGGGACTGACATGTCTGTCTCTTATCGAGTCTGTCTGTTTCTGTGGGGACCGGCCCGTCTGTCTTATTGTGTGTGTCTATGTGGGGACCCACCTGGCTGTCTCTTATTGAGCCCGTCTCTGTAAGGACAGACCAGTCTGTCTCTTACTGAGTCTGTCTGTCTGTGTGGGGACCGGCCTGTCTGTCTTATGGTGTGTGTCTGTATGAGGACCCACCTGGCCGGTGCGGAGCCTCCAGTGGGTGGCCAGGCCATAGGCTGTGTCCATGAACACCTTGGGGATGCTCAGTCCCTCCTCGATGGCCTGCAGCTTCAAGCCCAGCAGGTGGCGGTCCAGACCCTGGCCATGCAGTGCCTTGAGGGGGGGACCAGAGGGACAACACAGGGAGGTCAGTAACGCCACAGGTCTTATGTCATATGCTTGGTTGGCTTGTTTTATTGTATATTTTACGTAGATACTTATTTTGCATTCCCTCGTCATTAATTTCATTGACTTTGCCCAAACGGCAGAAGAAAAGTTTGTGTAATCTCTGTCCATTATATTTTATTAGGTACAACCCTCGCCTTTCAAATCAACAGTCTATGAAAACAACGCAGGGTCAGGTGTGTGTCTCTCTTTTACCCGATCCGTCAGAGCAGAGTAAACGTCCACGGCCTCTCGGAACAGCTGTAGTTTGGCTTCTCTCTGCGACACACCAGAGAACCAACACGGTGAGAGTCTCTTAGAACCATGGAGTTATCCATTAGCTTTAGCTTTCGTCCAAAGTGACGTACATATTGTGAATTAAGATACATATACAACCAAGGAGCAGGTAGGGGTTAGACGGTACAGAGACGGGTCATTAAGGAGCAGGTAGGGGTTAGACGGTACAGAGACGGGTCATTAAGGAGCAGGTAGGGGTTAGACAGTACAGAGACAGGTCATTAAGGAGCAGGTAGGGGTTAGACAGTACAGAGACAGGTCATTGAGGAGCAGGTAGGGGTTAGACAGTACAGAGACAGGTCATTAAGGAGCAGGTAGGGGTTAGACAGTACAGAGACAGGTCATTGAGGAGCAGGTAGGGGTTAGACAGTACAGAGACAGGTCATTAAGGAGCAGGTAGGGGTTAGCCAGTACAGAGACAGGTCATTAAGGAGCAAGTAGGGGTTAGACAGTACAGAGACAGGTCATTAAGGAGCAGGTAGGGGTTAGACAGTACAGAGACGGGTCATTAAGGAGCAGGTAGGGGTTAGACGGTACAGAGACGGGTCATTAGGGAGCAGGTAGGGGTTAGACGGTACAGAGACAGGTCATTAAGGAGCAGGTAGGGGTTAGACAGTACAGAGACGGGTCATTAAGGAGCAGGTAGGGGTTAGACAGTACAGAGACGGGTCATTAAGGAGCAGGTAGGGGTTAGACAGTACAGAGACGGGTCATTAAGGAGCAGGTAGGGGTTAGACAGTACAGAGACGGGTCATTAAGGAGCAGGTAGGGGTTAGACAGTACAGAGACGGGTCATTAAGGAGCAGGTAGGGGTTAGACAGTACAGAGACGGGTCATTAAGGTGCAGGTAGGGGTTAGACAGTACAGAGACGGGTCATTAAGGAGCAGGTAGGGGTTAGACGGAACAGAGACAGGTCATTAAGGAGCAGGTAGGGGTTAGACAGTACAGAGACAGGTCATTAAGGAGCAGGTAGGGGTTAGACAGTACAGAGACGGGTCATTAAGGAGCAGGTAGGGGTTAGACAGTACAGAGACGGGTCATTAAGGAGCAGGTAGGGGTTAGACAGTACAGAGACAGGTCATTAAGGAGCAGGTAGGGGTTAGACAGTACAGAGACGGGTCATTAAGGAGCAGGTAGGGGTTAGACAGTACAGAGACAGGTCATTAAGGAGCAGGTAGGGGTTAGACGGTACAGAGACAGGTCATTGAGGAGCAGGTAGGGGTTAGACAGTACAGAGACGGGTCATTAAGGGGCAGGTAGGGGTTAGGATGACTACAGACTAGGCTATAGACATCGGGAATCGAACCCAGAACCTCTAGACTATCCTACACCCACTCAATGAGACATGTCACCGGTAGGGCTATGAGGTGAGGCTCACCGATACGTTGGGGTCGTCGAAGGTCAGGATAAAGTCCAGCGTCTGCTTGGTGGGGGAGCGGATGAACTCTGTACGACCACCTCTGAACATCCTGAGGGACACCATGTCACAGGATGGACACACCTCACCGTGTACCCTGGAGCGAGCAAAAACAGAGAAACATCTAGAGAAACCTCCAGAGAAACATCTTATACCCCCATCACACCAAAGTAGTTTTATCCCGTTCTAAAACAAAAATCCTAGAAGGGGCTGTGATGGCGATAGAATGCGTAGTTTGGCGTAAAATACGATGCTAGTTCGTTCATAAGCAGTCCTCAATACATCTATCTCGTTCTTATCCAGTCCGCAGCTGGTTTGTATCCAGTTCAACCTCGTCCACAATACGTCCAAGCCAGTTCTAACTAATTCTTAACCCGACAAACTGGTTCTCACTCCGTCCTCCTCTCGTCCCTAGTGCGGGTCTACTCATCTTGTCTGCTATGAATACCGAATCTTCATTCCATTTCAGGGCTCCGTTGTGTACACATCTCCCATCATCATGCCTCCAAAGAGAAGTGGATTCAGAAAGACAGGCCGAGCAAAATCAACTCTTATATTATGTCAACGAAACAGAATGCGTGAGAATTTCATATTTACTTCATAGATACAATGCCATATTTATTCTACAAAACGCAATTTAAACAACTTTTCATAAAATGTACGTCCGACTGCACCTCGTCCCTTTTTGTTCACCAACGTATTGAGAACTAGTTTGGTACGATGGGGTATAAAGAGACTAAAGATACATCCAGAGAAACATCTAAAGATACATCCAGAGAAACATCTAGAAAAGATCTAGAGAAACATCCAGAGAAACATCTAGAGAAACATCCAGAGAAACATCTAGAGAAACATCCAGAGAAACATCCAGAGAAACATCTAGAGAAACATCCAGAGAAACATCTAGATTCTAGATGTTTCTCTGGATGTTTCTCTGTGTTTCTTCTAGATTCTAGAAGAAACACAGAGAAAGATCTAAAGAGACACACAGAGAGAAACATCTAGAGAAACCTCTAAAAGAAACATCCACAGGAACATCTATAGAACAGCCTGAGAATCCTCCATTTCCATCAATGTTTCTATATCCATCATCAAACTTCATAATCATTTAGTTCATTAATTTCTTCTTCAACCAACGGAGGTAGTGACCTGTAGTAGGCGAGCTGCAGCGCCACCTGGATGAAGGCATTGGGACTGAAGCCGTGCTGCTTGGGAAGCTCCTTACCGAACCTCCGGAAGTTAAACACATTCACATCCAGGTCGTTGATCAGGCTGGGAGGAGGAGAAAGGAGGAGGAGGAGAAGGAGGGGGAGGAGGAGGAGCAGGAGCAGGAGGAGAAAGAGAAGGAGGGGCAGGAGGAGAAAGAGAAAGAAGGAGGAGCTTGAGAGTAATTTCACTGGTGTTTGGTGGAGTTTTTCCATGTTGATGCTTCTCTCAGACATACAAAAAACAATATAGCATTGACTATTTAGCAGTGACTACTCATGAGGCCGGTTCCTGACGGAGACCCTTACATGTCCAGGTTCTGCTTGGCGTGCTCGATGTCCCTCTTGATGTCCTGGTCGATGTAGAAGTACAGCTTCCGGGGCATGGGGAGGGGGACCAGAGGGGCCCGCTTGGGGTCCGGCTTCTTACTGCAGAACCGAGAACCACAACCAAGAGTCAAGAACCACAATCAAGAGTCAAGAACCACAATCAAGAGTCAAGAACCACAACCAAGAACCAGAGTCAAGAACCACAACCAAGAACCAGAGTCAAGAACCACAACCAAGAGTCAAGAACCACAATCAAGAGTCAAGAACCACAATCAAGAGTCAAGAACCACAATCAAGAGTCAAGAACCACAACCAAGAACCAGAGTCAAGAACCAGAGTCAAGAACCACAACCAAGAGTCAAGAACCACAACCAAGAACCAGAGTCAAGAACCACAACCAAGAACCAGAGTCAAGAACCACAATCAAGAACCACTGTCAAGAACCACAATCAAGAACCAGACTCAAGAAACACAAGCAAGAACCAAGAGTCAAGAACCACAGTGTGTCCTACCAGTAGTCGAGGACGTGGTCCAATAGGGTGGAGATGGGCGGGCCCTCTGCGGTGGCCTGCTCATACAGGAGACCCCAGGAGCCGTCCTCACCCACAATGAACTGGAAAAGGTATTACAAAGATTAACCCAGTATTACCAGCTATTCCCACATTTGCCATCATGTGAAACATAACTAAATGTTATGTTTCAGATGAGATCCGGTCATTGTTTCTAAATCACGTCTTAGTGCACCTCTTTTTAACCAATGAGGTGCTTCACTTCCCTCACCTGCAGCGTCTTGTCAAACCAACGGTTGCCACTGTTGGAGAACGTCCCGCCCCCGTGCAGAACCTGGGCTGCCATGCGGCTGGCGTACCTGTCATTCAAAGTCAGAGCCAATCAGAAAGACAGAGAGGGATATTATTATATTGTGTGTGTGTGTGTGTGTGTGTGTGTGTGTGTGTGTGTGTGTGTGTGTGTGTGTGTGTGTGTGTGTGTGTGTGTGTGTGTGTGTGTGTGTGTGTGTGTGTGTGTGTGTGTGTGTGTGTGTGTGTGTGTGTGTGTGTGTGTGTGTGTGTGTGTGTGTGTGTGTACCTCTCGTCTGAGATCCTCATGACAGGAGAATCCAGACACAGGGTGAACATTCCCTTCTCTATGGCCCGCACAGAGTCCTTGTTCACCTTGTCTGAGAGAGAACAGCATTGTTATAACACAGTATAAGCACACACACACACACACACACACACACACACACACACACACACACACACACACACACACACACACACACACACACACACACACACACACACACACACACACACACACACACACACACACACACACACACACACACACACACACACACACACACACACACCTCTGAGCAGCCTGTTGTAGGCCTGGCCCCAGGTGTGGCGATGCTCGCTGGTCAGGATGCCCATGGGCTCCTTGTCCGTCTTCCAAGACGCGGCGCGGATCCTCAGCAGCTGGCCATGGATCTGGCTCTCCGTCATCCGGGAGCCGTCGCTGTTGTACACCTCCAGCTGGAAGAACTGGACCGGAGCCGGAGCCGGTGAGGAGATGAGAGAGGAGAGGAGATGTGGAGAGGGGTGAGGAATGAGGAGGGGGGTGGGGGAGGAAGTGAGGAGAGGGAGTGAGGAAGGAGAAAAGAATATGAGTGAGAGAGGAGATAAGGAGGTGGGAAGGGAGTGAGAGGAGTCAAGGAAGGAGAGAGGATAAGGGGGAGAGGAGTGACAGGAATGACGGGAGGTGAGAGGTGGGGTAAGGAAGGAGGAGAGGGTGGAGGTGAGGAAGGAAGTGAGGGAGCAGTGAAGGAAGGGAGCAAGAGAGGAGATAAGGAAGGAAGCGAGTGAGACGATAAGGAAGGGAGTGAGGGAGGAGATAAAGAAGGAAGCCAGAGAGGGGATAAGGATATGAGTGAAGGAGGAGATAAGGAAGGACGTCGATTAGCCGTGGAGCAGTCTAGGAGAACAGTCTAGAGAGTGATTGTGTCATCCGGCACAGAGACAGAGACGACGTAATGAATTAGTGGAGAGTAATCAGAAACATGTGTGTGTGTGTGTATCTGTGTGTGTGTTTTGACAGCGGCAGTAAAACACTTAATTTGTTCATTATGTTCTCTGTTCAACTGAGAGTCATCGGTCATGTTGTCAAACCCCCAGTACAGTCTCCTCGAGGCCTGAGCCTACTCATCTAACCTGCTTACAAATAGGTCAGCAGGCAAGTTCAATATTTTCAGTATTATAAAATATATATATATATTAGAATAAATTATATTTAAAATATTTATTTATTTGGTACTATGCCTACTGACTTTAAAATTAAACAAAAATACATTAATAAAACTATTTTTTTAATAATATATTTTTTAATTACCGTATACATAAATAAACTATTTCTAATTGTGGGTCTTCATTGTGACAGAACAAAGTCCATCTGGGCGGAGTGGGCGGAGCCTCACCTGGTAGTTCCGGACCACGGTGATGTGTGTGGGGGAGCGGCGGGACAGTGCATGATGGGAGATGTAGTCGTGCTTGGGCCCCGGGATCCGGCAGCTGGAGAAGAGCAGCGGGAAGAGCTGCAGGCACAGAGGCTTCCCTCTCATGTACTCCATGGGAAGATGGCCGCTGAGGGCACAGGAAGCCAGTTCAATCAAACTTTATTGACAAAGTAATTCATCATTTATGGTAAAAAAAAGTCATGCCTCACATTCACCAATTCACATACACATTCATCCACCGAGGAGGAGACAGCCATCAAGGAGACAGCCAGCAGGTCAGGAGCAGTTAAGGTTAGGGGGTCTTGCTCAAGGACACCTTAACACTTTTGCTAGGAGGAGCCGGGGGATCGAACCAGCGACCTTTCGGTTGTGACACGACCACTCTCCCTGAGCTCCTGTTTATCACAAAGGGAGCGCAGATTTGACCTGGGAGCAAAGCACACGAAGCAATGAATGTGGCATGGCTGTATAATGACCCCTAACCCCTACCCGCTCTTTAATGACCCCTAACCCCTACCTGCTCTTTAATGACCCCTAACCGCTCTTTAATGACCCCTAACCCCTACCCGCTCTTTAATGACCCCTAACCCCTACCTGCTCTTTAATGACCCCTAACCCCTACCCGCTCTTTAATGACCCCTAACCCCTACCTGCTCTTTAATGACCCCTAACCCCTACCTGCTCTTTAATGACCCCTAACCCCTACCTGCTCTTTAATGACCCCTAACCCCTACCCGCTCTTTAATGACCCCTAACCCCTACCTGCTCTTTAATGACCCCTAACCCCTACCCGCTCTTTAATGACCCCTAACCCCTACCTGCTCTTTAATGACCCCTAACCCCTACCTGCTCTTTAATGACCCCTAACCGCTCTTTAATGACCCCTAACCCCTACCTGCTCTTTAATGACCCCTAACCCCTACCTGCTCTTTAATGACCCCTAACCCCTACCTGCTCTTTAATGACCCCTAACCCCTACCCGCTTTTTAATGACCCCTAACCCCTACCCGCTCTTTAATGACCCCTAACCCCTACCTGCTCTTTAATGACCCCTAACCCCTACCTGCTCTTTAATGACCCCTAACCCCTACCTGCTCTTTAATGACCCCTAACCCCTACCTGCTCTTTAATGACCCCTAACCCCTAACCGCTCTTTAATGACCGCTAACCCCTACCCGCTCTTTAATGACCCCTAACCCCTACCTGCTCTTTAATGACCCCTAACCCCTACCTGCTCTTTAATGACCCCTAACCCCTACCTGCTCTTTAATGACCCCTAACCCCTACCTGCTCTTTAATGACCCCTAACCCCTACCTGCTCTTTAATGACCCCTAACCCCTACCTGCTCTTTAATGACCCCTAACCCCTACCCGCTCTTTAATGACCGCTAACCCCTACCCGCTCTTTAATGACCCCTAACCCCTACCTGCTCTTTAATGACCCCTAACCCCTACCCGCTCTTTAATGACCTCTAATCCATACCTGCTCTTTAATGACCCCTACCTTCTCCTTAATGACCCCTAACCCCTACCTGCTCCTTAATGACCCCTACCTGCTCCTTAATGACCCCTAACCCCTACCTGCTCCTTAATAACCTCTAACCCCTACCTGCTCTTTAATGACCCCTAACCCCTACCTGCTCCTTAATGACCCCTAACCCCTACCTGCTCTTTAATGACCTCTAACCTCTACCTGCTCTTTAATGACCCCTAACCCCTACCGGCTCCTTAATGACCCCTAACCCTACCTGCTCTTTAATGACCCCTAACCCCTACCTGCTCCTTAATGACCTCTAACCCCTACCTGCTCCTTAATGACCTAACCCCTACCTGCTCCTTAATGACCCCTAACCCCTACCTGCTCTTTAATGACCTCTAACCCCTTCTTGCACATTAATGACCTGAAGAACGAAGATGATTACTGAAAGTCATTTGGGATTTTATTTCACTTAATTGTACTACACATATTTGGCATGTCTGTTTGTCTGATGTATAGTCAGTTCTCTTTTTTGACACTTATCACCTAGATAAGTTTCAGATAAGTTTGTTTAAGCGTGGAGAGATAAGCGTGGATTTCCAAATGCTCACGTTTAAATCCTTGTGTGTAAGGAACTCTGTGTGGCTGTGACAAAGTAAGCGATAAGAGTGTTTTGAAAGGGCTGTTCTCTGGTCATGTAGCACCAGTTCTCTAGGGCTGTTCTCTGGTCACGTAGCACCGGTTCTCTGGGGCTGTTCTCTGGTCACGTAGCACCAGTTCTCTAGGGCTGTTCTCTGGTCATGTAGCACCAGTTCTCTAGGCCTGTTGTCTCTGGTCATGTAGCACCAGTTCTCTAGGGCTGTTGTTCTCTGGTCATGTAGCACCAGTTCTCTAGGGCTGTTCCCTTGTCATGTAGCACCAGTTCTCTAGGGCTGTTCTCTGGTCATGTAGCACCAGTTCTCTAGGGCTGTTCTCTGGTCATGTAGCACCAGTTCTCTAGGGCTGTTGTTCTCTGGTCACGTAGCACCAGTTCTCTAGGACTGTTGTTCTCTGGTCACGTAGCACCAGTTCTCTAGGGCTGTTGTTCTCTGGTCATGTAGCACCAGTTCTCTAGGGCTGTTCTCTGGTCATGTAGCACCAGTTCTCTAGGGCTGTTGTTCCTACTGTTCTCTGGTCATGTAGCACCAGTTCTCTAGGGCTGTTGTTCCAACTGTTGTTCTCTGGTCATGTAGCACCAGTTCTCTAGGGCTGTTGTTCCAACTGTTGTTCTCTGGTCATGTAGCACCAGTTCTCTAGGGCTGTTGTTCCAACTGTTGTTCTCTGGTCATGTAGCACCAGTTCTCTAGGGCTGTTCCAACTGTTCTCTGGTCATGTAGCACCAGTTCTCTAGGGCTGTAGTTCTAACTGTGGTTCTCTGGTCATGTAGCACCAGTTCTCTAGGGCTGTAGTTCTAACTGTGGTTCTTTGGTCATGTAGCACCAGTTCTCTAGGGCTGTAGTTCTAACTGTTGTTCTCTGGTCATGTAGCACCAGTTCTCTAGGGCTGTTGTTCTAACTGTTGTTCTCTGGTCATGTAGCACCAGTTCTCTAGGGCTGTAGTTCTAACTGTGGTTCTCTGGTCATGTAGCACCAGTTCTCTAGGGCTGTTGTTCTAACTGTTGTTCTCTGGTCATGTAGCACCAGTTCTCTAGGGCTGTTGTTCTAACTGTTGTTCTCTGGTCATGTAGCACCAGTTCTCTAGGGCTGTTGTTCTAACTGTTGTTCTCTGGTCATGTAGCACCAGTTCTCTAGGGCTGTTCTCTGGTCATGTAGCACCAGTTCTCTAGGGCTGTTCTCTGGTCATGTAGCACCAGTTCTCTAGGGCTGTTGTTCTCTGGTCATGTAGCACCAGTTCTCTAGGGCTGTTCTCTGGTCATGTAGCACCGGTTCTCTAGGGCTGTTGTTCTCTGGTCATGTAGCACCAGTTCTCTAGGGCTGTTCTAACTGTTCTCTGGTCATGTAGCACCAGTTCTCTAGGGCTGTTGTTCCAACGTGTTCTCTGGTCATGTAGCACCAGTTCTCTAGGGCTGTTCTCTGGTCATGTAGCACCGGTTCTCTAGGGCTGTTCTCTGGTCATGTAGCACCAGTTCTCTAGGGCTGTTGTTCTAACTGTTGTTCTCTGGTCATGTAGCACCAGTTCTCTAGGGCTGTTGTTCTCTGGTCATGTAGCACCGGTTCTCTAGGGCTGTTGTTCTCTGGTCATGTAGCACCAGTTCTCTAGGGCTGTAGTTCTAACTGTGGTTCTCTGGTCATGTAGCACCAGTTCTCTAGGGCTGTAGTTCTAACTGTGGTTCTCTGGTCATGTAGCACCAGTTCTCTAGGGCTGTAGTTCTAACTGTGGTTCTCTGGTCATGTAGCACCAGTTCTCTAGGGCTGTAGTTCTAACTGTGGTTCTCTGGTCATGTAGCACCAGTTCTCTAGGGCTGTAGTTCTAACTGTGGTTCTCTGGTCATGTAGCACCAGTTCTCTAGGGCTGTAGTTCTAACTGTGGTTCTCTGGTCATGTAGCAACAGTTTATATTTTTGTTGCCCATATCTACTGCACAGACCGACCCATAAGTAACCGATAACAATATGTATTTTGTACTTAAAGTAACCGATAAGATGTACTTACGTGTTGACTTTGGCTTTGAAATCCAGCACTGCAGCGATCAGTTTGGATGCGAAGCTGGATGGAAACACAACAATATTTGACTAAATATGACCGGCATGATGTGAAACCGTTTGCAATGACACTAACCTTGTATTTCTGAAGTTAATCTCAAACTCTTATCGTATCTTGTTTACAAGTGTACAAATGTATTTGTATTGTTTGTTCTGATTCAAGAACAATGGAATGCTTATATCCCACAGTATGAATTCCCTACAATTTAACACTATATGCTATACAACACTATAACGATACTGTACACAATTTAAATAACAATAAAAATAACAATATAGTGACTGATGGATGATAAGTACATGTGTTGAATTGTGCAAAAAGCATTCAAGATCATTTTAGATCATTTTAAAGTGCCAGTGGTGCAGAAGCCTGTTGATGTCAGTGGTCAATACACCTCGTGCCGCAGGATATTACAAATAAATATCCATTTAAAATCAAATATATAAAAAGGTTAGTCATTTCTAGGTCTGAGGTTTATTATTTTTCCTCTCCCGACAGTCACTAAATAATATTTAAGACCTATGCTAATTCTATGTTATGTTACTTTCTATTGCCTTCAATTTAATGTTTTAAGTCAATACTTTTTAACACGTTAACACGTTGGCAGGGCCCCTCTCCAGGGTCTCGCTTGTTCTCAGCCTCTCATCAGCCTCTCTTCAGGGACTCCAGGGTCTGCTGGAAGCCTTACAGTTAAAAACATCCAGTACAGAACCTCCATGGTCACTCACAGCAGCTGGCCCCTCCAGTCGCTGTAGTCTCTCTGGGGCAGGGAGATGGCTGGGTTGGAGTGGACCGGGAGAGGCTGTCTGCTCTCCAGGTACGCCCACTGGACCCACCGGTCGGAGATCTGGACACACACACACACACACACACACACACACACACACACACACACACACACACACACACACACAATAGGCAAGAGAACTACTACTAGTCTCAGTGGTTGTCCTTCCTACCAAGCCTCCTAGAGCAGAACCAGTGCTCAGGTAAAAGTACACTATAATAAGCTAAAGCTAAGACAAGTGCTTAGAGGAAGGGTCAGGCTAGCGCTTCCTACACAGGCTTTACAATCACAGCTGGGTCTGTGCGCGTCACGACAGACAGACAGATGTACCCAGTTGTTGGTGTTTCTGGCCCTCTTCTCCAGCCCCTCCTGGAGGTGGGGGCCGAGACCTCCGCTCCGGCCGAACTTCAGCACCTTGTTCTGGGTGTGCTGGAACTCGTCGGGGGGCAGCAGGGGCTCCAGGGCCCGCAGGTACTCCCGGAGGGTCTGGTCCAGAGGGGGGACGGGCTGGGGGGGCACGGCCGAGGACAGCCCCCGCCTCGCCACCTGCCAAGGGGCGGGTTAACACCAAAGACTTCATTGAGTGAGTGTGTGTGTGTGTGTGTGTGTGTGTTTGGAGGACTGATTATCAGGTGAATTGTTGACACAGGTTGTTGTTGTTTCTATCGAAGTCCGACGTTAATAGATAATAACTAAGTAACGATAAAAACGAAGCTCCCCGTTTCCTCTACAACGTGTTGGACAGAGAGAGAGAGAGAGAGAGAGAGAGAGAGAGAGAGAGAGAGAGAGAGAGAGAGAGAGAGAGAGAGAGAGATTATGTACACCGTGTTCCGTAGGCCTACTGGTTGCACAGTTGACATCTTGCCATGGGGGGAAGACGTCTCAAAAAAGGAAGTGAGCTGGTTGGAAGAAATGTGTGGACCGCGTGTGATACACACACACACCCGAGTTTACCCCGACTGAAAGTATGGAGGCCGATGTGTGTGTGTGTGTGTGTGTGTGTGTGGCGCCCAGCCCAGCAGGAGGCCACTACTCACCCGAGACGCTAAGTCCCTGCACAGCCGCGGTTGAAGGTTCCTCAGGATCATACTTCGTTCCAGGGGGATCGCACTTGCATTCGAGGCGGAAATCAAAACGCGTATTATACGGTAGAAGACTACACTTGTGGAACCAATCCGTGTATTGTAGGTGTCATTGCATGTAGATAAGAAGTGCGTGGATTCGCAGCTGGTTTCGGCTCACACTAACAACACTACATGTCGTCGAGCCTTCGGTCCTTAACGCAAAACCAGCGCATACAAACACGCCCGCACACGTGTCGAGGTGAACTTGTTTCCGTAAACAGCTAACCCAAGCCAACTGCAGTACACGTGTTGGCCGCTCGTTATATTCTCCGTCCACTAGATGTCGCTGTCGCTCGTATTTGTATCCTGCACGCGCCACACGTATTTATTTTTGGATTTCACTCTTGAAGCCAACTTCTCCAACCGAGTAACCGAGTAAAAATAAAAGGAAATGATGTATACTTTAATTAATTCACATGTTCTCTTTCAACAAAATAAAACAATAATTTACAAAAACACAAAGTTGGACAGTTGTGAAAGTAGAATACAATTCGGAATCAAACTCGTTGTTTTTTCGTCCATCTCTTCTGACTTTGGGAGACAGAACCGTGTTTTAAACGCTCTAACGGACTCACACACAGACAAAAAAGGCTTCAAGTTTAAAACACCATTTAAAAAATTGTCATGAATATATCATTTGTTTGGAAATCCCCATCAGGCAAACCAACCAATATATAACTACCAAATTACTGTTATTATTATTATTATTATTATTATTATGATACAAGCTCCTTAATGTAACTAGAATCAGGGCCCTATGGGGACACTGTGACATAGACCAGGGATCCTCCCCCAGTAATGTAATACTAACTAAATAACTAAACTAAACTATAACTAAATACATCTGATCATAAGAACCTTAAAGATATACTTTTGGAATGAGATTCATGTTGTTTTGTATTCACAATAAAACGATTTTTAAACAATGAAAAATTTCATTTCAACGCCACAGGTAAACTCTCTCTCTCTCTTGGTGACTCTTCTGGGTTGGACCAATCACAGACGAGGAGTTTGGTTCGTCGACTCCTATTGGTTAACGCAGGACGACGACCTCATCACATGCACGGCATGGCGTGGAGAGTGTCTTTTACCAAGGGCAAGACTCCTCTGGAATACAGAGAGCAGGAGGAGCAGGAGGAGCAGGAGGAGGAGGAGGAGGAGGAGGAGGAGGAGGAGGAGGAGGAGGAGGAGAAAGGGAGGAGGAGAAAGGGAGGAGGAGGAGGAGGAGGAGAAAGGGAGGAGGAGGAGGAGGAGGAGGAGGAGGAGGAGGAGGAGGAGGAGAAAGGGAGGAGGAGGAGGAGTAGGAGAAAGGGAGGAAGAGGGGAAAGGGGAGGAGGAGGAGGAGGAGGAGGAGGTGGTGAGTGTTTTGTATTTGGCTACTGGCTCTCAGTTCATGACCACTGACATTCACAAACCTGTTGCTGGATGAATGATTGATCTTAACCTTGCCTTCCATCTTTACTTATACATTATAAGTATATATACATATATACTATTATTATAAATAAGAATATTATTTAAATTCAAATGTAAAACATTTTAGAAATGATTTTCTTTCTTTCATACACATCCATGCTGTCACACAGAGTGCTTTCTAGGAAGCGGGCAGCACTGACCCACTTTCAGAACCCGGGCCGCTGCTATCCCCGGACCCCTCACGCCTCTCTCCTCCTCCTCCTCCTCATCCTCCTCTTCATACTGCCCCTCCTCCTCCTCCCCCTGGTGTATGAGGTCATCGGCGTCGGGGGGGTGATGGAGGGTGGCCGCCATCATTGAGGTCTCCGAGGGGTATTCACACACATGCTCCAGGTCCTCGGAGAAACACACCTTCACCTGCAGAGAGGAGGAGGAGGGAGGAGGGAGGAGGGAGAGAGAGGGAGGAGGTAGGAGGGAGAGAGAGGAGATAGAGGGAGGAGGGAGAGAGAGGAGATAGAGGGAGGAGGGAGAGAGAGGAGATAGGAGGAGGAGGGAGAGAGAGGAGGGAGGAGGGAGAGAGAGGAGATAGAGGAGGAGGTAGGAGGGAGAGAGAGGGAGGAGGTCGGAGGGAGAGAGAGGAGATAGAGGAGAGAGAGGGAGGAGGGAGAGAGAGGAGATAGAGGGAGAGAGAGGGAGGAGGGAGAGAGAGGAGATAGAGGGAGGAGGGAGAGAGAGGGAGGAGGTCGGAGGGAGAGAGAGGAGATAGAGGGAGGGAGAGAGAGGAGGGAGGAGGGAGAGAGGAGATAGAGGGAGAGGGAGGATGTAGGAGGGAGAGAGAGGGAGGAGGGAGAGAGGGAGGAGGGAGAGAGAGGAGATAGAGGGAGGAGGGAGAGAGAGGGAGGAGGTCGGAGGGAGAGAGAGGAGATAGAGGGAGGAGGGAGAGAGAGGAGATAGAGGAGGGAGAGAGAGGAGATAGAGGGAGAGGGAGGATGTAGGAGGGAGAGAGAGGAGATAGAGGGAGGAGGGAGAGAGAGGGAGGAGGAAGAGAGAGGAGATAGAGGGAGGAGGTAGGAGGGAGAGAGAGGGAGGAGGTAGGAGGGAGAGAGAGGAGATAGAGGGAGGAGGTAGGAGGGAGAGAGAGGGAGGAGGTAGGAGGGAGAGAGAAGTTCATCATTTATTATGAATCTGCCAGTGTGGCTTTTCAGAGCATCTGTCAATATTCTTCCAGTAAAACATAAAAGAAAAACATAATATTACATTAGATTGTAATGAATTGTCATTTCACAGCACAAGTACAGTACATCCAAAGGAATTTGGCATCTAACCAGAGTGCAAATGATACAGTAAAGTGCCTGGTGATATATTATGTATAGTTGACTAATTCTAAAAACAGGTATAAAATAACTTATAGATAGTTCTAGGTATATATATACACAAGGTACGTTTACAAGTATAAACAGGTAATAAGCAGGGGTATGCAGTTGTATCAAAAGATAATATATAAATATATATTAAATATATATATATATATATATATTTAAATATATATAAATGTAAATGACATAATATACAATGTACACTTCCTTCAGCCAGGATTGAAAGTGTTCTCATGTAATCCCCTACCCCTGTCCCTGGGAGGGGAGCCCTGAAGCCTCGTCACCTGACCAACCAATCCACCTGGCAGCCCTGAAGCCACGTCACCTGACCAACCAATCCACCTGGCAGCCCTGAAGCCACGTCACATGACCAACCAATCCACCTGGCAGCCCTGAAGCCACGTCACATGACCAACCAATCCACCTGGCAGCCCTGAAGCCACGTCACATGACCAACCAATCCACCTGGCAGCCCTGAAGCCACATCACATGACCAACCAATCCACCTGGCAGCCCTGCATGCACAGCAGGAAGTAGGGCTGAGGTCTCCTTGGACTGTGTGTCTACCTGTATATGTACTGTACACATATATATATACACACATATATATACACATATATATATGGGTTACAGGAGTACTTAGAGAATACACTTATCTTCGTAGTAAACAGATACAGAGGCTGGGATAATCTATCTTAAATTAGACACACACACACGACCACATAATACCACTCTCACTCCACACACACACACACACTCTCTCTCTCTTTCTCTTAGGAGAGTAGGAGAGAGTTGATGGAGTAATCCTGATTAACCTGGACTCATAGTGGCCGAGAGACAGAGAGAGAGCGACACACACACACACAGAGACAGAGACAGAGACAGAGACGAGAGAGAGAGAGAGAGAGAGAGAGAGATGACATGACATGACATGACATAAAGAAACCAGGAACTACACTAGATACCAATGAGGATTATTGCTAGAATAAAGCGCACAAAATCCTCACTAAACACCACAAAGGGGCTTCAGTGTGAGAGCAACAGGTGGTCAGAGAACCAGAAGAACAGAAGAACAGAGAATAACCGAGCCCAAACAAGAGCTTATCCATTCCTCTCGCTTCTCGATACAAGATCAAATAAATACTAATTCATTTCTGCCAAATTCTGTGGAGGACTTGCTGGCCCTCAGCCAATATCCTCCTGGCAGAGGGTTGTCAGTAGAGGATTAAGATCAGAACTCAAAAACAGTTTCTTATTGTGGTGTTCTGTCTGCTGTTTACGGAAGTGTGAGAAAAAGAGGAAGTGAAGATCCTACGGTGGGCTGTTTGTCTGTTAGAACCTACAGGCTTAAACAAGTGTTGTTTAAGCCTTTTTCTCCCCTGATTAAGTCCTAACTCTTTGTATAATTTAGTTCCCTCGCTGTCGAAGATGGACCGGGGTTATGTTTGTCCATCTGTTTGTTTGTGATAACTCAAAGCTTTATGTACGGAATTGGACAAAACTTGGCAGTTGTATTACTTATGGGCCGAGGTTGTTGGGACTTTTTGATGTGGTGGAGGTATGGGCTCTGCTGAGGGCCCTCTGGTTTATTGTTGTTTTGTATTGTCATCACAGTGTGATTCATGTTCTGTTGTCTTCTCTGACCCGTGAGCCTGTGAGCCCACCCTCTGAGTGGGGGTGACCTGCTGCCAGAACCGGTTCAGAACCCATCCCTGCCAGGATTCCAGTCCCACAGACTCAGAGATGAATAGAGAGACAGTTGGAGGGAGAGAGAGGGAGAGACACAAAGGAGGTTTGTCTGCAGGCAGAGAGATGAACTGACTCAGCTGGAAAATGACAGAACTCGTTAAAGAGAAACGAGATGGATTGATAGATACAGAGAAATAGATACAGATATAGAGAGAGAGATAGATATAGAGTGATATATAAAGATTTATAAAGAGATAGAGAGAGAGCTACAGAGATAGAGAGCTGTAGATAGATATATAGATACAGATATAGATACACATAGAAAGATAGACATATAGAGATATAGATAGATACAGAGATAGAGAGAGCTAAGATCCTATGATAGAATGTGATATTAGAATTCGATGCATAGCATACAATTGAGGTCAGGACCTGTTTAATCTGTTTAAAGTGCTGTCACTTAACTGGAACCCAGTGGGAATTTAACCCCAACCCCTGTGTGGTGGACCTGTGTTAACGTCCCACTCTACCGGGTGAACAAACATATAAACAGACCATGAGTTTTAAGCATACAGTTTTCATTAAACGCTCCCTGTAGACGGAAATAGAAACTAGGGTTCAGACGGGCCTTCGGGTGAGAGTGGTTCTGGAGGAGGGTTAAGGGGGGGGGGGGGGGGGCAGACCGGTCTGGTCTTGTTGACGTGTGTGAAGGAATCAACTTGTCGTGCTGGCTAAGGCGCTAACAGGCTTAGCCGGGTATGTGTGCCCCCTCCCACACCTCCCAATCAAGAAGGATGTTCTCCCGGTTGATTCCACCGATCACCACTGAGATCCTCTGGGTCCCTCCCTACAGCACGGGGGAGCTGTTGTTCTGCATGTGGTCATGGATCTCCTTCTGGATCTCCTCACACGTCTTGTGACACCCAGAGGGGTCGTATCAGGGATCCATACATATTTGATATCTTATCTTATTCTGGCATGGCCAAGTCCAAACCTTGACACACAGGAATAAGACTCATTTTGGAATGCCAGGTCATTTATTATTAACGCTGATTGAAAGATTGAACAATCGTACTGAACTCTCACTTCAAAATGCCTTTGAGGCCGGTTCTATCTGTTCTTTGTTCCCCCAGACACCAGACACGCCAACACCAACAAAACATGAACCAAACAAAAAGACATTAAATTTGCCGGTAAACAGACTGATTACAAGAATGTTCTTCCTGTAACATGAAACATATGGAGACATGAAAGGACATGAAAGAGTTGGCCGACTCACGGTTCTGGCGGTGCCTTTGTTCTTCACGAGACAGGAGCGCTCCAGAGTCTGGTATCCACCGATCACCTCGATCTCCTCCACCCTGGGGAACCTCTTCTTCGTTGGTTTCACCGTGGGTGGCGGCAGGACGCTAGAGGTTAGAGTCTGGACCGGGGTTGTCGCTGTCCCTGGAACCTCTCCTCCTCCTCCTACTCCTGCCGACCGCCGGGGGCTGATGGTGATGGTTCTGGCGCCCCTGTTCCCCTGGCCCCTGGACGCGCTCCTGACAGAGAACAGGGCGGAGAACTGGACCGGGGAGGAGGATGGGGTGGGGGTGGAACCCTCGGGCAATTGGCTCCCGAGGACGGCGGTTCTGAGCTGTGTGGAGGGGCTGGACCGGGCCGGGCCCGGACAGGAGGTAGGGGAGCCCACTCGTAGGGAACAGGCGGGTGTCCTGGGCGTGGGAGACAAGGTTCCCCTCCAGTTGGTGCACTTCACCGGTTCTTCCTGCTCCGTCAGCTGGAACCTCTCTGCCCGACGCTGAAGCTCCGGTACCACCCCAGTGACCGGGTCACCGGAGCAGGGCTCGCTGTCCCCCCTAGACCCGAACAGCACCTGAGGCAGACGGGGGGTCACACTGAGAAGGTGAACCGGCACCACTGGCCCCCGCAGAACGGCCCGGCCGGAGCTCACCGCCTTCAAGTCGTACATCCGGCTCATCGCCGCGGTGGTGTCAGGGTGAGGTGGCGAGGGGGTGAGGGACTCGGGTGAGGAGAAGTCCGGAGAGGTGAAGTCGTCTTCCCGCCGTGCCTCCTCTACCTCCTCTACCTCTTCTACCCCCTCCTCCTCCTCCTCCTCCTCCTCCTCCTCCTCCTCCTCCTCCTCCTCCTCTCCGCTGCTCTTGCTGTGCTGGCCGGCGGTCCTCCTCAACTCTTCTTCTACATGCTTCAGCAGGTCCACTTCTTCGTCGGCTTCGTCTTCGATTCCATGGGAGAGCCGGAGGGCGTCGGGGTGTAGCTCAGAGAGAGGCTCCGCTGCAGCGTCTGAGACTTCCTCTTCTCCCCTGCTGATGGCTGCGCAGAATGGCACCGAAACAGGAAGTCGAGGGCTGTTTTTAAACGTGCCGACTTCCTGTGTGATGTCAGCACTAGAGGCCTGCGTCGTTCCGAGCACTTCCTGCCTGTCGTCCCGCTTCTTCTCAGTTTGAGGTGCAGGTGGGGCTTCCTGGTCCCTCGCCATCTCTCTCTCTCTCACCCTCTCCATCTCCACCTCCATCTCTCTTGCCCTCACCATCTCTCGCTCTCTCTCACTCTCTCTCTCCCTCTCCATCTCTCTCTCCCTTTCCACCTCCTCTGTCTCCCTCTGCATCTCTCTTTCCCTATCCATCTCTCTTTCCCTCTCTATCGCTCTCAACATCTCCACCTCTCTCTCCTTCTCCATCTCTCTCTCTCTCTCCTTCTCCATCTCTCTCTCCCTCTCCACCTCTCTCTCCTTCTCCATCTCTTTCTCTCTCTCCTTCTCCATCTCTCTCTCCCTCTCCACCTCTCTCTCCTTCTCCATCTCTCTCTCTCTCTCCTTCTCCATCTCTCTCTCCCTCTCCACCTCCACCTCTATCTCCTTCTCCATCTCTCTCTCACTCTCCATCTCTCTCTCCTTCTCCATCTCTCTCTCCCTCTCCATCTCTCTCTCTCTTTCCTTCTCTCTCTCCATCTCAATCTCTTTCTCTATCTCCCTCTCCATCTCTCTCTCCCTCTCTCTCTGTCGGATCTTCTCTCGCAGGGATTCAATACGACTCAGGGGCTTCCCAATTCGCCAGCTGTCCCTCCTCTCCACACTCCCACCTCCTCCACCACCACCACCACTGCCTACCCCGCCCTGGCCCTGACCCTCGGTGCTCAGGGACCTCCTCTCCACACTCCCACCTCCTCCTCCTCCACCACCACCACCACCACTGCCTACCCCGCCCTGGCCCTGACCCTCGGTGCTCAGGGACCTCCTCTTCCTCTCTGCAGTGTCCTCCGCTACGTAGAAAACGTTCCGGGGGATGTGGATCTCCAGTGGCGGACCGGGAGGCGTCCCCTCCGGCGGTCCCATCATTTTAAAACCGCCGGTGGTCTCCGGTCTCCCGGTCCCCTGGCGCCCGTCTTCCCTCGAAGGCTCGGTGTCTCTCTGGAGGACGACCTCGACCCCCGCTCCTCTCCCCTTCGATCGGATCGGGAGCCTCCTGGCGAAGGAGATGCCCTCCGTGTTCCGGACGGGGATCACTGTGAAGCCACGGTCTCCTTCCACGTCGTCCGCTGCCTCCAGGCTCCTCCGGTCAACCGGGGGAGCGGTGTTCTTTGGGACAACTTCTCCTGTTGTTTTTCTCCTGGCGGTTTTCTCGATTCCCGCCGGTTCTTTGAAGCGTTGAACCGCCGCGCCGCGCCCCCCGAGGCCCAGGCCGTTCTCCTTGGCGGTGATGTTTTTTTCGGAGAAGCTGAACGAGCGTTTCGGCACGCCGCCGTACGCCGAGTTCTTCCCTTTCGCCTCCCTCACCTCGGCCTCCTCCTCATCCCCGTCCTCACCGCTGCCGTCGGGTACGTCTTCGTTCCGTAGGAATTGGACGAAGCTCTCTGAGCTTTTGGATCGGCACGCCAGCCCGTGGTGCGCCCCGAACCGGCTCAGCAGCCGGCTGACCCGGCCGCCTCGCTGCAGCGCGGCATCCGGACGCTTCTGCTCTTCTTGGATCAGCCCTCCGTTGCACCTCACCTCACTCGCCTCCTCCTGCTTCTTCTTCTTATTATTATTATTTTTCTCTACATCCTCTCCTCCCTTCACGCCTCCTCCGCTTGTGAGGAGGACTCTGGTCTCCTCCGGGCTCAAGGGTTTAATGATCAGCACCTCGGAGGCTCGGATCTCTGTAATGCTCACTCCTCCTGCCAGGATCTCCCTGAGGTCCATCCTCACTCCTCCTCCTCCTCCTCTCTTCTCCTGCGGCTCCGGTCTCTCCCCCTCCCTCTCTCTCCATCTGGGTCGGGCCTCGGAAGCGTTCTCCTGCTCGATGATTATGATGTTCTCCGCCCGGATGGTCTGAAGACCCGGGACCCGGAGAGGCGCTTCCTGCTCTTTCTCCTCCTCTCTTCTCACCCTCCATTGCTCTTTCTCTTCCCTCCCTGCCCCGCTCCTCCCCCTTCCTCCTCCTTCGTAGTAACGTCCCCTCTCTCCTCCTCCTCCACCTCCTCCAAAGCTCCTGTTCAGGTACCTATCCAGTTTTAGTTCCACATCCCCCACCCCACCTCCTCCTCTCCCCATCAGGCCATCCTGACCTCTGGCTCCTGGCTTCTCCCTCTCCACCTCTCCCCTCTGCTCGCTCGCTCCCTCCCCTCTCTCCCCCTCCCTCCTCTCCCCTCTGCTCGCTCCATCCCCTCCCTCCCCTCTCTCCCCCTCCCTCCTCTCCCCTCTGCTCGCTCCATCCCCTCCCTCCCCTCTCTCCCCCTCCCTCCTCTCCCTCCCAGCTCGCCACTCCCTGCTCTGCGTGCGCACAAACGGGTTTTCGTGCACGGGGACGATGGCTTCCATGGAGACACGATCGTGGAGGAGCTTGTCCGGTCGCTGGGAGGCGGGGTCTCTGCACTGGGGGGCGGGGTCTCTGCACTGGGAGGCGGGGTCTCTGCACTGGGGGGCGGGGTCTCTGCACTGGGAGGCGGGGTCTCTGCACTGGGGGGTGGGGTCTCTGCACTGGGGGGCGGGGTCTCTGCACTGGGAGGCGGGGTCTCTGCACTGGGAGGCGGGGTCTCTGCACTGGGGGGCGGGGTCTCTGCACTGGGGGGCGGGGTATGGGCCGAGGGCCGAGCGTTGGCTTCCGGGTGGAGGGGGTCCCGCCGTGGAACCCTCGCTGTCGCTCAGCGCCTCCTTCTGGCCTCCCTGGTCCTCCCGCTGGGCCCTCCTTCTCCTCTGGATGATGCCCCGCTTCCAAGCGGGCATGCTGGCCAGCTTCTCCTCCTCCACCTTCTCCCTGCGCTCCCGCTCCTCCTCCTCCCTCCTCTTCCTCTCCAGCAGCAGCTGTTTCCATCCTGGCAGCGAGGAGACGGACATGACGAAGACAAGGCCTATCTGCAAAAAAATATATATATGATCAAAACATTTTTTAGACTTAGACTTTACTTTACTAAACTCCTTGAAAAGTCAACATCGCATAAGATCAGAGCTGCAGACATAACCGACGCATGGTATAAACTTCATAATCACAGAGCCAGGAGTAAAACAAGACGTCAATCATCTCATTGGTCTCCTGCATTCGGCACCAAAAAGACCATATCCGTTATATGTATCGATGCGTTAGATTTCACAATCAATTAATACACGTATTTAAAGGAACTCACCTTGGTTCTTCAGTATCTGTGACGTGTATGTATACAGGATATTAACCCACGCATGGTTAAACGGGGAGCAGCTCCTTGCTCCTTCGCTCAGCTGTGCGTAATGCTCTCCAGTTTAGTACTAAATCCTATTTAAAAAGTAAATAGGAAAATAAAAAGGAAATAGGCCTAGATAACAATTTACGACCTCCGCACGAGTCACGACTACTAGAAGTGTTTTATTTTCCTAAATTAACTCAAGTCCACCACATGAGGAGAGAAGCCCTCGCTTCGCACAGCAGAGCGCGTCGTGGCTGTGGGACGGTAATCCGGTAATGGGATTAGAGAACGCCGTTGGAGGAGTTTAGTGGACACCAGAAGAGACCTTAACAGACCGTAGGCCGACCGGCCTGTGGCCGACCTCCTCCTCCTCCTCCTCCTCTACAGTAATTGGTCTCCACCAATGACTGTGGAGGAGGTGGAGGTCTGTGTGTAGACATGTGTGTTTGGATTTCTTTCAAGATTTAAGATTCAAGAATCTTTTTTTATTTTTATACGAACATAATAACAATTAAAGTGATTGATGGGTGATATGTACATGTGTTATATTGTGCTAAATGATTGGAAGCATTTTAAAGTGCCAGTAGTGCAGCATCATGAATACAGTGCAGTACAGTAACTGTGATTCTCTGCCGTCCTCACGACCCTCTGGAGGTCTTTCTGGTCCCACACGGTGACGCCACCCTCAGGGCGCTCTGTTCTTCTGTAGTTCTGCCTTCCATGTGTCTTAAACTGTTGACCCTTAGGGGGGAGGGGTCATTCTGAGTTCAGTAGTTTAACACTGTCGACTGATTCTGAGTTAGGTAGTTTAACACTGTCGACTGATTCTGAGTTAGGTAGTTTAACACTGTCGTCTGATTCTGAGTTAGGTAGTTTAACACTGTCGTCTGATTCTGAGTTAGGTAGTTTAACACTGTCGTCTGATTCTGAGTTAGGTAGTTTAACACTGTGGACTGATTCCGAGTTAGGTAGTTTAACACTGTGGACTGATTCCGAGTTAGGTAGTTTAACACTGTGGACTGATTCCGAGTTAGGTAGTTTAACACTGTGGACTGATTCCGAGTTAGGTAGTTTAACACTGTGGACTGATTCCGAGTTAGGTAGTTTAACACTGTGGACTGATTCCGAGTTAGGTAGTTTAACACTGTGGACTGATTCCGAGTTAGGTAGTTTAACACTGTGGACTGATTCCGAGTTAGGTAGTTTAACACTGTGGACTGATTCCGAGTTAGGTAGTTTAACACTGTGGACTGATTCTGAGTTAGGTAGTTTAACACTGTGGACTGATTCTGAGTTAGGTAGTTTAACACTGTGGACTGATTCTGAGTTAGGTAGTTTAACACTGTGGACTGATTCTGGGTTCAGTTGTTTAAGTTTAGAGGTCAGAGTCATATAAATAGCGCAGAATGATTTAAGTAGATTTCGCATCCATGGGCTTAAAAGGCAACAAAATAACATTTTATTCATCGATTTAAGCAGAAGTTTGGCCTTATAGCTCAGCACCTAACGTAACAGTCTTTACTAACTACAGTGTCAATACAGTTCTATATAGAATGGGAGTCATCTATAACTGGCTGATACAAAAGACACGTTTTCATGAAAATATACTATCTGGTAACAACAACATTGACCATTCATTTAGCTGGGAAGCGATCAAGCATTACAGAGGCCAGCATGCTCAATACTGTAAGTTCAATAGCCTACTGCGCACACACACACACACACGGCTTAATTGGATCATTTTTAAATGTCGGTTTCTCTAAAGATACAGAGGTTTGACGGTTTGTTCCTGAATTTACAATACAAATAGACGGTAAGCGGTCTCAACTTTCACAAACTTTTCATTCATTCATTTATTCATTTATTCATTCCGCCCCCGAGTGACGCCGCCGCTGCCCTCGTGTGGCGAAGCGAAGAGTTGCATCTTCCTGTTAAAGTGCGCGCAGAGGTAGGCCAGGTCCTGCGCGTCCAGGGACTGCCCCAGGGCCAGGTAGGCCGTCAGGCTGCCTGCCAGGAGCAGGCGGTCCAGGGGGAGCGCCGGGAGGAGCCACAGCACCACCAAGAGCTCCAGGCACACAGGGAGACGGAGGTGGGAGAAGAGCCGCTGGGCCCCGGGGGACTTCTGGGACAGGGGGTCCCCCAGACCCATCAGATCATTGTACACCTGGGGGGGGGGAGGGAGAGAGAGAGAGAGAGAGAGAGAGAGAGAGAGAGAGAGAGAGAGAGAGAGAGAGAGGAGAGAGAGAGAGAGAGTGCTATATTAGATATATATTACATAAGAATACAAACAATGTCTGGGGGACCCTTTATCTTAACCTTATCTTTATCTTATTGGTTTTCTTGATTTTAGCAGCTCTATACAGCGTGACGCGTGACGCTCTATACACAACGAGGTATAGAGTGGGAGCTTCACACCCAAAAGAGGAGCTGACTAATGTTGACATGAGGACAGCCATGTTTGGAGTCTGTCCTATAAACAGATCATGATCACACTTAAACACACATGGATTTACTTAAAATTGCAAAGAAACCAACTTTTCATTGTTGATCAAATTACTGATCAGCATTACTCAATGTAACTGGAACGCTTGGCCTTTAAAAGCACTAAATAATGCAATTAAATAAAAACGTAGACTATAACGTAATATATACTGTGCAAAAGTTGGATTACATACGAATTATAATATATAATATGTATAATATACACAATTTTCTCCACTTTTTTTGTTGTAGTTGTGTACACACTTGTGTGTATTTTGTACAGGCCAAAATAAGTATTTACAAAATACAATGTGTGTCATAACATTCCAATATATACTGTGAAAAACTTAGATCATATATTTAGTAAAACATATGATACATGATTGTGTGCGCACTGTGTGTGTGTGTGTGTGTGTGTGTGTGTGTGTGTGTGTGTGTGTGTGAACGGTGTGATTATCGAGTGTCAGATACAATACAAGATACAAGATATGTATTGGCCATTTGTAACAAGTACATTGGAATGCTTACTGCCCATTCCCTCCCTCAGTAGAAATATCCAAATCAATACCATAACAATAATATATACATTAAAAATGAACAAAAAAAGGACAGCAAAGTGACTGATGTATGATATGAACAGGTGTTGAATTGTGCAAATATTTAAAAGCATTTAAAGTGCAAGTAGTGCAGCAGCATCATGAATACAGTACAGTACAGTACAGTACAGAACAGAACAGTGCAGAACAGTACAGTACAGTACAGTACAGAGCAGTACAGTACAGTGCAGAACAGTACAGTACAGTGCAGTGCAGTACAGTACAGTGCAGTGCAGTGCAGCACAGTGCAGTGCAGCACAGAACAGCACAGTGCAGCACAGAACAGCACAGTGCAGCGCAGCACAGTGCAGTGCAGTACAGTGGCTGTAAAGAGGCCCGGTGGAGGATACCTGCTTAAGGCCCAGCAGCTCTGCGTAGTCGAAGATGATCAGGATGCTACACATGACGGCCCAGCACAGGAAGTGCAGCACGAAGCACAGCACGGGGAACCACACGTTCCAGGGTGTGTCCCGCACCGACCACAGGCAGGGGGCGCTGTTGACCGGCTGCCAGAATCTCATCAGGATCTGATTAGATTAGATTAGATTCAAATGTATTGTCATTGCACAGAACACAAGTAAAGTACAGCACAGAGAAAATCTTTTGTATAATCTAACCAGAGTGCACATCCTGATGAGAGGAGGATGGTGGTGATGGAGAATAAAAGTGATAAATGTTGTTAATTAAAATGAATAGTGAAGCCAACCGACACACAGAGCTAATAAGCAAAGGCTAATAAACAAGTGCTGGCTAACAAGAAACAGAGCTAGTCTCCTCATGCTGGGAGATGGAGCCACTAGCGTGGGCGTGGCTCGCTGCGTACCTGCAGCGCCAGGGCGCTGGAGGAGCAGTAGGCAGCCCGGCTCAGGGGCCCCAGCACGGCCAGGCTGACCCGTCTAACCGGAGCCCAGGCCAGCAGGCTGTGCTGGGCCATGAACAGGGCCAGCAGGCCGGCGTCCACCGCCAGGGGCCCCAGCACCGCCCCGTCCGACAGGGCCTCCATCCAGCCTATGGTGTCTAGAACAAAAATGATATATACAGTATATAAGTATATATATATATATACAGATATGCCTGTGCCTGTGATTCGTTTATGTGTTTTCGTTGATATATACAGTTAATATATATACATATACACACACAGTTTATATATATATATATATATATATACACACACACAGTTTATATATATATATATGTATATATATATATATTTATATTTATATATTTATATATAAACTGTATACATTAACGAAAACACAGATATGCCTGTGCCTGTGACTCGTTTATGTGTTTATATATACAGTTTATATATATATATATAATATATTTATATATATATATATATTAACGAAAACACATCAACGAGTCACAACGACTCACAGGCACGAGTCACTGTGTTTTCGTTAATACCGGTAATATATAAAACTGTACATAAACGGTATATATTATATATATATATTAACTATATATTAACGAAAACACATACGCGAGTCACAGGCAGAGACTCTGGTTCAGAACACATGTGACAACTTTCATATCCTCAGCGCTCAAAATTTGTGCGCCCAACGTGGGGCTCGAACCCACGACCCTGAGATTAAGAGTCTCATGCTCTACCGACTGAGCTAGCCGGGCTACTGACAGATCTCACGATCTCAACATGATTATCTCATCAACATCAGCTCAACCACATCATCATCAAGTGACCATTAAGCGACTTCTGTTCGGTGGTGATTTAGTTTCATTCGTATTTATTCAGCCCATCGATGCAGTCGAGCGATAACAGAACAAAACGTCCAATTTCACACTCACTTCAACGCGTTAACGTGTTGCTGTGGACCGTAGAACGCCTTCAAAAACACAACATCCCCGTATACTCCTATACACACTTTATATCACTTTACATCACTTTATATCACTTTATATCACTTTATATCACTTATAGCTCTGTGCACACACTTTACATCTCACACACGTTATATCACTTTATATTACAGTATATCGCTTTATATTACTTTATATCACAGTATATCACTTTATATCACAGTATATTACTTTATATCACTTTATATCACAGTATATGACTTTATATCACTTTATATCACAGTATATCACTTTATATCTCTGCAGCGACGCGGAAGTGGAGCCCCCGGTGTTACCTTGGCAGAAGGATCGATCTCCGGTGATGTTTTTATAAATCGCACGATACGAAATAAAGCCGACGAGATCCGCGCCCGTGACGAACACCAGGGCGAAGCTGACCGCCGCGGCGACGCACAGCGCCGTGCCGCGCGCCGAGACGGACGACATCACGAACTCCGTTAAGCGTTAAAGGGGCGACGCGTCCGGAGGCTCTTCTTCTTCTTCCGGGACTGGGCCTGCGCGTGCGCGTGTGTGTGTGCGTGCCCCTGTGTGTGTGTGTGTGTGTGTGTGTGCCCCTGTAGTGCACACACACACACACACACACACACACAGTACGTAAGTGGACTCTTATTACACATCCGTAATCCCATTATATTCTGTCTAAATATTTAATAATTTATTAATTAATCAATTAATATTCAGTTCAATGTGTTGAATCTATTTTTTATTTGGTGACACTCAAATTTCCCATCTGGTGTTAATAAAGTAGGCTACTATCTTATCTGATAATTAATAATTTATTCAAAATAATAACGCAGAAGGAAATATACAAAGTCATACATTTTGTTTTTTTTAATGTAGGTACAATGCATTCATTTGAACTTTTACTGGCCGATCAAGGCCATGGAGAACTGTCACTCAAACATATGAGCGTTAAGGCGTAGCGGCTTCTCAGGTCGGAGTCACTTGGCGATCGTAGCATTCAGCGTGGTAACTTCTGTCCGACAATACTATTTTAGTCGACTCTTTGGACCCCTTGGGGAAAACAAACAGACACTCACTTACTACAGGCCCAAACATTTAATAAATAATAAAAATAATAACAATAAAAATAATAATTCATTTGATTTATAGAGCTCCTTTCCTGCGGACCCAGAGATGAGAAGTGAGATCATTTGTTAACTAATCACTTTAAGGCGCGACCAAACCCTCCAGACTTCTTCCGGCTGTGTCAAAATATTCACTGCAATGTTCTAATAAAAAACAACAACAAAACCAATATTTTTTAAATCTTGACACAACTCATCCCTCTCACCTGTCGGGGGCAGATGGGCGTCAGACAGACTGCACACCTGGCCGCCCAGAGCCTGGAACCATAAACACACAGGTCAAGCATTAATAATATCAGAGTACTCGTATAAAGTATCAGAGACGCCTGTAGACAGCAGGTTGTCTCGGGAACAGGGTGATGATTGACAGCTGTAGACTGTAGGTTGTCATGGTAACAGAGTATCATAGATGCTTGTATAGACATCAGGTTAACATGGTAACAAAATATCATTAACGCTTGTATAGACAGCAGGTGGTCATGGTTACAGAGTATCATAAGACACCTGTTGAAACAGAAGGTTGTCATGGTAACAGTGTCACAAGACACCTGTACAGACGGCAGGTCGTCATGGTAACAGAGTGATGACTGACACCAACCTGTGGAAGTCCCTGACACAGTATGGCCGGTTGTCTGGGCCAACGGTGAACGGTAGGCCCTCCAGGGGTCGCCTGCAGGTGGAACAGAGGAAGCAGGAGGGGTGATACGGTCTCCCCATCGCCTGCAGGACCTGATGGGGCCGGATGGAGGGGGAGGCCGATTTAACCTTCTACACCCACACCGTCTCCTCCTACACCCACACCGTCTCCTCCTACACCCACACCGTCTCCTCCTACACCCACACCGTCTCCTCCTACACCCACACCGTCTCCTCCTACACCCACACCGTCTCCTCCTACACCCACACCGTCTCCTCCTACACCCACACCGTCTCCTCCTACACCCACACCGTCTCCTCCTACACCCACACCGTCTCCTCCTACACCCACACCGTCTCCTCCTACACCCACACCGTCTCCTCCTACACCCACACCGTCTCCTCCTACACCCACACCGTCTCCTCCTACACCCACACCGTCTCCTCCTACACCCACACCGTCTCCTCCTACACCGTCTCCTCCTACACCCACACCGTCTCCTCCTACACCCACACCGTCTCCTCCTACACCACACCGTCTCCTCCTACACCCACACCGTCTCCTCCTACACCCACACCGTCTCCTCCTACACCCACACCGTCTCCTCCTACACCCACCGTCTCCTCCTACACCCACACCGTCTCCTCCTACACCCACACCGTCTCCTCCTACACCCACACCGTCTCCTCCTACACCCACACCGTCTCCTCCTACACCCACACCGTCTCCTCCTACACCCACACCGTCTCCTCCTACACCCACACCGTCTCCTCCTACACCACACCGTCTCCTCCTACACCCACACCGTCTCCTCCTACACCCACACCGTCTCCTCCTACACCCACACCGTCTCCTCCTACACCCACCGTCCTCCTACACCACACCGTCTCCTCACCCACCGTCTCCTCCTACACCCACACCGTCTCCTCCTACACCCACACCGTCTCCTCCTACACCCACACCGTCTCCTCCTACACCCACACCGTCTCCTCCTACAGGTTTACACTGTGTTCTATGATGAACATCCCGGGGATGGATAGTGTGGTGGTAACTATCAGCCCCTGAGAGGTGCTGGGTTAGATACCCCCCATGTCCCAGAGGGCTACCTGTGGACGTCCGGCCTGGTGACCCGTGTCCCACCGTGTCCCACCGTGTCTCAGCTGAACACAATTCAAAACAAAATCGCTTTTTTTGATGGTGAGCATTCACAGTTACAAGATGGAGATTTAGGAGCTCACATAATCTGGTTCAAACCGGACTGGAACACACACACACACACACACACACACACACACACACACACACACACACACACACACACACACACACACACACACACACACACACACACACACACACACACACACACACACACACACACACACACACACACACACACACACACACACACACAGTACTCACAGACACACAGTACACACAGTACTCACACTACTCACAGTACTCACAGTGTCGGGGATGGAGTGTCCACACCCACTGCAGATCTCAGGTGTCGGGTGAACACCTGAGTACTGGAGATCAAAGCAAACAGACCACACCTGCTTGTATTGTCACCATTGCTTGTTAAAGGGCCACCATTGTGCCACCAGGTGTTCAAATCGACCCATTAGTGACAGCCCCATTGGGAGTGTCCACCCAGGTGGTATGACGGGTAGATCTAACACAACAGCGTGCCGGTTGGTACAGTCCACCTGGGGGGGGGGGGGGGTCACCGAGGGGCAACTCATTGAACATCTGGATGAACACTCCCACTTAGTGTCACAAACAACTAAGGACCCTCACACCTGGTGGTAGAATACGAGTCCTATTGAGGTGTTGAAGTAAATAGTTCATTAAGATGAACGTCGAAATGTAAACAGGTATGTTATAGCGTATAATGTGGTGATGTCACCGTACCAGGAAGTCCTGTTCACAGTAGATCTTTCCGGACACACAGTAGAAGGGCTCACCGGTCAGTCTTCTGCCTAAACATTCAAAACAAGGACATTGACTACAGTTCCCATAATGCAACAGGAGTCTAACAACATACTCACTCCTGCATCTTCTCATCTTAGTAGTTCTCTTTGTGACTCACCACATTGGGTGCATGTGAAACATGCGTCGTGAAACACCTCTCCCAGGGCCTGGCACGCACTCCCAGCATGCACTGCTTCTCGGCATCTCACACAGCTTCCTGTGGACATGTCGGAACAAACTGATAATAATCACGAGGATCATCATTAATCCTCATCGCCGATCATCCCCTTGGTTGTCGTGGCAACGGTGTGAAACTCTCTTTGCAGAGCTGAGCAGAATGCCAACTGTGTGACAAACGGAAATCATTTAGTCTAAACAAGTGCCAGGCTTTATTTGTCTCCACGCCAAAGTTAAAGTTCCGTGTGGAGTAACGTGAGGACCGTGACGTTAGTACTTTACAAGGTCTAAAATGCAGTGCGGAGAGCTATGTTGAAACCTCGCCTGACACAAATTAAAGATCACTTAGTCGGTTACTTGAGGTGAGATGTTATTTTGAAACTTCCTCACCAAAGCAATGGCCTGCATTTGTGCTTGTCGCGGTGTTCATCTCCTTGTGTGTTTCCTGTGGTGGTTGACTGGTGGTATCAGCCTGTTCCACTGGTATCTCTCTCTCTCTCCCTCTCTGGGTGACTTCATTGAATGCCTGCTCCCAGACAGCTGTAAGGAGAGCCGGTGTGGTGGTTGACTGGTGGTATCAGCCTCTCTCTCTCTCTCTCTCTCTCTCTCTCTCTCGCTCTCGCTCTCTCTCTCTTCTCCCCTCTCGCTCTCTCTGACTTATTTTAATGCCTGCTCCAGACAGCTGTAAGGAGAGCCAGTGTAGAGTGTTGAGCAGTTGTCTGATGGTAACAGGCTGACAGCTGAGCTGGGATCTGGCCGTCCCAACGGGACGAGGAGGCTTGTTGTGCCTCGGCCAGCATTACAGCCCACAGAAGACTGAGAGGGGCTGAAAAGGTTGGGTTTTACTACCGCAAATGTGCGTTGGTAGGCCTGCATAAGACACTCAGTAGTGAAAGAATATCAAAACTTCTAAAACAGACAAATCCCAATGAAGACAACATTGTTAAAAACAAAATTCACAAATATTCATAAATATTCACAAACGTGGGATATGGCCATTCCCAACGAGATAGTAAGTATCCCAGATAGTAGTTCAGAAGTTAAATCAAAGTCTTGAGAAAAGTTGATGGATGAAAACCTAATCCAACCGTTGATATTCCCACTGCTATGCTGCCCCCGTGTGGACTGTCTTTAAGTTAACCTTATTGTATAATAAAATAACCTGGTCGATTATAAGATCCTGTATTTGCCTAATCGCTCAATTACAAAAGAAATATGCACACACAATAATACATATTAGACAAATAACCTAAACCCATCAGGCCTGGTCAGGGGTCAGGGGTCAGGGGTCTCTCTCTCTGTAATAGGCATCTCCACAACAGTGTAGTGTTAGAGAAAAGATCAAAACCGGCCTTCGTCATCCAATGGGTTTACACTGGGTGGGAAAACCAGTTTCGCCGAAAAGCGGCGGCGGTGTCTGCGCCCCTCGCCGCTTTTCGGCGAAACTCGTTTTCCCAGCGCGGCGGCGGCGCGGCGCGGCGCTCGGGAATGCGCCAGGCACTTAGGCAGACGTGTGCAAACAAGAGCTTCCCAGGATATTTTCACACATCATTCCATCACCCAAACGACTACTTACTTAGCAATACGGTGACCTAATAATAACACGACCACTCCTCGGGAATGGATTGGGATCGTGGAATAAGTCCCCGGTCGTTCTGTAAACCAGTCGACAGTACGGTGACCATGCATATAACGAACCACGGGGCGGGTTCGGTTCGTGTGTTCTGTATCTGCCCGAAAGCCACCAGTTATTTTGCATCTTAACTGTCCACCATTTGCATCCTCCCCCCACACACGCCGGGGTTCCCGTGGCCGTGGCCCACTTCTTCTTCTTCTTCTTCTTCTTCTTCTAAAAGCACCACTTTCTTAGAAGGACCAGCCGCTCCTGCTCGCCATGATGCTGTTCCTACTGTGTGTGTGTTATTAATAGAGCGGTCATTGTTCCTATAGTGAGGGGGGGAGGTCCGACTTTACTTTACTTTACGTGCGCTCGTGCAGCCGTCAAGTTCCGACAGGTGAGCTACCTGTGAGCGGCCACGCCCTCCTCCTCCTCCTCCTCTCCGCCGTGACGCTCATCAGGAAGCCGCCGCGCCGCCCGCTGTCAGCGCCGTCCCCCCCACCTGGAACAGCGTGGAGAAAGCCCCCATTAGAGGAACCACACACGGAGTGTACATCCATCTTTTAACAACTTTGGGTGTATTGTATTTAAAGTGGACATCGCCATGGGGATCCGCAGGACGACCTGCTTCTCCGTGTTCCTCGGGAACGTGTTCCTGTCGCTCGTCTCCGCGTCAGGTGAGATCCGAACACACCTGGGGGGGGGGGGGTGTGTGGTTCCTCACTAGACAAGTATATTCAATATCGATTAATTAATACTCCCAACAACACACTGGAACCACACGGTGTGTGTGCTCCCATGTTACACACACAATTGACCCCGTAACGCTTGCTGACTGTTCTGTTCACCGACTGTTTACTTGACAGTTGAACTTTCAGCAGACGGTAAACGACGCCCTTTCACCACACACACACACACCAGATTGTGGTGGGTGATTCATTAACACGACTAACGAGTTGGTGTGTGGGTGGGGGGGTGTGGGTGTGTGTGTGACCCAAAACAGCATATCGTGTCTTGGTAACAACAACGTAGACATTTGTACATTGGTCGAAGCCAAACACGCACACACCTGCTGTGTGAAAAACAGGGCGTACAATTAGTGAAACACTCTTGACCCTTGACCTACATTTGATGTGCGTGTAGATTGGGCATGGCTCGGTCCTCGGTCGGTCGCCATGTGGGTATTTGTCTTAGCCAATGTAATACCGATATATTAAAAACAATGGCTGACGTGACATGCCTTTTGATTTTTGATCGATAACTCCGCCAATGACAAGAGGAGATACGCCCTCGATGGGTTCAAACCCACGCGAGATTTGGGAAGGTCAATAACTAAATGTGTGGTTTTGTCACACACACAAACACAGTACTTCCAAGGGAACAGGTTTTTGGGTGTCATTATGTAGCTGAGTATTAACACTGCAACCACAACTACTACGAATAAATAGTTTCCTGGACAAAGAACTGTGTGTAATCGAAATTAGTTTTGCCAAAACTATTTTTCGTGTGTTGGCACAAAACTTTCGCTCTACACATAGTGACAGTTGGAGTTGAAGTTGCAACTGAACGCAAATCCTATACAAAGTGAGAGGTTTGCGTTCATACAGCCTTGTTTTATGATGTGAAATCTGTAGCCTACTAACGGAGAGCCTGCCTTAACACCCTATATGCCATTGTGTTGCTCAACTTGGGAAGAAAAACACTTTAATCAGAATTTTATCGCCACAGGGAATCCTGATTTCGTCAGCATGCATGTTGTTTTGCTATGGGACGTAAGGACGGTGTTTGTGCAACAGGACGAGTATGAAGACACAGATGGGTTTAGACATGCTCCAGAACCTCACCTAGCCTTCTATTGATCTGTTGGTCGCTGTCTTATATCTGTCAGTTGATCTATATATCACTCTGTCGCTATCAGTCTGTCTGTCTGCCTACCTGTCTGTCTGTCTGCCTACCTACCGAGCAGTCCGTCGGTCTAACGCACGTCTCCTCCCAGATTCTCTCCAGATGACGGTGCGGCCGGACGCCGACAGTGCGGTGATTGTGAGTTCTCGGGGGAGCTGCACGTTGTGCACGGGCAACGCCTCCGCCCCCTGCGACGGAGCGTCCGTCAGCCTGACCCCCGGGGCGGAGGTGGCCCTCACCTTCTCCTGCCCCGATCCCCTGGAGTCCTCCTACCTGGCGGAGGTGCGACGCACCATCGGTGGGTCCCCGAAGCGCTCTGAATAGTTACACCCAAAAAATGAACTCTGTTGTAGGAGGGGGTCTGAATATTTGTAGTTTTCTACGATCTTTACCTCGCCATTGAAGATGGACCGGAGGTTATAGTTTCTGTCCGTGTTTGTTTGTTTGTTTGTTTGTGTTTGCAAGATAATTCAAATCTGGAATCCAGGAATTATGAAGTATTCTTTAACATTCGGAGATGTGGCAAAAAAACGGAGCAGGATCAACTCTCTCCTCCAGCCCAGTGTTTCTGTTCTCTCCCTTAGCCTGCAGCGAGGACTCGTGTACCCCCACCACGGGCGCCACCCAGGCCTCCTTCCTCCGCCGGCTCTCCCGGAGCTTCTTCTGGGAGCTGGGGACCCCCGGGGAGCACATGGCGGTGATGGACATCCTGGGGGAGGGGCTGAGCGAGGCGGAGAAGACGCCGGTCTGCGCGGACGGGCTGACGTACGTCTTGTCCCGAGGGAAACCCAACGGCGGCTACGAGAACCGGACATACTGCCGCGGCGGGGCCCAGACTCGCTTCCTGCTGCAGAGCGGCGGGTCCCTGGCGCTGCTGGTGGCCCCCGGGAAAGAGGTCCCCCCGGTGGTCTTCACCGTGTCCACCAAGCCGCTCAGTACGTGGCTCCAACTTTAAAAACTCCAACTTTGTTACTTTGTTACTTCCCGCATCGAAGATGAGGCGGAGGTTATGTTTTTGTCTGACTGATAGCAAGCAGTGTTTAGAGCAGAAATATACACATAATAATTAACAATAATATAGACGGTTGAAAAGAAATATTATAAATCATGATCACGCTGCTACAGCAAACAGACGGCGTTGTACCACTAGACCTTGTAGTTCACGTGTTCCAACTACATCTCCCTTTACAGAAGGGCCTTCCATAACGCTGACCCTTGACCCCGACGTTTCCGTGACGATCAGCAGGCAGGACGGCGGCCTGAATTGTGCCGTGTGTACCGCCGAGGGCAAGTCCTGCAACAACCGCAGTCTGTTGCTGAGCAAGGAACAGACGGTGGTGGAGTTTGCCTGCCTCCTGCCACAGGAGGTTTTCAACGTGCAACTCGGGAGGAAAATAGGTGAGGGGACCCGCATTACGCGGTTCCTTCCGGTTCCGACCGGTTGTGGTTTTTTCGCAGGCGTCCAGAGGATGAGAGGAATGGCTGCGTTGGGCGTAGTTCTGGACACGTCTGTAGATACGTTTGTAGAAACTTATTTCTCTTCCTCTTGACGTCACATCTCATTGGTGCTTCTTTATCTCAAATCTCATTGGCTGTTGCTAATCGGCGACCCGACGATATGAAACCGGTTTGAAGAAATCCTTTCCCTCCCGACCCCGATGCATGATGCATTATGTCATCCGTGGTTTTCCTCCTGTTGACAGAATGCACGGGGACCGCCTGCACCCCCGCAACAGGAAAAGTTCTGCCCAAATTGCTCACGGACTTCCACAGGACCTTCTTGTGGCAAGTCGGCGTCCCCAAGAGAACGGTCGTCACGCTGGACTTCCCGCCCCCGGGGCTGAAGGAGATGATAGCAGCGGAGGGCGCTTGCCAAGGAGGACCAAAGTATTCTTTATCTACGACCACCAGCCGAGGGGAGAAGAAGGAAACGACGTACTGCAGGGACGGGCCTGAGACCACGCTGAGCCTCCCGGGAGACACCTGGCTAGAGGTCCGGGTTCCCCGGGGACAAGAGCTGGAAGCGGACGCGTTCACCGCCAAAGCCGTGCCCAGAGGTGAGTGACCTCCAGATAACTTCTCCATCATTTTTGCTGCATTTGTTTTTTCCGGAGAGTGAATCAATATCGCACCAGTGGTGGGATTGATCATTTGTACATCACAATTTAGCCTCAAATAACCTGGTGATGTAAGGTTTGTTGGTCTGAACCGAAGCATGTTCCCAGAGTGTAAGAGGCCAGGGCCTCTCTGCAGCACTCCAGTGCTTCATTTATAAAGGGCTTGTAAAGTCTAAATGTAAATGCTTTTATCCTTTAGCTAAAAATCTCCTGAGGTTTGGATATTGCAGTCACAATACATTTTCGAAAGCATACCAACCGATGCCCCTAACTGGATAAGATTGTTCTATGAAAAAACATCTGTACTTTAAAAGAAAATGTATCTCAACCTCTCTCAGAGGGCAAGTCGGTGACGCTGACCCTCGACCCCGACACGCGGGTCCTGTTCCGGCGTGAGGGGGAGGAGCCCGAGTGTGAGGTGTGCGTGGACCAGAAGTGTGACCCCAAGTACCTGTGGGTGGAGAAAGTCAGCAACGCGTCCGTGGAGTTCGGCTGTCCCCGGCCACAGGAGTTCTACACGGTGGAGGTCATCCGAGACATTGGTAGGAACGAACACACACACACACACCCACACCCACACACACACACACACACGTTGCCTTCCTATTCATTTCCGAGAAATCATTAACTATGAAGAATGAAGACCAGGACAAAAACTGGGAATGAGGAAATAGAATCATAGTAGTTGTGTGTTAGAACCCAAATGCAGCACACACGGGAAACCAGGAACCGTGGGTGATACTTTAATATAAAGATCACAGGTGAGTGGGTAACAAGGCAAAACAGAATGGAGAGTACCATGTCCACACAGACCAACCAGGAGTGGTAGGCAGAAGCGTAGTCGAGGTTGGGCAGAGGATCGGGAACCAGGCAGGGCAGGTAGATCTTGGTTGGTCAGGGAAACAGACGGGTCCAGGGCAGGCAGTCAGGAAACAGACAAGACCGGTCCTAAGCAGGCAGTCAGGAGACGGGCAGGTCCGGGAGAAACCGCTGGAGAGCCTGTCATTAGTCATTAGTCAAGAACAATCTGGCAATGAGTGAGTGAACAGGGGAAGGCTTACTAGCCTTCCCCTGGGATTACTAGCCTGATTGGTAATGCGCCGCAGCTGCGGGCAAAAGCTAACGAGGGGGGTGTGGCTAACGAGGGGGGTGTGGCTAACGAGGGGGGTGTGGCTAACGAGGGGGGTGTGGCTAACGAGGGGGGTGTGGCTAACGAGGGGGGTGTGGCTATCCGGTAGAGCGCAGTGGGAGCGAGGAGACTGGAATGCAGACTGACCTTAGTACAAGTATGAAAGGAATACAAACATGGATTCAAATTCAATTAAATGTTACCCCATCTGTGCGACGCAACACATTATATGTAAGTAAACAGAACATCCGTCACTCAAACAATGGACTTTCAGTGTGTTGTTTTTGTGGCCGTGACTACTGTGCAGAGCAGTTTTCTGTTTTTCAAAGTCAAACCGTCAAACATACAGACAAAATGGCAGCCGTCAGCACCACCAGCTTCTTTGCTCTCCGTCCCAGACTGCACCCCGACGTCCTGCCGGGAGAAACCAGTCCAGGCCCCGCCCACCCTGTTCCCGGACTTCGACCGGGTCTTCTCCTGGGACCTGAAGGTGCCGCCCACCCAGAACGTCCAGATGGACTTCCCCGAGCCGGGTCTGCGGCAGGTCCCTGACGGGGAGGCCTGCCCCGACGGACATACCTACTCCCTGGTCACCTACCTGCGCTCGGGCCCCGTCAAGATCGGCACCTACTGCCAAGGCGGCACCCTGTCCGCCATCCAGGTGCGCTACAAGGCCCGCATGATTCTGGAGGTGCCCCGCGACCGGGCCCTGGACACCCGGGACTTTAAGCTCAGCGTCGGACCAGAAACCAACAGTGAGTGCAGGTGGCCGTCAAGGATGTGGGGTTAGACCAGAGTTTAGGCGAGGGGTTAGACCAGGGGTTAGGCCAGGGGTTAGGACAGGGGTTAGACCAGGGGTTCTCAGTGGGAGGCACGCCTCCACTGGGGTCTCGCCTGAGGGTTTCAAGGCCGGCACAGAGAAACAAATTTCCCAGAAAAAAGAGAAACTTATTTTCAATCAAATAATTGGTTTTATGTTTTTGAATGAATAATTTTTTAAGTAAGGCCCACTGTCTTGAACTTAAACCCCTGGGCTAGACTAAACCCTGTTGAACAGCGGGGGCCGGCGATGGCCGCTATCTCGGTTTGAATTTAGAGACAACTGCAAACCGGTAGAACCTGTTTAGCATTGTTTGGTGACACCTTCTCTCTGCCCTGCTGTTTCTCCCCCCCCCCAATAGCGCTGGCCATATTAAAGGTGGATCTCCCGCGGGGCGTGTCAGAGACGGCCTTCACCACGGCCAACCCCACCGGCAACTTCCCCGATGGCAAGCAGATGACCTGGGACTTCCGGGTGCCGGGCATGCACAACTACACGGTGCGCTTCCAGGACTACCGGCTCCCCGAGGAGTGCTTAGCCAACAGTGTCCAGCTGCAGTACCTGGGCGCCGACAAGAAGGAGACCCAGCTGGGCCTGAGAGACCCGCAGCCGCGCCACAAGCAGGGCAACTTCAACATGTCGCTGACCAACTGCATGACCAACCAGACACTAGGCGGCCTGATGCTGAACTTCACTGTGTCTGTGATGAGGAGCGGACACCCAGGTAAGAGCCCCCAGCGGGGTTCTAACGGCCCGCCCGCCCCCAGCGGGGTTCTAACGGCCCGCCCGCCCCCCAGCCGGGTTCTAACGGCCCGCCCGCCCCCAGCGGGGTTCTAACGGCCCGCCCCCTCTCTGGGGCTGCGGTGTGAAAAAATATCTTTCCGTTCAGATTAGCGATGTCTTTTCCGTTAAGTTTAGCTTGAATTAGCCATTGGCTTATGGCTACGGAGGTTGATGGAATATACAAAGGCCGATCAAACTATATATTATTGAAGATATATTTATACTTTTCAAACGAATGCCTATAGATATCTCTCTTCTATATGGTATTATAGATATATTAAGACTTAAACGCATGCCTCGCAATTTACCGTCGGCGGAACACGCTCTGTCGTGAAAGTGTGTAAAAGACATGCATATTTGCGCATATTTTATACACAAGTTTTCTTGTGAAACGACCACCTTGCCCTCCTCCCTCAGTGTTGTGTACGGTGGACCTGACCAAGAAAGCCGACCTCTCCCTGCGGATCAAGAAGGTGGGGACAGACCCTTACTGTGAGATGAGCGCAGACTCGGTCATGAAGGACACCGTGGACATAGCTGCCGGCACCGTGGCCAAGCTGTCGTTCCTCGACTGCCCCAGCGAGGACCTCCGCCTCACCGCCAGTAGACTTGTCGGTAAGCACCGCCGCTGTATGAATGTCCCCCAGTGGGTTGGGTTACAAGTTTGGCCTCAACTGGCTCAGAGAGGCCATGTAGGATGCCATGAAGGCGTGCCTTGTCTTCACACTAGACTCTGGAATGACTTGCACAGTGAGTTTTAAAAGATCAGACTTGTTTTATGGAGGGTTCCCAACACTGACCTCTCATTTTGCTGCATCTCACCTTCCTCCTCCGGGACGGCATAGGCTGCCAGGACTCCAGGTCCTGCACTCTGGCTGAGGGCCTGCTCACTGTGCCCGGCTTGGACGCCTGCCTGCCCATGGGCCTCCACAGCTTCACCTGGTGCCTCCGGGTTCCGGAGAATGGCACCGTGGGCCTGGGCTCCCCCACCCCGGGGGGCCTGCGCCAGGACCTGCCCGGCCAGGAGTGCAACGCGTCGGTGAAGCTGCGTGTCGCAGAGGGGGGCAATGACAGCGGCTACCCCATCGGTACCTTCTGCCAGCAGGGGGTGCTGGAGAAGCTGCAGGTGCGCGCCAACGTCTCGGTCACCGTGGTGGCAAAGGACCTGGCCAAGGCCAAGGGGCCATTCATCAACATCTCCATCACAGACGAGATCTCAGGTACCCTGAGACCCCCAGGGCTCCTTACTAGGACGCTGGTGGGTTTTGCTTGGCTTAGAATCACATTCGTTATTAGAATTACAATAGAGGCTACGTTATACCAAAACCAAATAATAAGCCATACCCTGCCTTTGCCATAGACTTGAAATCATCCACCAGGGGGCAGCATCATTCACCTTAGCTACTGTCCTCTTGTCTTCCCAGAACACATCATTTACACCGTTCGGCCCCAGATCTCCAACCCCGCCCAGCTGGCCACGCCCAACTGGCCTGGCGGCATGAAGCCCTCGTCCACTGTGTCCTGGATCGTCCACGTGCCCAGCCAGTACCGTGCGGTCGTCCAGTTCATCAACTACACCAAGCCCATCTGTGACAAGTCGCACACCAGTATCAAGGTAGGGTGGGCGTGGTCGTCTGATGGTGTGTGATGACACGGTGGAAAATGTATGACAATGGTATGATGGTGGCAGCACTCCTGGGTAGAAACTGTCCTTGAACCTGCTAGTACTGGTTCAGATGCTGCGGTACCGGCTACCGGACCGCAGGGGGATAAAAGATGATGATGATTATTATTGATAACAGGTGCAGCCTATGAGCTCAAAGGAGGAGACACTGAGTCGTCGGGAGGATGAGGATCTGGAGGACCAGCTAGTGGAAGAGAGTTTCTACCTCAACATGACCAGCTGTCCGCCGGACAGCGGCAGCTTCTCTGCCCTGACCAAGGTCACCCTGCAGCCCCACAACAGTACGGACAACACTAACCTACAGTCTAATGGTCTATAGGAAACATTCAACATTATTACCTAAAGCACATCCTGTATGTTTCCCCATGTGGGCCTCTAGTGGCCAGAGTAATTAGCTGCAGGTTTAACCGACTTCAGAACAGAGCTGGTTCTGAACAGATTGTCACTCCCTCCCAGACCGGGTGGGGATCATACTGGGGGTGTTGGGTGCTCTGCTGCTGCTCCTTCTGGTGTTTGTTGCAGTCTGGCTGATCCTAAAGTGAGTTTATCCTTTAATTTTTAACAACCAACAAACAGACACGACCAAATCAGCTAAAAACTGTAAAAAAAAGACGGGCCACGTTGGCTTTCACCCCTAATGTTTGGGAGGGTCTTGGGGCTAGAGAGTCTAAAGTCTAAACTGTATGTGCCACTATACGATCTGGACGAGATCTCTTTTTTGCATGTCTTACCTTTTTGCTCAACCGCCGCCATCCAACAGGAAGAAGAAGAGCGAGAAGGCGGCCCGCGAGGCGTCCATCTACATCGGCAAGGGCAACGTCTTCCGGACGGGCGACGCCCACTTCGGCAAGCAACGCACCGAGAACACGTCGCACATCTACGACTCCATCGACGAGGACAGGATGTACGGCCACCTGCTGCGTGACTCCACCTACGCCGAGGACGTGCCCGACCACTTCAACGGCATGCAGGTGGACTCGTACCGCACCTTCGTGGGCCCGGTGGACAGCGAACTGCCGGCCATCAACGAGGACGAACCACGGGGGCGTCCGGCGTCCGGTGGCGGCGAGCGCTTCCAGACCTTTCTGGATCCGGCCGAGTCGTTCCTGCCGCCGCGGCCGCGCACCCCCATCGCCCGGGAGGAGAGCCTGGGCTTCCAGGACCGCCGCATGGTGGACAACGAGATGTACACGTTCAAGAGCACCGGCGGCTTCAACACCATCCGCCTGTCGGGCGCCGACCAGCAGGAAGAGGAGTTCTTGTAGTGGTCACCATCACCACTGCTGTGATCGCTGGGGGGGGGTGGCATAGGGCCTACTTTGGGCCACAGAGACCCTTGAACTGCAGAACAGGCCCGTTCCTCAAACTGTACAGCAGAGGGCGCTGTTTCCCCTGTTTTTTATTCATATGCTTTTATTGTCTTGTTAACTGTGCTTCTTGTGAATTTTTTTATTGGAATATGGACATCAAAAGAATCGACGAATGGTTTAAACTCTAGTCTTATAAATTTATGGACACTCCAATTTATTTAGCCTATTTTTAAAAGGTCTTGTACTCTTGTCTTTTTTAAATGTTTATTTCTAGTGAATAGTCTAATTGGATTTTACAAAAAAATTGGTAAAATGGTTAGTCCTTGTGGCCAAAGAGCTTGTTCTGGATGAAAGCCCTCGTCTTGATCCACAAGAACCTTTGAACCTTGAAACCAACTGGAAAACACTCTGACGGTGGCCATTTTGTTTTCTTTAGCTCTGTTTATTAAACACATTGCTTATAAATATAAAATGAACAATAAGTCATGATTCTTTAAAACAGCCACTTCTGAAAGACAAACCTGTCTTCATGTTTACCACCAGCCAATGTATACCGAAAGTAAGTTACAGGATGCCTTGATTTAGACATTTTGTCACTCTTTTATTCGACTGTTATGCTTAGTCTACTTTCCATAAACCCGTTTTGTATCCAACGTGTTAATAATGTCCAGTATAACAGACTAGACATACGTACATTTTATTATATTTTAGTTAACATTATCCCCTATTTCCAGTTATCAGTTATATAGGGCTGCCATCTGTCGGGATGCGATTTGTTCCGTATTTATCACACATTACGTTAGTCATTTAGAAGACACTTTTATGCAAAGCGACTTACAATAGTGTTTCAAAAAAGGAAGATAAGAAAACTCAAAAGTGCATTTCATTCTAAGAACAGAGCCAGTGCTCAGGTAAAAGTACAAAAAGTTGGCAGACCATATAGAAAAATATCTACCTAACAATGTACTTGTAGGGCTTGACCATTACCTGGAGGTAGGATGGAGCTGTTCCTTTTACTGCCTTGTAGGCTATGCACCAAGGTCTTGGAACTGGATGCGAGCAGCTACAGGGAGCCAGTGTAGACAGGAGAAGGGTAGATGTGTGGGAGAACTTGGAAGGAAAGAGGAATCTGCAGGCGCGTGTCACGATGCAATGTTTGCCGAGAATGACAGTTGGTCGTCCGGGGTCACACCCAGATTCCTTGCAGTCCGAGTAGGACCACGGTATCATCAATGGTGACAGCCAGGTTCTCTGTGAGGACAGCCCTTTGCCTGGAAGAACAGTAGCTCAGTCTTAATCAGGTTGAGCTTTAGGTGGTGCATCGACATCCACTTTGAGATGTCTGCTAAACAGGCAATAGGCAATGTGTGTTTCCACTTTGCGTGTCAGAGGGGGAAATGACAAGACCAGTTGGGTGTCGTCAGCATAGCAGTGGTAGGATAAATCATGGGAGTGGATAACTGAACTGAAGTGGACAATGTGTAGAGGGAGAAGAGATGAGGACCCAGGACTGATCCTTGTGGAACCCCAGTAGTCAGTCTGCATGGTTCTGACAGAGACCCTCTCAGTGCAGGGCAGCAGTATAGCTCAGGAGGTAGAGCGGTCGCCTCACAACCGGAAGGTTGCTGGTTCGATCCCTGCCGCCTCCTAGCAAAAGCTGTCGAGGTGTCCTTGAGCAAGACCCCCTAACCCTAACTGCTCCTGACGTGCTGGCTGTCTGTCAGGTAGGATGCAAACAAGGAGAGAGCAGATCCCGAGACACCCATCCCCTCAAGGGTGGAGAGGAGAATCTGGTGGTTCAGTGTGGGATGCTGCAGACCAGGAGGATCAGGACCAGGAGAGAGAATTAGCTCACATGGAGCGACTCAGTCACTGCAGGGCAGTTCACCTTAAAACCAGATTGGTGGGGGTCCAAGAGGCAGTTCTGGTGAAGGTACAAGGACAATTGGTTCAAGACGGCACGTTCAAGAGTGTTGGATAAGAAGGGCAAAAGGGATACCGGTCTGTAGTTCTTGAGTTCAGAGGGGTCGAGTGTTGGTTTATTCAGGAGGGGGGTGACTCTGGCAGTCTTGAAAGCAGCGGGAAAGCATCCAGATGTCAGAGATGCGTTGATGATGTGTGTCAGGAAGGGCAGGAGTTCAGGCGCAGTGGACTGAAGCAGAGGGCAGGGAACTGGATCCAGTGAGCATGTGGTGGGGCGGCTGGATGTGATGAGGTGAAGAACATCGTCTGTGGAGAGGGGAGAAAAATGGGTAAGGGAGGGATGTGGGAGGAAGACGGTGGTTGATGCGAAGAGCATCGGGTCAGGGATGGAAAATCGGATATTGTTGACCTTGTCAAAGAAGTTGACGGGGGCAGGGAGGATGTGGGCGGAGGGGATGGAGGAGGGAGGAAAAAGTTTCAAGCTGTTTTTTGGGTTGGATGCTGCGCTTACAATTATGGAACAGTATAATACAGCTGAAAGAGATGAGAAGTTTGACAGGAGCTCTTGAAGATGGAGAAGGTCCTTTGGGATTTTCCTTTCTTCCACATGCGCTCTGCCTCTCTGAGGCTCCGCCTCTGCGTACGCACTAAGTCCGACAACCAGGGGGCAGGTGGAGTTGAATGTGCAGACCTGGAGGTGAGGGGACAGTGTCCAGAGAGGAGGACACGGTAGAGAGAAGAGGGTCAGTGGCAGAATCAGGGGGTAGAAGATAGAACGAATCAGGAGGAGGGAGGGCAGAGAGAACAAGAGGAGAGATCGGCAGGGTGAGTGTGTGGCGATTGCGACGGGATGTCACTATCCGGGTAGGGGGAGAGTGGGAGGGGGGGGTAAGGGAGGAAGAGGGAGACGGACATGAAGAAGTGGTCAGATAGAGGGAGAGGAGTAACAAAGGTTTATTGTAAATCGCAGTGTCTGGTGAAGATCAGGTCCAGCAGGTTGCCGGCCTTGTGGGTTGGAGGAGACAGGCGGCAGGAATGGTCGAGAGTCCTGAACCATCAACAGGGAAGTGGGAGACAAGCATGTCAAGCTCCTCCAGGAAGTCACCAGCAGGGCCGGGTGGACGATAAACTACTGCAATGATGAGCTTGACTGGAAATGAAACAGTAACAGAATGAAATTCAAAAGAGGAGGGGGAGAACTGTGGAATGGAAACAGGGGAGTATTTCCAGTCGCGCGAAATCAGCAGACCCGCCCTACTGTGCATCTTATTGGCTAGAACTTGTTGCCTTCATTGGTTAGATTGGATCAGTTAAGGCATGAGGAGTGAGACAGTTAGGGATAGGGTTAGAATATCAGGGTCAGAGCCTGATATTCAGAGTAGGGCGGGTCTTCTTCACAGAGTTTGAAAAGCTTTGCTGGGCCACAGTCAAATTATTTAGTAAAATTAGGGCTGGCTGATAAAACAGGCTGAATGGCCGGCTCAGTGCTCCCCCTGACTGCTGGGCCCTCGGCAGCACCGCTAACCCACACACACACCACTGACGTAGTGCTGGATTACTCACGTCAAGAAATATTACAACTCATGACAACTTACAACTCATGAGTAAGTATTACAACTATTATTACACATTGTCATACTTACATTACCACATCATCATTCACAACACCAACCTCAGCGGGAATCGAACACAGGTCTCCAGAACTGCTAACCTGCAGCTCTTACTAACTACTTTAGACATGCTCTGAAGTAGTTGTCAGGTTTCCAATTAGAGCGTTATTAGCGGGACTTGAACCGACGTCTCCAAATATGTTAACCAATATATCTGTGCTCAGATTTTGTCTGAGGTATAAATTGACATTAAAATTAACAGGACATTATGTTTCTAAAATTACATTTCCATGGAGAACGCACTCTACGACTTGAAGCCATGGCTCCAGGCAGCTCTCTGGAAGGCACCATCCAGGTCGAGTATGTTTTGCATGGGTAGCTAACCTGTTGTGTGAGGGTGTAGCTAACCTGTTGTGTGGGGGTGTGGCTTACCCGTTGTGTGGGGGTGTGGCTTACCCGTTGTGTGGGGGTGTGGCTTACCCGTTGTGTGGGGGTGTGGCTTACCCGTTGTGTAGGGGTGTGGCTTACCCGTTGTGTGGGGGTGTGGCTTACCCATTGTGTGGGGGTGTGGCTTACCCATTTTGTATGGGGGTGTGGCTTACCCGTTGTGTGGGGGTGTGGCTTACCCGTTGTGTGGGGGTGTGGCTTACCCATTGTGTGGGGGTGTGGCTTACCCATTGTGTGGGGGTGTGGCTTACCCATTGTGTGGGGGTGTGGCTTACCCGTTGTGTGGGGGTGTGGCTTACCCGTTGTGTGGGGGTGTGGCTTACCCGTTGTGTGGGGGTGTGGACTGATTAATTAGTGGGTCTTTGGTATTTAACGAATATAAATACTTTTTTTAAAACAAACGAAATCCTTAAAAATCCCAACAAAAAAAAACTATACACACAGTATGCTACTATATATATATACATATATAACTTACACTCAACCTGACCCCTATACAACCCACATTGTGATACTTGACACTTATATCGTCGACAAACATTGTCATACTTACATTACCACCATCATCATTAACAACACCAACCTTAGTGGGAATCGAACACAGGTCTCCAGAACCGCTGAGCTGCAGTTCTTACAACTACGCCACTGAGACACTTGCCAAGCTAATAACAAGGAGTGTTATTAGCAGGACTCGAACTAACGTCTCCAAAGCTGTTAATCAATATATCTGTCTTCAGCACCGCAACTCCTATGATTTGGTCTTAATTCATTTTGTATTAATTGATATTACAATCCATTCTCTCAACTGTCCGAGACACTTAGACTCAACACCCACTGACGATACACCGGTCTCCACACTGAGAACTGGGGGATCAAAACTGAGACCAACATAACCATGACTGCTTTGGTCTTTCCACAGTGTGCTAAATTTGCGGTATTTGCATACTTGCTATTTACCCATATATTAACCCATATTTAGGTTTCAAAGTTATAGCTGGTTAGAATTTGGTTATGAAACTAATTAATGCAAAACCGATTAAACCAGCCATGATAAATCAGCCATGTTTATATTAGTAGGATTATTTACCTTCTACTCAGAATGTGACATATATATATTGCTATTTTCTGTTTATCTTCAGAGAGAAGTGGAAGAGACCAGAGGATCCAAAGAGTGGTTGAGGTGCCAGGAATGTTTTGTGACTTTGTGATGTTTTCATGAGTTCAATCTATTTAGATTATTTCTAAATAGTTAATTGTTAACAAAGCACTTCAAACCAAACAAAAGTATGAATCAAAATGCTTTGTCGAATACGATGGTTATGAACAAAAAAATATTGATGCTTATGATTGAACGTCCCCTCCCCTGTCCGCCAGAGTTCTGCACCAGGCCGCCATCCAGGGGACCCTCCTGGGGTCCCTCCAGGGGTCCCTCCTGGGGACCCTCCTGGGGACCCTCTTGGGGTCCCTCCAGGGGTCCCTCTTGGGGTCCCTCCAGGGGTCCCTCCTGGGGTCCCTCCAGGGGTCCCAGACGCTGACCGCGCTGTGGCGCACGTAGCTATGGAAAGGCCAAACGGGTCATTTGCCGAGGCTGCTTGGTCAAGACTCTTTAAAACACATCAGAAACCTTCCAGGGTCCAGAGGGACTCAAGGCTCCTCCCAGAGTAGAGAACTATTAATATCCTTTTATTACCAAATATAAACACCTTACTTCCTGTAAACCAGTGACAGACAAGAGAGAGAGAGAGAGAGAGAGAGACACACACAAAGACAGAGAAACACACAGACAGAGACAGTAAGAGAGACAGCGAGACAGACAGATTCCAGTTTGCATACAGACCAAACAGGTCTGTAGACGACGCCATTTCCCTGGCACTACACACGGCCCTGCAGCACCTGACAGGAGGGACACCTCCGTCAGACGGCTGTTCATTGACTACTGCTCGGCGTTCAACACCATCGTTCCCTCCAAGCTGGTCCTGAAACTGAGGGACCTAGGTCTGGGCGCCCCCATCTGTAACTGGATTATGGACTTCCTGGCGGGCAGGCCTCAAGTGGTGAAGATTGGGAACAACATCTCATCCACTCTGGTCCTCAACATCGGAGCACCCCAAGGCTGCTGCCTCAGTCCCCGGCTGTACTCTCTGAACACATGACTGTCCTGCCACGCACTAACAATCCGATTATCAAGTTCTTCCCAAGTAAAAATCCTCGGTGTCATTCTGGACGGCTCCCTCTCATTTGTACCACACATTAAAAACATCACTCGCACTGCCTTCTTCCATCTTTGGAACATTTCCAGAGTCCACTCATCTCTGTCCCAATCCAGCACTGAAATCCTGGTCCACTCATTTGTCACGACCCGGATTGATTACTGCAATGACTGGCCTTCCCATCAAACTCCTCAACAGACTGCAAATAATTCAGAACTCTGCTGCCCAGATCATCACCCGCACTAACTCATCTGACCACCACCCCCGTTCTCATTCCACTACACTGGCTTCCTGTGCGCTACCGGATTGACTATAAAAACCTTTTACTCACCTACAAAGCTTTCACCCTCCGCTCTTCCTTCGTTGGACATCTCCCCGTCCCCAGCTCACGCCTCAGCACCCTGGGGGCTCCAGCTTTCAGTTGCTGGGCTCCCAGACTCTGGAGCTCCCTGCCACTACACATCCCACAGATTCTATAACAACTTACAAAACCCAACTAAAACCCCATCTGTTTAACCTGGCATATCCCTTATAAACTGTACCATCTTTCTTTTACTTCCTGTTGTTGTTTTAAACCCTGCGGACACTTCGTGAAGTCCACCGTTTTTAATTGTAATTTTACTGTAGCATATATGCTCTGTAAGGTGTCCTTGGGTGTCTTGAAAGGCGCCCCACAAATAAAATGTATTATTATTATTATTTAAGTTTGCAGACGACGTCATCGGACTGATAAGCCAGGACGACGAGTACAGAGATGAGGTAGTCCAGCTGATGGGATGGTGCAAGACAACAGCCTCGCTCTGAATGTCAGCAAGACTCAGGAGCTCATCGAGGATTTAGGGGGCCACCGGGGCCCCCCATCAGCCTGGACGGGACACCGGTGGAAGTCATCAGCTTCGGATCTCTGACGACCTGCCGTGGACCCGCAACACGGAGGTCGTGCTGAAGAAGGCACACCAGTCCCTCTGCGGTGCCTCAGGAGAAGCGGCATAGGCAAAAGGTGGCTAGTGAACTTCTACCGTGTCCTGACGGGTGGCGTCACTGTGTGGTACGGCAACACCACTGAACAGGACAAGAAAGCCATCCAGAGGGTCGTGAGGACGGCAGAGAAGATCATCTAGTGTGCACTTCCATGCATTGAGGAGATCTGTAGAACCTTCGGAAGAAGGCCATGTCCATCACTAAGGGAGAGAGAGCGAGAGAGCGAGAGCGAGAGAGAGAGAGAGAGAGAGAGAGCTGCCTGTCTCTCATGATGCTGCTGCACTACTGGCAGTTTAAAATGCTTAACATTTTTTGCACAATTTAACACATGCACATATCCTCCATCAGTCACTTTATTGTTATTTGTTTTATTGTGTACAGTATTGTTATAGTATATTGTTGTATAGTATAGGAATTCATACTGTGGGAGGGAATGGGGAGTAAGCATTCCATTTTCCTTGTTGCATATGGCAAATAAAAATCTTTAATCTGAGACAGAGAGAGGGCGAGGGAGAGGGAGAGATGAACTGCACCAGATCCACATCTGGATGTTTACCGTGGCCACATGGCGTCCAGGTGACTTGGACGCTACCTGGCGGCACCTCAGGGGAAAACAAGGACCAGGCTGCCAGCGGTCAGACGTGGCTTGGTGCTTGAGGAGCCGCGGGGAGGAGAGAAGGAAGCAGACTGAGAGCACATGGGGAAACAAGGTGGCGTCCCCTGGATCTGGATTCCGATCCGCATCGGCACCGAAATCTAATCAATTTTTCCCTGGGCCGTCAGTAATCTAACCACCAAGTTTTTTCCAATTCCTTCCATAACTTTTATCTTATAACAGACAGACAGACGAACTGACACACCGGGGGGTAAACAAGTATTTCCTAAAGTTTGTATTATTTATATTTGATCTCATCTGAGATGAAAATGTGAATACCTTAATATTAACTATGCATAATATTGCATTAATATTATACATGTCAAATATTTGTGATGTTTAGAAGACATGAAGGATACGGCCTTAGTAGGACGCTCATATTTCTGCATTAAACCAGACGTCTAAAGGGGAAAGCAAGCAACAGACAGGCAGTACAATACAAAGGGTTTTATTACAAAAGACCAGAGGTTTATATTTACACACGTTGGGCTCTCAGCCCAGGAAGCCAACCTTCTGTCTCTTCTTGCCCAGAGACTCCTCCTGGCTCAGCAGCGCCACCAAGGGGCCATGGAGGGACTTACCCACACGCTTACCAGCCTGGACACACACACACACACACACACACACACACACACACACACACACACACACACACACACACACACACACACACACACACACACACACACACACACACACACACACACACACACACACACACACACACACACACACACACACACACACACACACACACACACACACACACACACACACACACACACACACACACACACACAGTTTATTTCACCAGGTGTCAGGGGGGTGGGTTCATCAAAAAACATGTCCAACTACACTATGCCTTCAGTAGAGCCCATACCTCCACCACACCAAAAAGTCCCCTGGATCCAGATTCTAATCCGGATCCAAATTCCATCCGGATCAAAATCGAATCAACTATTCCTTGGCCCGTAAGTAATATAACCACCATGTTCAATTCTGTACATAACTGTTCAAGTTATCTTGCTAACAAGCAGACAGACAGAGACTGAGAGAAAGAAAGACGGGTCAACTCAGACATGTCAACTCTTTTGAGGATGAAGGAAAAGAAGAAGAAGAAGAAGTAGAGGCCAGAGCTCCAGGCCGGGCGGTGACCTCTCACCTCCGTCATCTCGAAGACGCTCTCAGGGTCCAGGCTGCCCCCGCCCACCTTCCTCATGCAGGTGCAGGTTCCGGCGGGCGTAACGGCCATGATGAGGCTGGCCACCGAGCAGGCCTTCTCCTGCAGGGTGGCGTCCACCACATACCTGGGGCCCACCTGGGGGCACACACCCAACATAACTATCATTACCATGAGGAGATGTTTACATTACTATGAGAAGACATGTTTATTACAGTTCACAACAAGCCCCCTCTCTCTCTCTCTCTCTCTCTCTCTCTCTCTCTCTCTCCTCTCTCTCTCTCTCTCTCTCTCTCTCTCTCTCCTCTCTCTCTCTCTCTCTCTCTCTCTCTCTCTCTCTCTCTCTCTCTCTCTCTCTCTCTCTCTCTCTCTCTCTCTCTCTCTCTCTCTCTCTCTCTCTCTAAGAGGGAGGAGCCTAAGTGCTAGTTCAGAGAGGAACTTGCAGTGGTGACCTTGAGTACGACAGCATTGGACTGCAGTTATAAATATTGCCTCTCATTCACCCATTCATACACACATCCAGCTAGCTGGTCAGGAGCGGTGAGGTGGAGGACACTTGACTAGGAGGAGCCGAGGGATGGAACCGTCGACCCTCCCCTGAGCTGCTGCCGTATGCACAGTGCGGCGTGTGGGGCTGACCTTGCACAGAGTGACCATGCAGGACGTGCGGGGCTGACCTTGCACAGAGTGACCATGCAGGGCGTGCGGGGCTGACCTTGCACAGAGTGACCATGCAGGGCACGTTGTCCACGGCGAGTCTCACACAGTCGTAGGGGTCGTCTGAGAGCTCGATCTCCGTCCCGCCCTCCTCCCCCTCCGATATCAGCACCTTGGGGATCCTGACCAATCGAGGATACCATCAGTGTTCATGATGTGATCAATTGAGTCATTGGTAATTGATTAATTCGATCAAGATTAGGAGTTTGGGGGACATGGTACACATTTGAATAACTAAACTAAACGACTATGTAATTCACAGAAGATAAATGAGGTCAATTGTTTTAGGACGATTGCAAGGAAAGGGTTAGTCCTCCTTGCTTGATAGAAGTTCAACTGAATGAAGCTTCTGGGTGTCGACCAGAGGTGATCGTTATGGTGGTTACAGTGACCTCACACCAGTGACCTCACACCAGTGACACCAGTGACCTCACACCAGTGACCTCACACCAGTGACACCAGTGACCTCACACCAGTGACCTCACACCAGTAACACCAGTGACCTCACACCAGTGACACCAGTGACCTCACACCAGTGACACCAGTGAAACCCCACCAGTCTTCTCACCTGGTGTTGAACAGTGCGGCCTTAATCCCTATGGAGATGGCGTCGTAGAGATTCCCATCACACTGGAGAAGCTGTGGACAGAAAAAATAGCGATCATACCTGCAACCACATGACACCATAGCAACCAGACTGTAGCATCAACACCATAGCAACCAGACCATACTGTAGCATCCACACCACAACAACCACACCAAACTGTAGCATCCACACCATAGCAACCAGACCATACTGTAGCATCCACACCATAGCAACCACACCATACTGTAGCATCCACACCATAGCAACCAGACTGTAGCATCCACACCATGTCAACCAGACCATACTGTAGCATCCACACCATGGCAACCAGACTGTAGCATCCACACCATGGTAACCAGACCATACTGTAGCATCCACACCATATCAACCAGACCATACTGTAGCATCCACACCATATTGTAGCATCAACACCATAGCAACCAGACCATACTGTAGCATCCACACCATAGCAACCAGACATTACTGTAGCTTCCACACCATAGCAACCACACCATACTGTAGCATCCACACCATAGCCACCAGAACCACACATTAGCACCAATACCACACCACGGCAACCAGATCAGACCAAAGTACAGTCAGCAACCAGCGTATTCCACACAGTAGCAACCAGGAGACAGGGCCATAGTCTGACCCCACCTTATAAACACACAGAAGAACTCACCAGGACGTCCACGTAGAGCAGCCAGCAGTGCTCCCCCGGGCTGATACACAGGCTGCCCAGGTCCACGCTGTGCTTGTTGTTGAACACCCGGTACAGAGTGTTGGTCAGCTCCATACCCAGCTCCTCACCGCCACGGCCCTCAAACTTGGGGGTCGCATTCGCAGAGCTGTCAGAGAGAGAGAGAGAGAGAGAGAGAGAGAGAGAGAGAGAGAGAGAGAGAGAGAGAGAGAGAGAGAGAGAGAGAGAGAGAGAGAGAGAGAGAGAGAGAGAGAGAGAGAGAGAGAGAGAGAGAGAGAATAAAATACGTTAAAATGTATTGTAGGAAAAGTGTCGGCAGGTGGGTAGAAATACTCGATAAAAGCGTTGGTCCGATACCGCCACTCATTGTATGTTGTAGTGTTGGTCAGGTTTAGTAGTATAAGGCATAGAGGGTTAGGAAACACGCTGACTTGGACAAAAAACACACAGCATGACTTTTACATTCATAAACCTGTAATTATTACAGTAACACATACCTAGGGCCACTGCAATATATCTCATAGGTTACAGCAGCATGTTTATTTGGTTTACTTTTTAAATAAATAATATTATTAAACTGCTGTTTTGTGTGAAAGACTTTACCGTGCGGATTGCTTCTCAGTTTGGTTTGTACTGAAAAGACAATAATCATCATTCTGATTTTAATAAACAGATTGTTCAGTTTCTTAACTTACCAATCAACGAAGAACTCCAGATATCCTTCCTCTGGCGCCGCCGGTCTGGGTTTCGCCATCTCTGCCTTGACCCCGACCAACACCGCCGTGTGGCCCTGGAGAGCACCATGAACACCACCTTATAACACTACGTATAACACTATCTAACACCACCTTATAACACTACGTATAACACTATATAACACCACCTTATAACACTACGTATAACACTATATAACACCACCTTATAACACTACGTATAACACTATCTAACACCACCTTATAACACTACGTATAACACTATCTAACACCACCTTATAACACTACGTATAACACTATCTAACACCACCTTATAACACTACGTATAACACTATCTAACACCACCTTATAACACTACGTATAACACTATCTAACACCACCTTATAACACTACGTATAACACTATCTAACACCACCTTATAACACTACGTATAACACTATATAACACCACCTTATAACACTACGTATAACACTATATAACACCACCTTATAACACTACGTATAACACTATATAACACCACCTTATAACACTACGTATAACACTATATAACACCACCTTATAACACTACGTATAACACTATATAACACCACCTTATAACACTACGTATAACACTATATAACACCACCTTATAACACTACGTATAACACTATATAACACCACCTTATAACACTACGTATAACACTATATAACACCACCTTATAACACTACGTATAACACTATATAACACCACCTTATAACACTACGTATAACACTATATAACACCACCTTATAACACTACGTATAACACTATATAACACCACCTTATAACACTACGTATAACACTATATAACACCACCTTATAACACTACGTATAACACTATATAACACCACCTTATAACACTACGTATAACACTATATAACACCACCTTATAACACTACGTATAACACTATATAACACCACCTTATAACACTACGTATAACACTATATAACACCACCTTATAACACTACGTATAACACTATATAACACCACCTTATAACACTACGTATAACACTATATAACACCACCTTATAACACTACGTATAACACTATATAACACCACCTTATAACACTACGTATAACACTATATAACACCACCTTATAACACTACGTATAACACTATATAACACCACCTTATAACACTACGTATAACACTATATAACACCACCTTATAACACTACGTATAACACTATATAACACCACCTTATAACACTACGTATAACACTATATAACACCACCTTATAACACTACGTATAACACTATATAACACCACCTTATAACACTACGTATAACACTATATAACACCACCTTATAACACTACGTATAACACTATATAACACCACCTTATAACACTACGTATAACACTATATAACACCACCTTATAACACTACGTATAACACTATATAACACCACCTTATAACACTACGTATAACACTATATAACACCACCTTATAACACTACGTATAACACTATATAACACCACCTTATAACACTACGTATAACACTATATAACACCACCTTATAACACTACGTATAACACTATATAACACCACCTTATAACACTACGTATAACACTATATAACACTGTCCGTCTGTGTCCCGCACAGGTTTCCAACGCATGAGATGCAACGCTATAATATGAGAAGCTAAAACCCACGGGCTCTATAGCTTCATCGCTAGATGGTCTTTGAGGTGTAGGGGTTAGGTTAGTGAGGTGTAGGGGTTAGGTTAGTGAGGTGTAGGGGTTAGGTTAGTGAGGTGTAGGGTTAGGTTAGTGAGGTGACTTCACTGCACAGCGCCACCTGCTGGCGTCCCGTTACATAACCACTGAGGTTCCTTCGTTTTTAACTCGCAAAGCGTCTTTTGATTATTTTGAGAAGCAGTACACAACTTTAACTACTACTACGACTACTACTAGAAGTAGTAGTCGTAGCAGTAGTAGCAGTAGTTATAGTAGTTTATGGTACGTCTATGGTATGATATGCATTATGTCATCCTTTAAATACTACTACTTTTACTCCTACTAATAGTAATTATAGTAGTTTATGGCACATTTATGAATTATGCCTATATTTACTACTACTACAATTATATATATCAGACAGACAGACAGACAGACAGACAGACAGACAGACAGTAGGAGGGCTCGTGACGCCGTACCAGGGTCACTTTGGCCGAGCCGTCTGTGTTGGACACTACGTCGGTCTCTATCTCCACGTGTCTGTAATCCTCACAGCTGCGGCCGTCCACTCGCAGATCATCCTGGAGAAGAGCAGAGAAACACACCCCGTTGAGAACCACCACACGCTCCCTCCCAAGAGACGCCAACAGCTAATAAGCAAAAGCGAATAAACAAGAACTGGCAAACAATTAAACTAACAAGACGAGTTAGAGTTTGTTCAGTAAGTGCTAAGAGGAAAGAGCAGGGTAGAGCTTCCTGAACAGGTGGGGTTTTAGCCTGCAGCAAAACATGGAATAGTTATGATCCATAACAGACACTATATATTTATGTATAGTTATGATCCATAACAGACACTATATATTTATGTATAGTTATGATCCATAACAGACACTATATATTTATGTATAGATATGATCCATAACAGACACTATATATTTATGTATAGTTATGATCCATAACAGACACTATATATTTATGTATAGATATGATCCATAACAGACACTATATATTTATGTATAGTTATGATCCATAACAGACACTATATATTTATGTATAGATATGATCCATAACAGACACTATATATTTATGTATAGTTATGATCCATAACAGACACTATATATTTATGTATAGTTATGATCCATAACAGACACTATATAGTATGTACTACTATACTATATAGTTATGATCCATTAAAGATAGTATAGTTTAGTAATGATACATAAGAAAGACTATATAGTTATGTATAGTATAGATATAATCCATAAGACACCATATAGTATAGTATAGTTATGATCCATAACAGACACTATAAAGAACAGTGTAGTTATGATCCATAACATATAGTATAGTTATGATCCATAACAGACAGTATAGTTATGATCCATAACAGACACTATAGTTATGATCCATAACATATAGTATAGTTATGATCTATAACAGACACTATAGTTATGATCCATAACAGACACTATAGTTATGATCCATAACAGACACTATAGTTATGATCCATAACAGACACAAAAGTTATGATCCATAACAGACACAGTAGTTATGATCCATAACAGACACAGTAGTTATGATCCATAACAGACACTATAGTTATGATCCATAACAGACACAGTAGTTATGATCCATAACAGACAGTAGTTATCGTACCCTGATCCCATGAAGCACGTACACCTTTTCAGCCTCACTGAGTTGCACAGTCGCCATGTTGGTAGCGTGTGTGTGTTTGTGTGCGTTCGTCGCTTAAAGATGATGTCAAACTGTTGCGTCGCTCCCACCATTTATTTCATTTCCACGCCGCATATGAGATGATGGTGCGTTTACTTCCGGCTTCCGAGGTCACGTGTGTGTGACGCGGCGGCGGCACCACGACACGAGGTGTGTGTGTGTGTGTGTGTGTGTGTGTGTGCGTGTGTGTGTGTGTGTGTAAATATATACATACAAAATAATATATATACATATAAATAGCTACATACATACATACAGCCCTATAATTAATTATATATAATTATAATAAATTAATTATATATAATTATAATAATGCGTTTAAAAAGAGGCTGAGAGAGGCTGGAGAGGCTGGAGATCTGATCTGGGGTCGGGGCCTGGGGTCGGTGGGGGGGCGGGACCCCCGCTCCCCCACCGACCCCAGATCAGATCTCCTTTAAGGCTTCTACCCACAGGCCCTCATTTATCATATCATTATGACACCAATATCACACCGTGTCATACTTCTTTACTGGACTCATTAGATTAGATTAGATTAGATTAGATTAGATTAGATTATAATGTATTGTCATCACAGCACAAGTACAGTACAGAGAAAATCATTTGGCATCTAAACCAGAGTGCAGATGTTGCATTTAAGTGCAGGTGATATATAATATAACAGTGATTCAATAAGATGTCTACCTAAAACAAATACTACTAGAAACCAGGTATAAAATAACTTATAGACTAGGTATGAAGATATGGGCAGAATTATAGGTGTGTATATATATATATATATATATATATATATATATAAATAAATATAAAATGCTTTTTTGCACCAACCGCGCTATGTAAATATATCACCCATATCACCCCCACTTAGACACTGTGTTGTTCTTTATTATTGATTATAATATTGTTCTAGTATAGTGTTGTTTGTAGTATAAGTATTGTTAATAGTATTGTTATTGTAAATAATTCATAATGCGGGAGTGAATATGGATAACTGCATATCCCTGCTCCTGTATATACATGTATATATGCCATACATTTATACATGCTCACTTGTATAGACATTTACATCTATATATATTTATCCTGCTTTCAATAACTGCATATGATCACTACCTGTTAAATACCCACTTACATGTATATATATATATATATATAGTCTTAACCTGTAGATTTAAACTGTCCATTATATAACCTGCTCTTTACTGCTGCATGTGCCCTCTGGTTAGATGCTAAAGGAGTTTCTCTCTACTGAACTTGTGCTGCAATGACGATAAATGTGAATCTAATCTAATCTAAAAAGGAATAAAGAATCTTGAATCTAGTTTCCAATGGACGCCCCTGATCACTGACTCCAGACCAGTTCGGGTTCACACACACACACACACACACACACACACACACACACACACACACGCACAGGGGGAGACGGGAAACGGCGGACACTTCCTGGTTGGTATTTTGCTCACCGGTAGGGGCAGCTGGGTTGTTCAACCTCCCACGTCGGAACATAGATCCGTTCTGTTCGTTTAAGAACCGGGAGGATTTCCATATGAATGACCAGGAAACACGTCGAAACCCGGCCGTGAAACCGAAGCCCCGCACACATACCTGAAGGTGGAAGGAAGGGGTGTGAACACAGACGAGGAAGAAGAAGAGGCTCGGCTCTACGGTTGCTGGTTCGAAACCCGATGAATGTTGGTTTATTTGAGGGCTCTCTTCGACGTCGTCCCCAGGAGTGTGAGGTATGTTTTTTGGTATGATGTACACTTCCGCCGAAGTGTGTGTGTGTGTGTGTGTGTGTGTGTGTGTGTGTGTGTGTGTGTGTGTGTGTGTGTGTGTGTGTGTGTGTGTGTGTGTGTGTGTGTGTGTGTGTGTGTGTGTGTGTGTGTGTGTGTGTGTGTGTGTGTGTGTGTGTGTGTGTGTGTGTGTGTTCCTTCACTCCCTGGAACAGACGTAAACATGACCGTCTGGTAGATTATAGTCTTGTCTTACTGACAAAAGTACAGAAAAAGTTTGAATGAAAACCGCCTGGCTTGCTCCAATGGGCTCTGAGTTCACAATCGACATGTATTTAACCTTATCTTAAAATCATGATCTCTTGTAGGTCATTGGGTGCTTCGAAATGGCTATCTATATGTCTCTGTGTGTACATGACAAGTCCCAGTTCAATCTAAACGGATACAGAAAGTCAGTCTCCCTTCGTCTCCTACTGACCTGCCCCTCTCTCCTCCTCCTCCGGTCAGTATGTGGGCGTGGCCTCCACGGGTCTAGAGAGAGCGAGCGATGAACAGCTCGACCCAGCGCACGCGGGACATCGAGCGGCGTGCGGGCTACCTGCGCCCGGAGCACTGCGCGCCCCCCCCGCTGCGGGATGGCACCGGCGAGATGTGGTTCATCCGCGACGGCTGCGGCATCGCCTGCGGGGTCATCACCTGGATGCTGGTGCTCTACGCCCAGTTCGTGGTGGCCTTCGTGATGCTGCTGCCCGCCAGGAACCTGCTGTACAGCCTGGTCAACGGGACGCTGTTCAACGGCCTGGCCGTGCTCGCCCTGGCCTCCCACGCCCGCGCCATGTGCACCGACCCGGTCAGTACCAGCAGGTGTAGCTCCTATAAGGTCACCTGACCTCAGGTGAAGACAGTCAGGTGTAGTTTGTCCCTATAAGGTCACCTGACCTCAGGTGAAGACAGTCAGGTGTAGTTTGTCCCTATAAGGTCACCTGACCTCAGGTGAAGACAGCCAGGTGTACTGTACGTCTAACCACAGGACACACTGTCTCTCGACCCCCACTGTCCGGTAAAAAGCCTCAGTGTCTATATCTCTCAACCCTCTCTCTCTCTCCTTCCCTCCCTCCAGGGGGCGGTGCCCAAGGGTAACGCCACCAAGGAGTTCATCGAGAGCCTGCAGCTCAAGCCGGGTCAGGTGGTCTACAAGTGTCCCAAGTGCTGCAGCATCAAGCCGGACCGGGCCCACCACTGCAGGTTCTACCATAGTCTCTGTCTGTCTGTGTGTGTGTGTGTGTGTGTGTGTGTGTGTGTTCGTGTTCCTGCTCCTCTCCCCTCCTCCTGTGTTCAGTGGTAACAGGCCGTATGCTCAGCTGGTAATGAAGAGCTCTCTGTAGCTCTATTGGAAAGAGCTTTGACTGAAGCTCTATTGGAAAGAGCTTTGACTGTGAAGCTCTATTGGAAAGAGCTTTGACTGTGAAGCTCTATTGGAAAGAGCTTTGACTCTGAAGCTCTATTGGAAAGAGCTTTGACTCTGAAGCTCTATTGGAAAGAGCTTTGACTCTGAAGCTCTATTGGAAAGAGCTTCCTATTAATTAGGTATGTTTGCTCATCCAGTGTCTGTAAGCGCTGCGTTAAGAAGATGGACCATCACTGCCCCTGGGTCAACAACTGTGTCGGGGAAAACAACCAGAAATACTTTGTACTCTTCACAGTGAGTACACACACACACACACACACACACACACACACACACACACACACACACACACACACACACACACACACACACACACACACACACACACACACACACACACACACACTGTTGCCAGGCAACAGGGTACCATTAACCTCTGAGTATGCAGATGTTGAACCTCTCCTCTTTCCAGATGTACATCGCCCTGGTGTCCCTCCATGCTCTGACCCTGGTGGCTTTCCATTTCCTCTTGTGCTTCGAAGCAGACTGGACCAGTAAGTTATCGTTGTCTCTTTAAACACATGTTGAATGAACGCTTTCTGTAGAAAGTGTAGTTTGTCCATATAAGGTCATTAACCACAGGTGAGGACAGCCAGGTGTAGTTTGTCCATATAAGGTCATTAACCACAGGTGAAGACAGCCAGGTGTGACCACACAGGTTCAGACTGGAGAACAGAAGTGTCCATGTCAGCGTTACTACAAACAACCAGACCATGACCTCCACGTGTTGCCCGTGTGACTCCTCCCCCTTTCAGAGTGTAGTAACTTCTCCCCCCCGGCGACGGTCATCCTCCTCATCCTCCTGTGCTTCGAGGGCCTCCTCTTCCTCCTCTTCACAGCGGTCATGTTTGGCACCCAGGTCCACTCCATCTGCTCCGACGAGACGGTGAGTGTCACACCGCACCATGCTAACCCTCAGCCCTCAGAAGGGGACAACCCCAAACTGTCATGGCTACACCGTGACGCTAGATGGACTGCATTTATACAGCGCTTTCACCCAAAGTGCTCACCCATTCATACACCGACAATGGTGTCAGCCATGCAAGGAGACAGCCAACTGGTCAGGAGCAGTTAGGGTGAGTGTCTCGACTCAGGGACACCTCCACACTTTGCTAGGAGGAGTAGGAGCCGGGGGATCGAACCAGCGACCTTTTGTGTTGCCAGACAATCTGCTCTACCTCCTGAGCTATTGGCAATCGAGAGATAATCACTGCTCTCGTGTTGTCTCGCCAGACAAGAGACTAGACCTGTGATATAGCAGGACCCGAGTCTTCAAGGCCTCGGGGTCTAGGCCTCCACCGGACCAGGGGGGTTAAAGTGTCCCTCTCTCTCCCGTTGGTCTCCAGGGCATCGAGCAGCTGAAGAAGGAGGAGCGGCGCTGGGCCAAGCGCTCCCGCTGGATGAACCTGAAGCTGGTGTTCGGACATCCCTTCTCCATCGCCTGGCTCAGCCCCTTCGCCACGCCGGACCACGGAAAGGCCGACATCTCCCAGTACATCATCTGAGGGCCGGGACACACCCCCCGACCGGGCCGGGACACACCCCCCGACCGGGCCGGGACACACCCCCCGACCGGGCCGAGGTCAGCCGGGACGTGAACTCACGACATGGGGGGGTCGACATGTTAGACTGGATCGGAGGACCTTGTCGTCTCTCCCAAGGCGTCCTTTAACAACAGTTTGATTTCTTTCTTCTTCAACCTATTTTTTTGTTTTTCGAGGCCTTTTAGAAGATTCCGTCTTGGGCGATCTGGATTGTGTTTATTTGTTTGCTTCGTCTACTTTATCTCGCGTTCATCTGTATTTTCTATTATTTTTTACTCGATGCAAAAAATACTTTCGCAATACACTCAACGTTCTCTAATTGATCCGAAGTCAAGCAGCAGCTTTGTGTCGTGATGGTTGTTGACACAAAGCTCTTGAGCGGTTACCTTCCAGAACACCGAGTTACCTTCCAGAACGCTGTATGACTTTTTGTGGGCTTCCTAAAATGTTTTAGAAAGTTCTAGAACGTTGTCAAAGTTTTGTCTTCCGACTTCAATGTCGCTGCAGCTACACGCCGGAAGGTTGCCTTAACTGGATCGGACCCGCGGACGAGCGGTTATCTTACGGTGGACGGCTCCACCCCTTTTTAAAATGGCGGGTTGTCTGGTGTGGACTCTCCCAACACGCCTCTGAGTTGTTCCTCATCAAGGTGTTCAGATAATCACTTCTTGTTCTGATTTCATGTTAGTTATTTGGAAACGTGACTGGACCTTGGTCTAGACAGGACTGGTCTCCTCGAGCAGGAGGTCCTGGGTTCAGAGGTCACACGTTCACTTTCCCACACACCCCCCAAGGGGGTTAAACCTCCCTGTGACCTCTTGGGCAAGGCAGCCCGAGCTGCTCTAGAGTCACGACCCCTCAAGGACACCTTTCCTTGAGGGGTTCGATCCATTTCCCCCCCGCTTGGAGAGGTTGTTCCGGGCGGGGCTGACGTCCCGTGGCAGACCGAGCTGAGAACCTGAGGAATGATGGATGGTCTGCACTCATCAGCTGTGGCCGATTGCTGGTGCTTTTTACTTTTTTGTATAATCGGCAGGTAAAGTGTTTTTTGCTACTTAAAATCATAAATAGCCTTTTTTAAATGTTGGTACAACAGGCGATGTTGTGCTGACGATTGGTTTTAAAAACTCCTGACAGAACTAGAACTAGAGCTGGATAACATCGGTCAGTTCATACAGAGATTAACGGCACAAACTCGAAAAGCAAAGATTCACTCGCTTCAATGAAGGGCGGTGAACCCTGACCCCAACCCTGGAGATACAGGATGTGCTGTCGTCACGGACAATCAGGTGGAATCAGGCTGTCCTAGTATTTTAAAAAGTTGGAAGCACATGTGAAGGAAAGGACCAGTTTAACGGACACTAAGCCTTACTTTGGATGCCAAATGTGTTTTTAAATAAGAGTTTTGGGGTCCTTGTCGGATCAAGTTTGGGTGTGAATGCCACTTACTTTTTATTCTTGGATGATTATCACTTTGTGTAAATGAAATGAAATAAAAATGTACAAATAACCGTCCCATGAAACGCACCAGTGGTTGGATTTCATTTGACGGTTGAACGCGACCCCCTGTGTGGCGACATCACAAGTGGGAGAGTCCACCTCAGTGGGGGGGGGGGGTACGGTCCACTTGGGGCAGGCTGGATGGACTCTCCCGTGACTCAACACCATCATCACACCTGGGGGTAAAATGGCGGTGGGGTCCCTTTAAAATGAGAACCGCGCGTACACCAAACAAGCACAGTTTCATCACTTTATTAAATATATCATACACACAACGTAGTGACACACACACACACACGACAGTGGATTCTCCCGCCTCCTCTTCCTCAGTCAGCGAAGAGCGAACCCAGAGCAACACAGCGGCACAACGAAGAAGACAAGTTTAAAAATTAAATAATCAAGTGTCTGTCGGTCGTCCTTCCGCTTTAAACCCACAGGCAAAAAATTAGAAACCCGCGTCGGGAACAGAACGCGGACTACAAGCGTTCGGTGGCGTCCGATACTAGACAGGAATCCGGTTCACCAGAGAACCGGATTACACACACCCCACCATACGTGTGTTCTGACAGTTGAACCCTCCTCCCCAGAGTTCCTCTAAAACCTTTAGTTCAAGAGTCCAAACATTTTTATTTTTTAGTTTAAGACAATCCATGACTGAACCGGTTCCACTCCAGAATCCTAAAGAAGTTCTACGTGAGGTAATGTGTTTTCCTTTTTTTAAAACCTCCACTGGGACCCCAGGAACACAGAGGACCATATGAGACTCCCAGAGAGAGAGAGGGAAGAGAGTGATGGAAAAGAGGGATGGAGGAGAGGGATGGAGGAGGGAGAGGGGAGGGAGAAGAGAGGGAGGGAGAGGGGAGGGAGAAGAGAGGGATGGAGGAGAGAGGGAGGGATGGAGGAGAGGAGAGGGAGGGAGAAGAGAGGGATAGAGAGAGGGAGGGAGAAGAGGGATGGAAGAGAGGGAGGGAGAAGAGGGATGGAAGAGAGGGAGGATGGAGGGAAGAGAGGGAGGGATAGAGAGAGGAGAGAGGGAGGGAGAGAGAGAGGATGGGAGAGGGATGGAGGAGAGGAGAGAGGGAGGGATGGAAGAGAGGAGAGGGAGGATGGAGAGAGGAGAGGGAGGGAGAAGGATGGAGGAGAGAGAAGAGGGAGGGATGGAAGAGAGGAGAGGGAGGATGGAGGGAGGGAGGGAGAGAGGAGAGGGATGGAGGAGAGAGGAGAGGGGAGTCCTTAACAGACATGGAGGGAAGGTGGGGGGAAAAAGACTGACTGGAAATTATTTTCTTCCTCTTCTGTTCACGTTATTTACATTCTGCATCGTATGGACACCATAAAACAGGACATATTTACAACAAAACTAAAAACAAGAAACAAGCACTTTTGTTTCAATCCTAAAAAATAAAAAAGATAAACATATCAACAGGGCACAAATAATTAAAAACCAGGTCGTATTTACACATGTGCAACGACGGGGGAGGGGCGGGACCACGGGAACAGAGATGGAGAGAGATGGGGGGGGAGGGGCGGGACCACGGGAACAGAGATGGAGAGAGATGGGGGGGGAGGGGCGGGACCACGGGAACAGAGATGGAGAGAGATGGGGCGGGACCACGGGAACAGAGATGGAGAGAGATGGGGGGGGGAGGGGCGGGACCACGGGAACAGAGATGGAGAGAGATGGGGCGGGACCACGGGAACAGAGATGGAGAGAGATGGGGGGGGAGGGGCGGGACCACGGGAACAGAGATGGAAAGAGATGGGGGGGGGGGGGTCGTTTGTATCACCTCCCCGGTGCGTGGCGGTTGGGGGGGGGGGGGGGGGGGTCACACTGCTTCATAGCCCCGCCGGGGCTCCGAGTGAGACCACAATCCACCGGGCGACTCCCCGGGGACCAGTCCAACAGGAGTTTGAGGTGTTTTTTTCATTAGAATTTATTTTTGCTTTTTTTTTGCGGTTTTCATACCAGGAGAAAGAAGCTGAGATGAGGAGGAACATCCCTCCCAACGCCCCGCTGCTCGGCACGGGGCGCGGGGGGGGGGCCACCATAAGCTATGGGTGAAGCTAAAAGGGCAGCGGACGGACATAAGGAACGGGATACAATTAAAAATCAAATAACAAATAAAAACTATAAATAAACATTTTCATCAACAGGGGGAGTCTTAAAACACTGGCAGCTTACGTCGTAGTTTGGAGAAAAAAAATCATAATAACACAAACCAGCAGCAGACGCACGATCATTCACTGTTTCATACATTCATGAGGGTCCAAGGTCCAAAGAACAAGCTAACGTTTTAATAATGGAAATGTATGTCCACACACACACACACACACACACACACACACACACACACACACACACACACACACACACACACACACACACACACACACACACACACACACACACACACACACACACACACACACACACACACCCCCCCCCCCCCCCCCCCCCCCCTTGGGCTAGCCGTCAACGTGCCCGCCCCCTTTGTGGTGACAACCAATCACACGGAGGAGTTCCATTTCCCAGCCAGAGAGTCCCAGCGTGGAGGAGGGAATCAACTCCATCATTTACAAAAGACATCCACTTGAAATTAAACTCAATTACTAATTATACTAAATTATAAAAAGTGGTATGGTCGCCACAATAAATAAATACAAAATGTTTTTACTTTTAAATTAAAAAATGAACAAGGACATGGTTATATATTCTCCAGAGGACTGCACCCCTGTCTTCCAATCACACCCTAGCAGCTAGAAGACCAACGGAAACACACTACTGTGTGTGTGTGTGTGTGTGTGTGTGTGGTGTGTGTGTGTGTGTGTGTGTGGTGTGTGTGTGTGTGTGTGTGTCCAAGTCTTGTAGTTTTACACCCTGTTATATAGCGAAGAAGTGGTTTTGTGTATGCATTAGTTGTGTGTGTAGTGTGTGTGTGTGTGTGTGTGTGTAGTGTGTGTAGTGTCTGAGCGTCGGGGGTTCAGATGCTGTTCAGGGATCCCGGTACGGAGCTGTGCTGAGACGAGTCAGAACCGGTTCCATCTGCAGCAGGAGAGAGAGAGAAGACACTTCACGTCAGCAGGTCGATCTGGAACAACTGGATCATAGCAAGAAGTGTGTGTGTGTGTGTGTGTGTGTGTGTGTGTGTGTGTGTGTGTGTGTGTGTGTGTGTGTGTGTGTGTGTGTGTGTGTGTGTGTGTGTGTGTGTGTGTGTGTGTGTGTGTGTGTGTGTGTGTGTGTGTGTGTTCTGACCGGCGGTGCTGTAGTTGAAGAGCGGGGGTAGCTCCCGTCCGCTGGGCAGCCTAGCGTTGGGCTGGCGCAGCTCATCGAAGAAGCCATGGCTGCAGGCCTCCAGCGGGGAGAAGCGCGTGGCGGGGGTGTACTCCAGCAGGCGGGAGCACAGCGCGATGGCCTCCGGGGGCGTCCGCGGCTTGAACACCTGCAGGCCGAGGTCACGGGAAGTCCAGGGTCACCATATAAGTCCAGTGTCACGATACAGTGTCACAATATAAGTCCAGTGTCACGATACAGTGTCACAATATAAGTCCAGTGTCACGATACAGTGTCACAATATAAGTCCAGTGTCACGATACAGTGTCACAATATAAGTCCAGTGTGACGATACAGTGTCACAATATAAGTCCAGTGTCACGATACAGGGTCACAATATAAGTCCAGTGTGACGATACAGGGTCACAATATAAGTCCAGTGTCACAATATAAGTCCAGTGTCATGATACAAGTACAGTGACACAATACAGTGTCACGATATAAGTCCAGTGTCATGATATAAGTCACAATATAAGTCCAGTATCACAGGGAGGTTGTTGGGTCATCACCTTGGTCCAGGGGTGGGCTTTGATCTGAGGGAACTTGAACTCTGTGTAGTTTGGGTTCATCTCTCTGATCTGCTCTCGGGTCGGGGTGCCCAGCACCTGCAGGGGGAGGGGTGAACACCAGATCACACGCCATCCACATGTCACTCAGAAGGGGGAGGGGTGAACACCAGATCACACGCCATCCACATGTCACTCAGAAGGGGGAGGGGTGAACACCAGATCACACGCCATCCACATGTCACTCAGAAGGGGGAGGGGTGAACACCAGATCACACACCATCCACATGTCACTCAGAAGGGGGAGGGGTGAACACCAGATCACACGCCATCCACATGTCACTCAGAAGCCCACCCCGTAAAACCCTTAAAAGGCTAGCGAGACATCACCCCTTCAACTTACATTACAGGACAGTCATTCAACAGATACTTTTGTCCAAAACAACTTACAATAAGTGCATTCAACAGTTAGACCAGAGAACTACAAGTCACCAGAAGTCGGTACTACATTTCCTACCCAACAAGCCATAATAATATATACAATACATATACACATATATAATAACATAATATATAATACATGACATGTCCTTTCTACCAAGCCTCCAATAGCAGAACCAGGTGAGTTCAGGTGAAAGTACAATAAGTTGGCTCCCTAGTGTTGACCCAATAGCTATTAGCAATTTGTCACTAGCGGGTTCTGCAGGTTAGCCCCTCCCCCTTTTACCTTGATGATCTCCACCAGCTGGTCCACGCCGCTGTCGCCGGGGAAGATGGGCTGCCCCAGCAACAGCTCGGCAAGAACGCAGCCCGCCGACCAGATGTCGATGTTGGCCGTGTAGTCGGTGGCCCCGAAGATGAGCTCGGGGGCGCGGTAGTAGCGTGAGCAGATGTACGACACATTGGGCTCGCCGCGCACCAGCTGCTTGGCACTAGGGGGCGACAAGGAGCCAGGAGTCACTTTAAAACCCCCAAAATGACTCCGTCTCAATTCCATTCCTAGAGAGATTCAGTTTCACTTTAGTTCAATTCCTGAGCGATTTACTTTCGGTTTAATTCCCGAGAGAGCTAGATTTACTTTCAGTTTACATCCTGAGCGATTCTGGTTCAATTTCAAACCCTGAGAATTCTGTTTCAATTCGGGGGGGTCAGATGATACATTCAGGAGGTCTCAGGTGAGCCTCACCTGCCGAAGTCACAGAGTTTGAGCACGGCGGTCTCGGGGTCCACCAGCAGGTTCTGGGGCTTGATGTCTCGGTGACACACGCCCTGTAAGTGGATGTAGGCCAGGCTGCGGAACAGCTGGTACATGTACACCTGGAGAGAGACCACCGGGGAGTAACCACGGCAACGCAGGACGACAGGAAACCTCGCAACGCATGTAGAATTTAAGAAAGCGTGTCGCAAAGTTTGTTGCATTTATAGAACTCATTTTGAATACAGAAGACCTTTGTTGAAATCACTTCCATTCTTTAAATGAAACAACTGCAGATATTGATCTGTTGACATGGTAACTATTATATTTTGCAAGTGATGTCCATGAGAAGCGTGTTTGTAATGCAGACAAGGATTCACTGTGTCACACACACACACACACACACACACACACACACACACACACACACACACACACACACACACACACACACACACACACACACACACACACACACACACACACACACACACACACACACACACACACACACACACACACACACACACACACACACACACACACACACACACACACACACACACACACACACACACACACACACACACACGGCTCCTCACCTTCACGTAGATGATGGGGATGATGCTCTTGGCCTTGTTGAAGTGCCGTGCCACCCTGTACACCGTCTCTGGGACGAAGTCCAGCACCAGGTTCAGGTACACCTCATCCTTCTGTGAGACAACAGTTGGTACAGGACTGCATTCAGGGTCTCCATTAACGTATCGAAACCGTGGTGGCGCACCAGTGTACAAAGTTCTACAAAATCACCAAAAGTGCGACCTAGTGAAGTAGGTAGTAACAATGTTTTTACAGCATCTTGTCTAATCTGTAGGACCTCAAAGTCACATCCAGTCCCTCACATGCACACACGCATTTCTACCAACCTTCTCGCCGCTGGAGTAAAAGAAGTATCGGAGTCGGACGATGTTACAGTGGTCCAGCTTCCTCATGATCTGCAGCTCTCGGTTCTGCAGGGGAGACCCCAGAGAGAGGCATTAGGACACCTCTGGAGGAGTCCTGACCTACCAACCACTCAGCGTGGACCAGCATGACCCCGTGAAGCTGCACCAGGAGGGCTGAGACATGCAGCCCACCACAGCTTGGGGGCTGATTGGCAGGTAGAGAGCAGGTATGGAGGCGAGATGATAGGTAGGTAGGTAGATAGATAGATAGGGCCGGTGGGTGGACAGACAGGTGTAGATTTGCAAGTAGATGGACACGAAGATAGTTAAGAGTGGTAGATAAGACACCACTCTTAACTAATAGATGGGTGTCGGTAGACAGGTGTAGGTTTATCAGTAGATAGATGGGCCAGTCCAAAGATTCTAGTTAGGTGGTTGTCGGTATGGAGATGAACTGACCTTGAACCTTTTGTCCTGCAGGACCTTCTTGATGGCCACCAGCTCCTGGCTGTCCATGAGACGAGCCTGGTAGACCACGCCAAACGACCCGTGGCCAATCACCTGTCAGAATCAGGAAGTGCTTCAATGCCAGGCTAGTTTGCACATGCAATGATTTTTTTAAGGACATGTTGGCACAGTGACGAAAAGACACCTGCAGGGAATTCAGATTCAGGTCATTAAGGAGCACGTAGGAGTTAGGGGTCATTAAGGAGCAGGTAGGGGTTAGGAGTCATTAAGGAGCACGTAGGAGTTAGGGGTCATTAAGGAGCAGGTAGGGGTTAGGAGTCATTAAGGAGCACGTAGGAGTTAGGGGTCATTAAGGAGCAGGTAGGGTTAGGGGTCATTAGGAGCAGGTAGGGTTAGGGGTCATTAAGGAGCAGGTAGGAGTTAGAGGTCATTAAGGAGCAGGTAGGGGTTAGGGGTCATTAAGGAGAAGGTAGGGGTTAGGGGTCATTAAGGAGCAGGTAGGGGTTAGGGGTCATTAAGGAGCAGGTTACAGGTCATTAAGGAGCAGGTAGGGGTTAGGGGTCATTAAGGAGCAGGTAGGGGTTAGGGGTCATTAAGGAGCAGGTAGGGGTTAGAGGTCATTAAGGAGCAGGTAGGGGTTAGGGGTCATTAAGGAGCAGGTAGGGGTTAGGGGTCATTAAGGAGCAGGTAGGGGTTAGGTCATTAAGGAGCGGGTAGGGGTTAGAGGTCATTAAGGAGCAGGTAGGGGTTAGAGGTCATTAAGGAGCAGGTAGGGGTTAGGGGTTATTAAAGAGCAGGTAGGGGTCTTTAAGGAGCAGGTAGGGGTTAGGGGTCATTAAGGAGCAGGTAGGGGTTAGGGGTCGTTAAGGAGCAGGTAGGGGTTAGAGGTCATTCAGGAGCAGGTAGGGGTTAGAGGTCATTCAGGAGCAGGTAGGGGTTAGAGGTCATTCAGGAGCAGGTAGGGGTTATTAAAGAGCAGGTAGGGGTCTTTAAGGAGCAGGAATGGGTTAGGGGTCATTAAGGAGCAGGTAGGGGTTAGGGGTCATTAAGGAGCAGGTAGGGGTTAGAGTCGTTAAAGGGCAGGTAGGGGTTAGAGGTCATTAAGGAGACCCCCAGGTTGAGAACCAATGTACTACACCATTATCCACAGACACTTTCCTGCATACAGTCTTACTTCTGATATTATTGTGATTTGAAGTATTGCAATTTATTGTAATTTAATACCTTTCTTCAACTGCAATTTGTGTCCCCAAAGTACCTTATCAACATATGTTTGATATAATAAGGTACAATGTTCAATCTCACTTTGATCACTTTTACTGCATAAAAAAATGGGATGTTAGGCAAGACAGACTGACCAACCCCCAGAAACACAGCGCCATCTAGTGGACTGGAAATGCAAAAACTAAATATATATTTAAAAAAATGTATACTTGGTGTCCTATAGATACAATACCCATAGTTTCCACTGCATTGAAATAAAACAAATTAATACTAATAATTCCTTTATCTTAGGTTTCATTTTAACCTAGCCACGGTTGGGGGTCCCAGGGGACGGCTCACCTTGATGTCAGTGTAGGACACCTCCTGGGGTCTGTCAGGACCCTGCCCGGGCGTGGCCACCACTGTCGTCACCTTCCCGCTGTCTCCTAGGCAACGACAACAACAAGCAAAAGGTGATTAGTTGTACCCTATTTATTTATTCATTCATTCCGGAGGAGGAGGAGGAGGAGCTGCTTCCATGACTGGAAAATACAAAATAAATGTCATGTGACGTCATAGCGAGGAGACCACGTCACGCGTCAATCTGAATGTCACCTTGTCATGTTGTTGACCTATGGAAAAGGAGCCGTCTTAACTTTGAACCAATCGCATGCCACCATCTCGCCCCCCCTCCCCCCTGTTTATGAACCCTGCTGCACCCGCCCAGCTGGACAACGTTTTGAGTCGATGGACAGGTGAGGACCGGTTGACAGGTGACGATGTTTTGCTGCTGGCAAAATGAAAGGCAAAAACCATCCAGCTCACCATACTGACTTGTCAAATCCACAGTTTAAGAAATGGTACCGAGGTGACAGCAGAACAGAAGAGACATTTAATGATCCACATGTCCAAAGAGAGGACAAGGTAGACGGCTAGACCGTGGAGAAGGGGGAATCGAACCCAGGACCTGGGAGCATAACGCCCCAATCATTACACTATGCTCCTCATACTATTGTCCTTCGCTACTCAATTCCACCAACGACACGCCAGGCATGGCGTCAGCACCGCTGTACCGCTCAACGTGTGTCCAGGGGCCCGGCGGCCGTGGGCATAAGGAGGGTATCGAACAGCGGCTGAACGGCCCCGGGGTGGCATCCGGGCAGGTCGTACGCGAGGCGGGGGTATGGCCAATAACGGGGTCCTTGTGTTGTTGAACCTCCGGTTTACACCAGGGGGTCAGCAGAACCCAACACCCAACACATGGGCCGCTGTTCCCAGACCTCAGGGTCAGCTCACACACAATCAATAACTGAGAGCTTTAACTGATCGGAATAACAACCGACAAGCCCAACCAACGGCCCGCCTCCTTCCCCAGCAGCCGAGGGAAGGAGGAGGGACAACGTTAAGTGATCAGTCAGCCGACAAAACACTCAGCTGGATCGTAACCGCGGGCGATTGTTGTCCTAGACACCTGCTCGTCTATATCGGAGCTAATGAAAGGCACACACACACACACACACACACACACACACACACACACACACACACACACACACACACACACACACACACACACACACACACACACACACACACACACACACACACACACACACACACACACACACACACACACACACACACACACACACACACACACACACACACACACACACACACACACACACACACACACACACACACACACACACACACACACACACACACACACACACAGTTGGACCATATTCACATCATATTGTTCAGTGTTAAGTCAATCGTGGGGTTTTTTGCCCGGTCAGCACATTTTTTTCAGCCACGATATTTGAATTAAATATGTTTAATTAGCAACCTGTGGTTCAATATTATAATCAATACTGAGAATGGCACTTCTGAAACGCATCACCACTACCGCACACCAGCCTGAACCGAGCACTGGTGAGGGTCTTACACCACGTGACTGAACCTGACACAGGACAGGACAGGGCACTCGTCCACACACACAACCCCCCGTCACCACGGTAACAATAAGGGAAACCACGTTAGTATGTCCTATAAGAGAGACACCAACATACCTCCTCTTCCGATAAGGACAGACAGGTGCCTTCACTTTGTTACCATGGTGACCTTGTACCACTATACCAACACACCTATGACAGGTGATCAGCGTCATATCACCTGAGGACATGATGGACTACTGTAGGACCTCACCTGAGGACATGATGGGACTACTGTAGGACCTCACCTGAGGACATGATGGGACTACTGTAGGACCTCACCTTAGGACATGATGGACTACTGTAGGACCTCACCTGAGGACATGATGGACTACTGTAGGACCTCACCTGAGGACATGATGGACTACTGTAGGACCTCACCTGAGGACATGATGGACTACTGTAGGACCTCACCTGAGAACATGATGGACTACTGTAGGACCTCACCTGAGGACATGATGGACTACTGTAGGACCTCACCTGAGGACATGATGGACTACTGTAGGACCTCACCTGAGAACATGATGGACTACTGTAGGACCTCACCTGAGGACATGATGGACTACTGTAGGACCTCACCTGAGGACATGATGGACTACTGTAGGACCTCACCTGAGGACATGATGGACTACTGTAGGACCTCACCTGAGGACATGATGGACTACTGTAGGACCTCACCTATGACAGGTGATCAGCGTCTTGTCTCCTACCAGACATGATGGACTACTGTAGGACCTCACCTGAGGACAGGTGATCAGCGTCTTGTCTCCTACCAGACATGATGGACTACTGTAGGACCTCACCTATGACAGGTGATCAGCGTCTTGTCTCCTACCACCCACCCACTCTCTCTCTCTCTCTCTCTCTCTCTCTCTCTCTCTCTCCTCTCTCTCTCTCTCTCTCTCTCTCTCTCTCTCTCTCTCTCTCTCTCTCTCTCTCTCTCTCTCTCTCTCTCTCCTCTCTCTCTCTCTCTCTCTCTCTCTCTCTCTCTCTCTCTCTCTCTCTCTCTCTCTCTCTCTCTCTCTCTCTCTCTCTCTCTCTCTCTCTCTCTCTCTCTCTCTCTCTCTCTCTCTCTCTCTCTCTCTCTCTCTCACCATATTCACATCATATTGTCCAGTGTTAAGTAAATCGTGGGGTTTTTTGGCCGGTCAGCACATTTTTTTTCAGCCACGATATTTGAATTAAATATGTTTAATTAGCAACCTGTGGTTCAATATTATAATCAATACTGAGAATGGCACTTCTGAAACGCATCACCACTACCGCACACCAGCCTGAACCGAGCACTGGTGAGGGTCTTACACCACGTGACTGAACCTGACACAGGACAGGACAGGGCACTCGTCCACACACACAACCCCCCGTCACCACGGTAACAATAAGGGAAACCACGTTAGTATGTCCTATAAGAGAGACACCAACATACCTCCTCTTCCGATAAGGACAGACAGGTGCCTTCACTTTGTTACCATGGTGACCTTGTACCACTATACCAACACACCTATGACAGGTGATCAGCATCATATCACCTGAGGACATGATGGACTACTGTAGGACCTCACCTGAGGACATGATGGGACTACTGTAGGACCTCACCTGAGGACATGATGGGACTACTGTAGGACCTCACCTTAGGACATGATGGACTACTGTAGGACCTCACCTGAGGACATGATGGACTACTGTAGGACCTCACCTGAGGACATGATGGACTACTGTAGGACCTCACCTGAGGACATGATGGACTACTGTAGGACCTCACCTGAGAACATGATGGACTACTGTAGGACCTCACCTGAGGACATGATGGACTACTGTAGGACCTCACCTGAGGACATGATGGACTACTGTAGGACCTCACCTGAGAACATGATGGACTACTGTAGGACCTCACCTGAGGACATGATGGACTACTGTAGGACCTCACCTGAGGACATGATGGACTACTGTAGGACCTCACCTGAGGACATGATGGACTACTGTAGGACCTCACCTGAGGACATGATGGACTACTGTAGGACCTCACCTATGACAGGTGATCAGCGTCTTGTCTCCTACCAGACATGATGGACTACTGTAGGACCTCACCTGAGGACAGGTGATCAGCGTCTTGTCTCCTACCAGACATGATGGACTACTGTAGGACCTCACCTATGACAGGTGATCAGCGTCTTGTCTCCTACCAGACATGATGGACTACTGTAGGACCTCACCTATGACAGGTGATCAGCGTCTTGTCTCCTACCAGACATGATGGACTACTGTAGGACCTCACCTATGACAGGTGATCAGCGTCTTGTCTCCTACCAGACATGATGGACTACTGTAGGACCTCACCTATGACAGGTGATCAGCGTCTTGTCTCCTACCAGACACCAGGCCGCTGCCCAGCCCATCGCATCCCGGCAAAGGAGCATCAAAATGCAGCTGTGGATCAGGAGGGTCTCCTCACGTACGGGTCTCTCACACACACACACACACACACACACACACACACACACACACACACACACACACACACACACACACACACACACACACACACACACACACACACACACACACACACACACACACACACACACACACACACACACGTTCGCCCGGTGCTAGATTACACTATATTATATTATATTATAATAACGGCAGGTGTGTCGTTGTCACTGGATGGTACAATATGCAGCGGCTAAGCCTAGCCTGGCTAGCGTGATGCTAACGCGAAGCTAGGCGGTCAGTCAGACTCGGAACACTGAAGCACACTGTGGTGATCTGTAACACACATACCTTGTCCTTGAAATGTAATTAAATCATATTGATATGTTTTAATATTAATATGTTTTAATATTGATATGTTTTAATATTAATATTTGTATATCATTCGGTTGGGTGGTAATAGAGACGGTTGCCCACAGACCACCGGCCCAACAGGGGGGAAAACTCAGAGCTTGAGGTTCAAAACAAAATCATATTCATATTCATATAGATTTATAATGACATATATACACATTTATACACATATGTATACACATATATATATACATATATATATATATGTATATATATATACACACACATATATATATATATACATATATATACAGCTGCAGAGACAACACACACTCACTGGTCATCTTGGGGTTGGAGCATCCCGACGAGCTGCTCCCCGAGGCCTGCTGCGGGACCCCGGTCTTTCCTGTGCTGCTCCCCACGGCGGCGGCGGCTCCTGACCCGGCTCCTGGTCCGGCTCCTGACCCGGCTCCTGGTCCGGCTCCTGACCCGGCTCCTGGTCCGGCTCCTGGTCCCGGAGCACCAGCACCTGGCGGCTCAGCGAACGAGCTGGTCCTGGGCCGCCCGCTGCCGCTCATATCTCAGTCACGGTGGGGGGGGGTTCGTTGATCCACGACCACCTGCTGCCTGACCCCCCGGCGGTGACGGCTGTGGACGTGATGGATGTCGGTCGGCGGATAACGTTTTAAAAAGAGAAAGAACGAAGGAAGGAAGGAAGACTCTCCGCTCCTGGTCCGAGCTGCCCAGCGCCAGACGCCTGGAAACGGGACCGTCGCACCGCAAAGCTGGGAGTTGTAGTTCGAGAAGGACGCGGCTCGCGTAGACCGCGCTGGCGCCCGCATGTCAAAACAACTACAATTATGATTATGACACCCCCCCCCCCCCCCAGGGCCACGGAGAGGGGCCTGGGCTCATCAGAGACATAGGATGGATACAAATAACACTTCAAAACGGCGGATTACTTTTTGCACAATTCACCATATCATCCATCACTTATCACTTTAGTATTGTGTACAGCATTGTTATAGTGTTGTATAATATAAAGGATAGTACACAGTAAAGTATATAGTGTTGTTTATAGTATATATAGTACAGCATATCATAGGTAGTATATAGTGTTGTTTACAGTATAGTATTGTATACTTTAGAATAGTATTGTTGTAGGAAATTCTTTGTTGTAGGAAATTAAGCATTTTATTATACGTGTTGCAAATGGCAATTAAACATCTTGAATGTCTCTTGACAGCTTGGTAACATCTTAACTCTTAAACCTCTTCATTGGTCACACACATGTACACAGCGAAGCTCACAGTGAAATTAGTTCCTCTCATCCAACCCATCCTAGTATGAGGAGCAGTGCAGCTATTGGCTATCCTGGGGAGCAGGGGAGGGGTCTGGTGCCTTGCTCAAGGGCCCCTCGGCAGAGCCCGGGAGGCAAACTGGCACCCTTTTCCAGGTTCCAGTTCATAGCAGTACGTTAACGCTCTCTTACCAGACAGATTGATGTCTACATTCCTACGGGATGGGAATGAAACATAGTTATTCGAGGCAAAGGCGCACAGTGAGAGTGATATGGTATATTGGGATGACAAACAATATCATATATTTTTGAATGGCCTCATTTGATCCTGGGGGACAATTACGTCTCTCTGGGTTTCTTTGAATCCAATCGCCTCAACTATAACCGTCTGTGTTGACCTGAACTCCCCTTTGACCTCACATGACCTGACTGCACAAGGTTTCATTTATCCATTGGGGTGGCAGGAGAGCTCAGTCAGGACTTAACTTGGGAACCGAAAGGTCTCCGGTTCAAGTCCCCTGCAGAGGGGCCCTTGAGCGAGGCACCAGACCCCTCCCCTGGATATCCAATAGCTGCCCACTGCTCCTCATACTAGGATGGGTTCAATGAAGAGGAACTAATTTCACTGTGTGTGTACACGTATGTGATCAATAAAGATAATTTATTCAGCAAATCGCTTTTATCCAAAGCAACTTTACGCTGAATTCAAAGTAAAGTCAATCAACAGACCTGCCACTCCTCAATAACTACTACTACTAAACAATAAAAACAAGCACCTCTCTTGTACAGCAGTCAAGTCCTTTACCGTAGAACATTAATAATGTAGGTTATTGTACCTTATTCTTATTTGAAGACAGACGTCCTGGGGTTCATCCGGTGTTTGGGGTCATCAACAGAGACCCTCGCCCCTCCTGGTCCACAGCCACCTTGAGGAAAGGTCAGCCTCCTCTGTGATCATCTTTGTGGCCCTTGGCTTGCTGGCTCCTGTGATTATGTTGTTAGGACCTACAGAGGGATCAGCCTGCCGCAAACCCTCTAGAATTATCAAAAGTATTGATAATACATTCAATAAATACACATAGGCCTATACATGTAAATATACAGCATGTATATTTGTGTGCAGGGCCGGTTCTAGACTTTTGGAGGCCCCCGGACAAATTTGTTTCAAAAACAGGGGGGTGGGGGAGGGATGTCGCGATCGTGAAGTCCAAGGGGAGGGGAGGGGAGGGGTGTCGCGATCATGAAGTCCGACGGGGGGGGGGGGGGGGGTTGTCGCGATCGTGAAGTCCAAGGGGGGGGGGTGTTGTCGCGATCGTGAAGTCCAAGGGGGGGGGGGGGGTGTCGCGATCGTGAAGTCCAAGGGGGGGGGGGGGGGGTGTTGCGATCGTGAAGTCCTATTCCTATTGCTGGAGAGGAGGAGGGTCCCCGAAATCTGTGATTTTGATTAGTTATATGAAAATATTTGTTTAGCGCAGCCGGAGGTCCTGGGCATTACGGTGGCCCTAAGCATTTGCCTACTCCGCCTATAGGAGGCGCCGGCCCTGTTTGTGTGTTACCTAAGCTGAGTGATACCACTATCTATTATGGGGCTCTGGAGGTAGCGGGGGTTGTCTGGCAACTGGAAGGTCGCTGGTTCGATCCCCCGGATCCTCCTCCTCCTCCTAGCTAAGTGGCGTGGTGTCTCTGAGCGAGACCCCCTCCCTGCCCCTGACCAGCTGGCTGTCGGAGTATGACTGGGTGAGTAACGGTAACATGCTGCCCATGTGGCACAATACAAACTCAATCCAAACAAACGAAAATGTGAAGAATTAGAAATGACACCAGGACCGACGGGGTTGTGTTAGGTCTTTAATATTTTCAATATTTAGTCATTTTTTTTGTTTGTTGTTTAGAAATATTGCACATGGTCAACATGCCTGTCTATGAGGGAACACTTGTTCTAAAATACCATCTTCAAAAGTCTGGACAAAGCACAATCATACAATGTACACGCACACACGCGTGACTGTGTGCGTGTGTGCGACGCGTGTCCGTGTGTTCCGGTTTCCCCGCTGCGTGTGTGCATGTGTGTGCGCGCGCGTGCGTGTGAGAGAGAGATTACATACATGCATGCACGTGAGCATTTTACAAACCTAACCTGTAAGTATGGTTCTCCTATTACCCGTGGAAATTAATATATATTCATATATATATCGATACATCCTGAATTATCTAGGTTTGATAACAGTCAAAACGGTTAATAAAGTCATGGGGACTACAAAAATACTGCATCGAAGCGAGAAAAATAAAATATACTGAATATGTGTTTGGTACGTGACCTAGAGGTTAGTTATGTCATTACACCACACACACGCGCACACGCGCGCACACACACACACACACACACATGTGCTTTGGGAACACACACGCACTACAAACACGCACACACACACACACAATTTGCCAACACAGACCTATATGCACATATATGGAAATATATATATTTATATATATATGGTTTTTTTCACACATCCAACTGTATACATCAAAGGATTCCCTAAGAACTACCAGCTCTCTGCCCAGCACGGGGAGGGCCACAAAGTGCTATTCAAAAAAATAAAATAAAAATTTGAATCTTTGACTGTTTTTTTTCTTTTTTTCTTTCAGTAAGTTACTCTTACTTCTCCCGCCCAGTGCCAACGGCACATTTCTTTGTCTTTCTTTTTAAAATCTTCATTTACAAAGGTATTATTTGTGTACTTGTGTGTATTCGTTGTTTTTTTTGTTACCATAGTCACCGGTCAGCATCACTACAGCCGGACCTTCCCCCAACCAACAGAACCACGCGTCTCCACACGGAAACCAACACACTAACAGAAGATTAACAACGTCCTATTGCACCATTTTTAGGGGAGGAGGGGGGGATAAATGAGGGGGGGGAGGGGATGAGACCCCGCCTCCCCCACCCCCCTTCTGGGCTGGGGTCTGAAACCCCACAGCCCTCCTGAGCTGCACATCCTGACCCTGGAGCCGTGCTCAAGGGCACTTCAACAACAACACTGGAGGGTAGAGGCCTGAACGGGACAGGGGAGAGAGAGGGGGGAGAGAGAGGAGACACGGGGGAGAGAGAGGAGACACGGGGGAGAGAGAGGAGACACGGGGGAGAGAGAGGAGACACGGGGGAGAGAGAGGAGACACGGGGGAGAGAGAGGAGACACGGGGGAGAGAGGGGGGAGAGGAGACACGGGGGAGAGAGAGGAGACACGGGGGAGAGAGGGGGGAGAGGAGACACGGGGGAGAGAGAGGAGACACGGGGGAGAGAGGGGGGAGAGGAGACACGGGGGAGAGAGAGGAGACACGGGGGAGAGAGAGGGGGGAGAGGAGACATGGGGGAGAACGACGGAAGGTTAAGGGAGAGGAGAAAACCAGGTTTAAGGGGGGAGAGAGAGAGAGAGAGAGAGAGAGAGAGAGAGAGAGAGAGAGAGAGAGAGAGAGAGAGAGAGAGAGAGGACGGAGGGTTTAAAGTGATAAAGGGGCGGGGTTTGAAAACATACGGAACACGGCTATCATCGTCATCATCGTCATCATCATCACTATTATTATTATTTTTCTACTAAAACAATCTCTAAAAACAACACTTCCTGATTTAACTTGCGGCACCGCCGCCCCCCCCCCCCTCGGCGACCGCAGGGATTGTGCAAACACCTGATTTAAAAGATTTACAAAACGACCAACGGCTGTCGTCCCCCAACTCCGGCGTGAGGGGAGTTACAGGACCAGGAGGACCAGGAGGACCGGGGGTCGTCTGGATGCTGGGAGGTGAGGGGAGGGGATGGGAGGGGATGGGTGGTAGTGAGGGGAGGTGATGGGTGGTGGTGAGGGGAGGTGGTGAGGAGAGGGGAGGTGGTGGGAGAGGAGGTGATGGGTGGGGAGGTGATGGGTGGGGAGGTGATGGGTGGTGGTGAGGGGAGGTGGTGGGAGGTGAGGGGAGGTGGTGGGAGGTGAGGAGAGGTGAGGGGAGGTGATGGGAGGTGGTGAGGTGAGGTGAGGGGAGGGGAGGTGATGGGAGGTGAGGTGAGGTGAGGGGAGGGGAGGTGATGGGAGGTGTGGTCTGAAGGGGCGGCGGTTGGATTTGTTGTTGTGTCGTCCCTGTTTTAGTTTTTCCGTTTGTGTGTGTTGTAGTTGTTGTAGTTCTTTATATGCTGGAGAAAAGAGAAACACCACAGGAGCAGAAGAAAACACCGACCACAGCGACAGATGGAGAGAGAGAGCACAGCGTCCCCAAAATTCGCCATTTCATGTTTCCGAAAGATGGGGAATGTGCCGTAATGTTCCGGATCACGCTGGCTTTTTTTGTTTTTTTTGTTTCATGATCTGACTCCCCTCCGTCGTCTCAGTCAGCGACCCGTCTTTCTATTGGTCGGAATATATGGAACCTGGCTGGCCAATGAACGATTGGTTTGGATGTTTTTTCCCCTGCAGAACTTTCTTCACACCCGTCTCTGATCCTCTCTTTTAAAAGGTGTCCGTCACCACAGGAGGAGGGGGGGGGGGGCTGTAACACACACACACACACACACACACACACACCCACACACAGGCAAGACAGACTGACACCCTGTCACCGACTCCAGTCAATGAGGACGCAGTCTGTCACCATGGCTAATAACTGAAGGAGCAGCGATTGGTCAGCTCGGGCCCCGGCTCCCGCCCTCGCCACTGTCCGGGAGCCAATCACGTTGCAGCTTCCTTTGAGTTCTTGCATCACATTCTGTAGAAAGTGTGTGTCGGCGGGAGGCTTGGTCAGAACCCAGCTGATGGAGATATGTGTGTGTGTGTGTGTGTGTGTGTGTGTGTGTGTGTGTGTGTGTGTGTGTGTGTGTGCGCTCCCACTTGTGCTTGTGTATCTGTGTTAAAGTGCACCTACAGTGGATCAGTACATTAAAGTGTGTGTGGGTGTCTGTGTATGTACATTAGGTGTGTGTGTGGGTATATATCTTAATCTATTAATATCTTAATATAGGTCTCTGTATGGCGTGTGAATGGGGGATATGTGTCCCTGTCTATGAGTGTGTGTGTGTGTGTAGGTGTGTATGAGCTGTGGGTGTGGCAGCATGGAGGGACTGGGTGGGTGGTTGAGGGGTCGTGTGGGGGTCACTGGGGGGGGGGGGCCACCGTGCTGAAGGGCGGCAGGACACTGAGGTCAAGGGCCGGAGGACTGGCTGGCTAACAGCTAGCTGCTAACGGCTGCTAACTGTGCACGCTAAGGGTCAAAGTGCCTTCGTGGATCGCTGGCGACCTCGGGCCGCCGACAAGAGTAACAGTCTGATTTGGTAAGAGTGTGTGTGTGTGTGTGTGTGTGTACGTGTGTTCATTCATGTTTCTAAGTGCTTGTGTGTAGTTGTGTCAAGAATTAGGCAATGTGCATGTTGGACTTTCTAATGCACCATTTTTGCACCATGGTGTGTGTGTGTGTGTGTGTGTGTGTGTGTGTGTGTGTGTGTGTGTGTGTGTGTGTGTGTGTGTGTGTGTGTGTGTGTGTGTGTGTGTGTGTGTGTGTGTGTGTGTGTGTCAAGAGAGCGTGCGCCACGGCCGCATTGGCTCAAACTAGCACGCTAACTTGTGTGCGTGCGCTGAAGGCAAACCTGGGCAAACGCACCGGCGAATACATTCCCGCCGCGCCAAACGCTAACTCCTAGCTTACGACACTAAACTCTAAGGTCTGAACGTTAACTTGTGACACTAAGCGCTATCTCCTATCTCCCAGGCGTGCGTCACGGTGAGTCTCGTCGTAACGGAAGTGTTTACTAAGTCAGCGTTTCCGACGTTACCAAATCAAAACGGGGTCCCACCACACACACTAGTTGTTACGTAGCGCTGTAGTCGTTCCTCAGGATTCACACCGAGGTGTAAACCGTGGCAGTTGGTGAAAAAAATTTAAATAAAAAGTATAATTATTATAATTATGTTATCCTGTGCCGGTGGAACTTTTTAAGGGTTTTTAACAAAACATTTCAGTCACTTAGGGGTGTCTGGAGAAACGTCCTTGTTTACATCCAAGCGCGTGGTGGATCGATTCACCACGGGTTGTCATCACGCCGTAAACAAACTGCTTTACTAACGCGTGGGTAAGATGTCGCCGGGCAGGACGTTACTTACGTTACTTAGGTTTAGGAAGGACTTAACCCCACGTCCACACGACCCTGGAGTCTACACTAAAAGCGTGGCGTGAGAGGCGGTCTCTTCAGGCCGGCGAGGGGGGGGGGGGGGGGGGGGATACATCCATGTGTGACTGGAGGAAATGTTGAGTGTATTCACAAAGAATTCCGGGTGTGGTGGCGGAGAACAGCGCCTCCTCATCCTCCTCATCCTCGTCATCCTCGTCATCGCATTCTCCCATCTACAATCATTGGCTCCGGGGTTCCTCCGGACTCCGCCCCCTCTCTCTGTCCGGCTCCGCCCACCCGTCCTCCCGCGGGTCCGACGGGGCCGAGGAGGAGGGGGAGGGGCCGTGGGAGGGGGAGGGGGAGGCCCCCCCCGCCGCCGCCGCCGCCCCCGGCTCCAGGGTTCCGGGCGTGGCCGTCTGCATGATCTTCTGGCGCACCTCGCGGATCTTCAGCTGGAGGCAGACCTTGGAGGGGAAGGTGTCCACATAGCGCGCCTGGAAGGCTGCTGTGGCCTGGGCTGGGGGGGGGGGGGGGGGGGAGAGAGAGAGAGAGAGAGAGAGAGAGAGAGAGAGAGAGAGAGAGAGAGAGAGAGAGAGAGAGAGAGAGAGAGAGAGAGAGAGAGGACCAGGGGAGTGGTTAGAGAGAGCAGAGGAGAGGGGAGGGGGTAGAGGAGAGAGGAGGCGGTAGAGTAGCCCCAGGGAGGGAGAGCAGAGAGAGAGGGCAGAAAATGCAAAGTCATACACATCCATTGGCAAATTCCATCTGCCTTTTACTATCCGTACTGCTTTTTACTACTGCTACTACTACTACTATAATACTACTTCTACTTCTACTACTACTTCTACTTCTACTACTACCATCACCACCACTTCTATAACTATACTATTACTAATGCCACTACTACTATATTACTACCACTATACTACAACTACTACTACTACTACTATAATACTACTACCATCATAACTATAACTACTACTTCCACGGCTGCTACTATACTACTACTACTGCCACTATACTACTACTACTACTCTTACTGCTACTACTACTACTACTATACGACTACTACTGCTACTACTACTACTACTCTTACTGCTACTACTGCTACTACTACTACTACTACTACTATACGACTACTACTGCTACTACTACTACTACTCTTACTGCTACTACTACTGCTACTACTACTACTAATACTATACTACTAATACTACTACTACTCTTACTGCTACTACTACTACAATACTACTACTACTACTACTCTACTGCTACTACTACTACTACTACTGCTACTACTACTACTACTACTACTACTGCTACTGCTACTACTACTACTACTACTGCTACTACTACTACTACTACTACTATAATACTTCTTCTACTACCACCATCACAACGATAACTACTACACACTACTACTGCTACTACTACTACCACTACTACTATACTCCTACTACTACCACTATACTACTACTACTACCACTATACTACTACTACTACTACTTATACTACTACCCACGGCCAATCACAACATTTGAAATTTGTCTACAAAACAATCAACAAATCGAAAGGAATGCTGCGCTCACTACCAATCAGACGGTTGGGGAGGCGGGCCTACACAAGGGGAAGAACCAATCAGATGGATGTGGGAGGCGGGCCTACCTGAGGGGAAGAACCAATCAGACGGACGGGGAGGTGGGCCTACCTGAGGGGAAGAAGCCGTGCTCATGGAAGAGCTGCATGACCAGGGCCCGGCGCTGGTCCAGGGTCCGGCGCAGGGAGCTCTGAACCCTCTCCGGGTCTCCCAGCACCTCCTCAGACTCTGCCCCTAAGGGGGGGAGGGGGGACAGCCATAGGACAGTTGGACAACACAGACACAGCTCTATACAGGACAGGTATACAGGTGGTTGGAGCTATGTTTTACCCATGTCTGGTATATCTAATGTCCAGGCCCAAAATGGACACTAAAAACTGACATCAACTGACATAAACGGTGGGTAAGTGGGATGTGAAGCCAAAGCCTATTTAACCTTTAACCCTATGGAGCTTTAAAGGGCCCCTATTTCAACACCAGGTGTGTGGCTGATTGGTCAATGAGATCGTATGGTGACACCAAGTGGGAGTGTCCACTATCGCGTGTCCACGACGGATCCACCCCCGATCCCAAACCGATCCCTGAGGAGCTTCTCCCCTGAGGAGCTTCTCCCCTGAGGAGCCACCAGGAGCGTGAGTGTGTGGGCGTCCCGGGGGGGGGGGGGGGGTAACCCACCTGGCCGGTCGAAGGTGAACACGCTGCCCTCGCACTTGGCGGCGCTCTTAGGCGTGTTGGGCTCAGAGCTGCAGCTGGACATGCGCCGCGTCCTCCTCCTCGGGGAGCAGGGCTCCTCCACAGACTCCAGCTCTGGAGGGGAGGAGGGGGAGAGGAGGAGGAGAGGGAGAGAGGAGGAGAGGGAGAGAGGAGGAGGGGGAGAGGGAGAGAGGAGGAGAGGGAGAGAGGAGGAGGGGGATAGGGAGGAGGAGGAGAGGGAGAGAGGAGGAGGGGCCGAGGAGGAGGTTGAGGAGGAGGAGGAATAGAGGGAGGAGGAGGAGGAGGAGGAGGAAGGGGAGAGGGAAGAGGAGGAGGGGGAGAGGAGGAGGGAGGTACAGGAGGAGGGGAGTAGGGGAGGAGGAGGAGGAGGAGGAAGGGGAGAGGGAAGAGGAGGAGGGGGAGAGGAGGAGGGAGGTACAGGAGGAGGGAGGTACAGGAGGAGGGAGGTACAGGAGGAGGGAGGTACAGGAGGAGGGGAGTAGGGGAGTAGGAGAACGACAAAGAAGAAAAGGAGCAGGCGAGGAGGAGAGGAAGAATAATCAGGAGCAATTAGAGAATATAAAGGAGGAAGAATATCAGACAGACGACACACATACAGACAGACAGACAGGATGCTCTACTCCTGAAGGAGCGGTGTGCCTCACCGTTGGAGTTGCGCCTCCTCTTGCGGTAGCTCCCCAGGATGGCCCGGGGGGAGGTGGCCAGGCTCTTCAGCGTGGGGGAGGGCAGCACCTCCTCGGGACGGAACTCTGGGAGCTCAGCAAAACGCTCCTCGAAGTACGTCCCTGTCAGCACCCTGCAGCAGCAGGAGGAGAAAGAGTAGGAGGAGAAGGAGCAGGAGGAGAAGAAGCAGGAGGAGGAGGAGAAGGATGAGAAGGAGCAGGAGGAGAAGGAGCCGGAGGAGAAGGAGAAGGAGCCGGAGGAGAAGGAGCAGCAGGAAGAGAAGCAAGAGGAGAAGGAGCAGGAGGAGGAGCAGGAGGAGAAGGAGCAGATGGAGAAGGAGCAGGAGGAGGAGAAGGAGCGGAGGAGAAGGAGAAGGAGCCGGAGGAGAAGGAGCAGCAGGAAGAGAAGGAGCAGGAGGAGAAGGAGAAGAAGGAGAAGGAGCAAGAGGAAGAGAAGGAGCAGGAGGAGAAGGAGAAGAAGGAGCCGGAGGAGAAGGAGCAGGAGCAGGGGCAGAATGAGCAGGGGGAGAATCAGGAGGTAGATGAAGAGGAGGAGGTGGAGCATGACGGTGGGGGGAGAAGGAGGAGATCATTGGTGTCACACATGAGGCACTGCATGGTTGGCCCTGGTGGGAATCAAACCCACAACCCTGGCAGGCTGGATGCCTTGCTCTACCAGTTGGAATAAACAGGACCTACTTGAATTCTAATTATAATAAATAAGTTATTCATTAATGAGCAGGTAGGGGGAAGGAGACATCTTGCTCTAGGACCCTACAGGTAGGAGTTAGGAGACATCTTGCTCTAGGACCCTACAGGTAGGAGTTAGGAGACATCTTGCTCTAGGACCCTACAGGTAGGGGTTAGGAGACATCTTGCTCTAGGACCCTACAGGTAGGAGTTAGGAGACATCTTGCTCTAGGACCCTACAGGTAGGGGTTAGGGGACATCTTGCTCTAGGACCCTACAGGTAGGGGTTAGGAGACATCTTGCTCTAGGACCCTACAGGTAGGGGTTAGGAGACATCTTGCTCTAGGACCCTACAGGTAGGGGTTAGGAGGCATCTTGCTCTAGGACCCTACAGGTAGGGGTTAGGAGACATCTTGCTCTAGGACCCTACAGGTAGGGGTTAGGGGACATCTTGCTTTAGGACCCTACAGGTAGGAGTTAGAGGGCACAAGGTCATGGGCCTCTCTCAGGTCCTCATCTCTGCTTACTTGTCCGTGGGGTCCGGAGTCTTCTTGAGCGGCGGGGGGCGGAGCTTAGTCTTCTTGGCAGAGGAAGTGGACTCCCTTTCTGCTGTGGGAGGGGGAAGTGGAGGAGGGTCCAGCCCCAAAGGAGGAGGGGGAGGGAGACACTGTCCGGCCGAGAGAGAGAGAGAGAGAGAGAGAGAGAGAGAGAGAGAGAGAGAGAGAGAGAGAGAGAGAGAGAGAGAGAGAGAGAGAGAGAGAGAGAGAGAGAGAGAGAGAGAGAGAGAGAGAGAGAGAGAGAGAGAGAGAGAGAGAGGAGAGAGAGAGAGAGAGAGAGAGAGAGAGAGAGAGAGAGAGAGAGAGAGAGAGAGAGAGAGAGAGAGAGAGAGAGAGAGAGAGAGAGAGAGAGAGAGAGAGAGAGAGAGAGAGAGAGAGAGAGAGAGGACAGAGATGGATGAATGAATTCAATTAATGAATGAATGGATGGAGGAATCAATGAATGATTAAGGAAATTCATGAATAAATATATATATAAATATAAATATAATGAATTGCTGGATAGTTTATTTAATTAATTAATTGATTGAATGAATCAACGGTTTAATGAAAAAGCTGAATCAATGATTCATTGATTAGATGAATGAATGAAAGTCTCACCTCTCTGTTCTGAAAGTTCTCCCCCCTCTCCGAGGATCTGTCTCCAGTGCTGGTCTCCTCTCTCTCTCTGTCTTTGCCTCTCTTCTCTCTCCCTTCCCCCCTCCCCCCTCTCTCCCTCTCTCCCTCAGCCTCCGTCTGGGTATCTCCGTCGGTCAAGCATTCCTCCTTGATGGGTTGATTGTCAAATTCGACTTTTCCTGGTGACAGAAATGGACAGACATGTTTCATTACATTACAGTCACTTAGTAAGAGACTTACAATAAGGTCATTCAACAGGTAGACTAGATAACTACTAGTCACCTGAAGTCAGAGGTGCATTTCCTTCCTAACAAGCCATAATAATATAATATATAGATACATATACACATATTTAATAACATAATATATTATTCATTACACTACAATAAGGTCATTCAACAGGTAAGCAAGACAGAAGGACAAACAGATAGAGAGACAGAGAGACAGACAGACAAGACCAACAGAAAGAGAGACAGACAGACAGATAGAGAGACAGACAGACAAGACCAACAGACAGAGAGACAGACAGACAGATAGAGAGACAGAGACAGACAGACAAGACCAACAGACAGAGAGACAGACAGACAGACAGAGAGACAGACAGACAAGACCAACAGAAAGAGAGACAGACAGACAGATAGATATACAGGCAGAGAAATAGTGTACATACAGTATGTAAACATAAGTATGTAAACACACACACACACACACACACACACACACACACACACACACACACACACACACACACACACACACACACACACACACACACACACACACACACACACACACACACACACACACTACTATCCTACTAGTACCAGGGTAACATTCTCACCTGTGAAGGTGTGACTGCGGTTGTTAGCCGCAGCGCAGTTCGCGGCTAACGGTTTGGGCTCTAGCGGGCCCAGTCCTCCAGACTCTTCTTCTCTCTCCCGCTTCACCACCAGAACGCACTTCCCCTCCTCAGCCAGGGGGGGCGCCACCACTGGTGTCGCCACCGGAGACGAGGGCTTGGCCGCCGGTGGCCTGGTTGTCACGGAGATCGCGTCCGTTGCCAGGGCAAGGGTTGCCGCGGGGTAGACGGCAGTTAGCACCTGGAATAAAAAATATAAAAGGGTCCGTCATAATAACGTTTTATTATTTAAAAAATGCTTCTTGCACCAGCAGCCATATGCGTAAATCCTCCATATAGTAAATATACCCTACTCAGATACCCAGACACCTTGTCATTATTTATAATTGTTATATAAGTTGAAATGTGTTGATATGTTAAACGGGAATCAGAGGATTGCCTCAGATCAGAAGGATCTTTATTGTCATGTCAGACATGGTTGAAGGGGATTCTGAAACCTACCTGACAACCGCCGGTGGCCTGAGAGGCCGTCTGTGATTGACAGCTGAGGGGCGGGGCCGGGGCGATGGACGTGAAGCCCAGCGTCGTCGCCAGCGGTGACGACAGGTAGGCGGGGGGCGGGGCCTGTTGGCCAGTTGCCGCGGTTACGCCCTGGCTAGACTGAATGTAGGTGATCCTGGAAGAGATGAGGATTAATACTTCAGATGGTTGAACAGAATGTGTGTGTGTGTGTGTGTGTGTGTGTGTTACCTGGTGGGAGGTGAGGTGAGCAGTAAGGTCTGGGTCGGAGTGGTGCCCTGAGTCATCACTGTTGCCATGGAAACCGGGAAAGAGCTCCCAGGGTGCAGTGCTCCTCCACCTCCTCCGGGATGGACAACAGGCAGGGGCGTGATTTGGATGATCTGTGGAGAACACACACACACACACACACACACACACACACACACACACACACACACACACACACACACACACACACACACACACACACACACACACACACACACACACACACACACACACACACACACACACACACACACACACACACACAAAAGCTTTAGAAACGTATAAAGTAGCTACATTATAAAATACTATTCAAAGAGTAATGTCAAACCTACCTTGTTTCCCGCCACAGCGCCGTTCTGCACCGGAAGGGGCGGGGCCACCAGGGAGACTGAGAGAAGGGGAGGAGTCGGGCCCGCTCTCACCGTTGCCACGGGAACCAGCATGTTGTTCTGCAGGACCAGCAACTGGGTTTGGGCTGGAGAGAGAGAGTGGGAGAGAGGGAGAGAGATTATGAGAGAGAAAAAGAACATGAGAGAGACAATACATGAAAGAGAGAGAGATGGACAGAGAGAGACAGAGAGACAGAGACAGAGAGACCGAGACAGAGAGAGAGACAGAGACAGAGAGACAGAGACAGAGACAGAGAGAGAGAGAGAGAGAGAGAGATAGAGAGAGATTTGATCAGAGCAGAAAACGGCCGAGAGGAGTTTTGCGAGACATGGCTTTATGGATCAGACACAACAACAAACAGCAGCAGCAGACGGACGGAGAGGACGGTTTAAGTTGAGTTAAAGGAATAATAATACAGGCAACACCAGGAGGCAGCATCCTGTCAATGGACATTTAGAAATGAAATAAATGAAATGTATTAAAACAATATGTGTGTGTGTTTGTGTCTCTCTCTCTCTCTCCTCTCTCTCTCTCTCTCTCTCTCTCTCTCTCTCTCTCTCTCTCCTCTCTCTCTCTCGTATAACAGACTCTTTGTTATCAACACTAGCTGGACCTCACCAGGACTTGTGACAGCAAGATGAAATAAGACACAAAATGGTACACTAGGACCCGGGGTGTGTTGTAACACCACCACTAGAAATGGTAACCATGTCAAAGTGTTGAAGTTTGGCCTGAGTTATCCCTCTAAACAGGGAAGGTTTAGAACCAGTTCTGCGTCCTGACCACCAGGGGGAGCAGGAGGTTAAATGAAGAAGCTCAGGTCAGTGTTCTCAGAACTAAATGTTATTAATATAGATTTTTTTAAGGTTACTATACATGTTACACAAACCCTTGTGTGTAAAGCGATTACGAATGGTATTGTTCTGGATGCTTTGGGAAGTTTGGGAATTTGGTCAATTACCTTGGGAATGTGTGCAATTGTTTGGTTTTAGTTAACATTACCAATAAAGTTGATTCAAAAAGTTATTCTTCAATCGAGACCTACTGATTTCCACCGCTATCTCTATCTCTGTCAGCCAATCACAGAGGCCCGTCTCACCTCTGCTTCCTGGTCTGACTAATGCTCCCGCCCCTGACTGCACGCCATTGGCTACGGGCGTTGGGGGCAGGCCAGAAGACAGGGTGAGGACACTGGTTGGCTGTTGGGTTAGCTGGGGGGAGGAGAAGGAGGGGCTGTCGCTGGACAGGAAGTAGTGGAGGGGCGTGGCTGAGGGGAGGGGCGTGGCTGAGGGGAGGGGCTTGGGCTGGAGGAGGGGGACGAGTTGGGTGCTCAGGAACCGCAGTGATTGGCTGGCAGAGAAGGCCCCTCCTCCGCCTCCCAGAACTAAGCCAGGGGCAACCAATGGGCTGCCTCCACCACTCTCAGAACTGGCAGGGGGTGGGGAGTCGAGGGAGGTGATTGGCAGCTGCCGGTGTCCGGCTCCTCCAATCAGAAGAGCCGTGGCGGTGATGTCAAGAGGCGGGGCTACATGGGTGCTGGCGGGGGGTCGTACCACACGGGTCCCCGCGGCCGGGGCCATGCTGACCGCCCGGGGCGGAGCCTGGGTTGGAGAGAGAGAAAAACATCCCACCTTCTCCTCCTCCAGCTCCTCCTCCTGCTGCTGCTCCTTCTGTCAGTGGTTCTGCTCCTCTCCGTGAGTCACCCTCATTCCTCCCCTCCTTCTCCTCCTCTCCTCCCTCCCTCCCTCGCTTCCTCCTTCTTTCTGAGCCCTTGCTCGGCCCGAGGAGAGAGGAGCCGGAGACTGGCTGGAAGCCAAGCTGGGGGATGGAGAGAGGGAGGGAGACAGGGAGGGAGGGAGGGAGACAGGGAGGGAGGGAGGGAGACAGGGAGGGAGACAGGGAGGGAGGGAGGGAGACAGGGAGGGAGGGAGGGAGGGAGGGAGACAGGGAGGGAGGGAGACAGGGAGGGAGGGAGGGAGGGAGGGAGGGAGGGTGGGATGGAGGGAGGGAGACAGGGAGGGAGGGAGGAGATAAAGATGGAGGTGGATAAAAAGAGGAAGAAGGAGAGGAGAGGGAGGAGGAGGGAGCAGAGAGCGTGGGGGAGACACAAAGGGGAAAGAGAGAGAGAAAGAGAGAGGAAGAGAGAGAAAGTGGGAGAGAGAGATAAAGTTGGTATTAGAGCTTTCTGAAGTCTTCACACACTGGAAGTGGTGATAACATGTTGTTATCTAACACTTTATAACCCATATTCACATTTGGGTAAAAGCTTCAATCACTAGTTAAGACGTTCTAAATCCACTATCAAGAGTGGCCTCTTTGGTTCTCTACTGACTAATCAAGAAATAGGCAACCTTTGATGTGATTGGTCAAAGCATTAAATGGGGAAGACCTACTTGTCCGTCCGGTTCGTCCTCGTCGCTGTCAGTCACCCGCTCTTTACACTTGAGGTCTATGGAGCCGTCCGGGCAGGCTTCCTCTGATTGGACGTGAGGTGCGGATGGGGGGAGGGAAGAGAACCAGGAAAGTTTTTTTTAAAGCGACAGTAACAAACGGTACACATGGTAACCTAGTTTAAATTAGACCACTTCCCCCGCAACCTCCCCTTCTCTCCCATTGGCTGACTCACCCATGACATCATCGTCTCCCTCCTCTTCACAGATGACCATGCGCTCCTCATCGCTGGTGACGTCCTCACTGACCTCCCGCTGGGCCAGGGGGTGAGGCAGCATCCTGCCTCGGAACAGACCTCCCACCTCCTCCTGGGGGGGGAGAGAGGGAGAGAGAGAGAGAGAGAGAGAGAGAGAGAGAGAGAGAGAGAGAGAGAGAGAGAGAGAGAGAGAGAGAGAGAGAGGGAGAGAGAGAGAGAGAGAGAGAGAGAGAGAGAGAGAGAGAGAGAGAGACACTGAGATGAGGCAGCAGAGCAGTCTACTCCCTAACAACCTGTTCTCTGAGGTCTGTCAGCTCCTCTTGTTCAAACCATCTGCTGAGCGACTGCAGACTTGAGGTTCACTTGAAGACATAAAAAACATCCCGTCTGTTTTGGACTGTGCTGCTCAGCTATTGGTCGGTGTGTTAGGCCATGTGGCCAGGTCAAAGTTCAAATCATTTAAACTCCGAATCGATTCCCCTCCCAGTGGAGGCCATACCTCCACAACAAAAGGCTCCTGGATCCACATTCATCATTCAACCTAAATAGGATCAACTGTTCCTCGGCCCATAAGCAATCTCACCACCAAGTGGTCTCACATTCCATACATAACTGTTTGAGTTAAAACAGACAGACAGACGGACGGACGGACGGAAAGACAGACAGACAGACAGACAGACGGACGGACGGACAGACAGGGGCCAAAACATAACCTCCCAATGCGAGGGGGGGCAGTAAGAGTAAGACAACCTGTAGGACATCTCAGACCAAGAGTACGGTGTGTGTGTGTGTGTGTGTGTGTGTGTGTGTGTGTGTGTGTACCTTCTCCAGGTCTCTCTCCCTCCTCTCCAGGGTGTGTACGGCGCTCTGGGAGAAGGCGCGGGGCCGGGGGAGGAGCTGGGGCCCGAAGCCCTCGGCCCCGGGACGGCCCTCAGGGGGCAGGGGCCCCGCCGGGACCTCTGGAGGGACATCACCTCAGCGTTAGCATCTCTGCTAACTGTCCACGAACAGTTTAGCATCTGCCACATAGCTGCTAACTGTTTAGCATCTCCTAAATGTCTGCTAACTGTTTAGCATCTGCTAACTGTTTAGCATCTTGTAACTGTTTTGTTTAGCATCTGCTAACTGTTTAGTATCTGCTGTGTGGCGGCTGCTAACTGTGTACGACTAGCTAACACTCTGCTAACTGTTTGGCACGTGTTTAACTGTACATTGGAGGTAATGTGGTGTACAATACAAGAAGTGTGATTATGAAGGATTATAAATGAATAAATAATCAGTTCATTTCTCTCTCTCTCCTCTCTCCCTCTCTCTCCTCTCTCTCCTCTCTCTCTCTCTCTCCTCTCTCTCTCTCTCTCTCCTCCCCAAACATGCACACTCTCTCCTATATGTATATAACACCTTTTTCTTGCACATCTCTCTCACGTCATACACACATCGCATACACACCCACACACACCCCCCCCCACACACACCCCGCCACACCCACACACACACCTGTGCTCTCGGACATGCTCCGCTCACGGGCCTCTTTGGGCGTGGCCCGGCCTTCTGACAGAGACTTCCTGCGGTCCTTGTTGCACCACTTCCAGTCCGGGTGAGCCTTGAAATGGGCCTCTTTCACCTGAGGACACACACACACACACACACACACACACACGCACACACACACACACACACAAGCGCACACGCACACACACGCAATATTATGGACCACATAACATTCCCATTAAGTTGATATTCCACTGACCATTTAATGCGGTTGTGTTCCTCTGTGTGTTTGGATCTGTCTGCTCTTTTCTATTATGCTTTGATCCATTATATTATATTAAGTTGGGTTCTATTAGGTTCTGTTGTATTATACAATGTTCTGCTCTGTTCTTTTAGGTTCTATTAGGTTCTGTTCTATTATAAAACGTTCTGCTATGTTCAATTCAGTTCAGGTGTACTCCATTATATTGGGTCCAGTTCAGTTCTATGAGGGGTTTTATTCTGTTCTATTTTCCTCAATAGAGCCCAGTATACATGGTCCATGCATCATGACCCCAGAGGAGAGGAGCGGTACCTGGAAGGCCAGGTCGTGGTACTGCTGCTTCTCGTTGGGGCCCAGGGCGTACCACCACTCCCCCAGGATCTTGCTGACGGTGCGGTTGTCCTGGTTGGGGTGGCGCTGGTGGACCAGGGCCCGGTGACGCTTGCTGAAGATCATGAAGGCGTTCATAGGCCGTCGGATGTGGTCCTTTTCCCTCTGGACAGGAGAAGGGGGGAGGAGAGGGGGGGAGGAGAGGGGGGGAGAGAGGGGGGGAGGAGAGAGGAGAGAGAGGGGGGAGGAGAGGGGGGAGAGGGGGGAGGAGAGGGGAGGAGAGAGGAGAGAGAGGCGGGGAGGAGAGGGGGGAGGAGAGGGGAGGAGAGGGGGGAGGAGGGGGGAGGAGAGGGGGGGAGAGGGGGGAGGAGAGGGGAGGAGAGGGGGGGAGGAGAGGGGGGAGGAGAGGATGAGGGAGGAGATTGGAGAGAGGAGAGGATGAGGGAGGAGATTGGAGGAAGGAGAGGAGGAGAAGAGAGGAGAGAGGAGAGGAGGAAGAGGAGGAGAGAGGAGTAGGAGAAGGAGAGAGGAGAGGATGAGGGAGGTGAGTGGAGGAGGAAGGGGAGGGGGAAAGAGGAGGAGAGGAGGGGGAGAGAGGAGGAGAAGGAGTGAGGAAAGTAGAGGAGGAGGAGGACACAGGAGAGGAGGAGGAGAAGGAGAGAGGAGAGGATGAGGGAGGTGAGTGGAGGAGGAAGGGGAGGAGGAGAGGTTACTTCACTACTAATAAAATAAAAATCGGCTTTCTGATTCCTATCAACTCCAACTCTGATTGCATGCTTTAACAAGTCTCAGCCTCACGTGTTAAAGTCTCTCGTTGGAGAGGGCCGATAAAAACAAATAAAACAAATAAAACTAACAAAATGTCCGCCCGGCGACCAACCTTCCTGTCCAAGTCCTTGGGCAGAGCGCTGAGCGACTGGGTGCGTCTCTTGATGGGCCCAGTAGAGGGAGCCGGCTCACTGGAAACCCCGGGGAAGAACCTGCTCACACACACAGAAGAAGAACAAGCCACAGATAAAGGTGAAGCAGTGGAACACATGGGCGTCAGGAAGTCCAGGGAGATTCCACACCAGGGTGGAAACGTACACTGTGTTCCCCTGGTTTTACCCATGGTGCACCGGGGCAGTGGTGGCCTGCGGTGGGTTGGATTCAGGGTGGCAAAGATTAGGTGTTAAAGTTAAGTAAAATAATGGTTATGTTTAGGTAGGTTAGATGTCCCTTTGTCCTAATAGGCGTTAGTAAGTTATTGGTTAGTGTAGCTATTAGGTTAGAGATGGTTAGTTTAGGTGTTAGGTTAGAGGTGGTTAGTTTAGGTGTTAGGTTAGAGATGGTTAGTTTAGGTGTTAGGTTAGAGATGGTTAGTTTAGGTGTTAGGTTAGAGATGGTTAGTTTAGGTGTTAGGTTAGAGATGGTTAGTTTAGGTGTTAGGTTAGAGATGGTTAGTTTAGGTGTTAGGTTAGAGGTGGTTAGTTTAGGTGTTAGGTTAGAGATGGTTAGTTTAGGTGTTAGGTTAGAGGTGGTTAGTTTAGGTGTTAGGTTAGAGATGGTTAGTTTAGGTGTTAGGTTAGAGATGGTTAGTTTAGGTGTTAGGTTAGTGATGGTTAGTTTAGGTGTTAGGTTAGTGATGGTTAGTTTAGGTGTTAGGTTAGAGGTGGTTAGTTTAGGTGTTAGGTTAGAGATGGTTAGTTTAGGTGTTAGGTTAGAGGTGGTTAGTTTAGGTGTTAGGTTAGAGATGGTTAGTTTAGGTGTTAGGTTAGAGATGGTTAGTTTAGGTGTTAGGTTAGAGGTGGTTAGTTTAGGTGTTAGGTTAGAGGTGGTTAGTTTAGGTGTTAGGTTAGAGATGGTTAGTTTAGGTGTTAGGTTAGAGGTGGTTAGTTTAGGTGTTAGGTTAGAGGTGGTTAGTTTAGGTGTTAGGTTAGAGATGGTTAGTTTAGGTGTTAGGTTAGTGATGGTTAGTTTAGGTGTTAGGTTAGAGATGGTTAGTTTAGGTGTTAGGTTAGAGATGGTTAGTTTAGGTGTTAGGCTAGAGATGGTTAGTTTAGGTGTTAGGTTAGAGGTGGTTAGTTTAGGTGTTAGGTTAGAGATGGTTAGTTTAGGTGTTAGGTTAGAGATGGTTAGTTTAGGTGTTAGGTTAGAGATGGTTAGTTTAGGTGTTAGGTTAGAGATGGTTAGTTTAGGTGTTAGGCTAGAGATGGTTAGTTTAGGTGTTAGGTTAGAGATGGTTAGTTTAGGTGTTAGGTTAGAGATGGTTAGTTTAGGTGTTAGGTTAGAGATGGTTAGTTTAGGTGTTAGGTTAGAGATGGTTAGTTTAGGTGTTAGGCTAGAGATGGTTAGTTTAGGTGTTAGGTTAGAGGTGGTTAGTTTAGGTGTTAGGTTAGAGATGGTTAGTTTAGGTGTTAGGTTAGAGATGGTTAGTTTAGTGTAGACACAGACACTGACTTTCATCAAACGGATTCAAAGCACAAGAAAACTTTGGAGAGATGTCTGGCCAAAGACATTTATTATTATTATTATTATTATTACATCAACTCAAAGGTTGAGATTGCAGCTGTCTGTTGTGGTTTCATGCGTGTCTTTGTCAGGTCACTTAACACAAACTGTTGACGTAAACTGTGAACATGGGGATGAAATCCAGTGAACAATAAATCTGAAAACTGATCTAGATTCTCTCAATGTGTTGTTTTGAAAGCGTGGGAGAGAGATTCTGATGCAGACTCGTTGAACCAGGACTCTGGTGTGTTCCAAGATGGCCCTTATTTAAATATGGTGACATTTAAACATCCTGTGTGGTTTCGTGTCAGGCAATTATATATTTTGTTATGTGGTTTTTTTTGGTCAGGCTGTTATTTTGCTGTCGACCATCTTACTTTTTTTAGTGTGAGGGGTTTCCTGTAGGAGTGATATTAAGAGTTAAATAGGAATTCACAAAACAAAGATTTACACACGACTTCTCAATCTTACCGCAAATTGCCATTATTGTAATGTTTCAGATCTGAAACATAAGCAATTCATCAGACACTTCATTCTCATTTAATTTTGAATTCACTCATTCGCTCACAAATTACATTGGAGATACACGCCAGTAAAGAGCAGGTAGGGGTTAGAGGTCATTAAAGAGCAGGTAGGGGTTAGAGGTCATTAAGGAGCAGGTAGGGGTTAGAGGTCATTAAGGAGCAGGTAGGGGTTAGAGGTCATTAAGGAGCAGGTAGGGGTTAGGGGTCATTAAGGAGCAGGTAGGGGTTAGAGGTCATTAAGGAGCAGGTAGGAGGTCATTAAGGAGCAGGTAGGGGTTAGAGGTCATTAAGGAGCAGGTAGGGGTTAGAGGTCATTAAGGAGCAGGTAGGGGTTAGAGGTCATTAAGGAGCAGGTAGGAGGTCATTAAGGAGCAGGTAGGGGTTAGAGGTCATTAAAGAGCAGGTAGGGGTTAGAGGTCATTAAGGAGCAGGTAGGGGTTAGAGGTCATTAAGGAGCAGGTAGGAGGTCATTAAGGAGCAGGTAGGGGTTAGAGGTCATTAAGGAGCAGGTAGGAGGTCATTAAAGAGCAGGTAGGGGTTAGAGGTCATTAAAGAGCAGGTAGGGGTTAGGGGTCATTAAGGAGCAGGTAGGAGGTCATTAAAGAGCAGGTAGGGGTTAGGGGTCATTAAGGAGCAGGTAGGAGGTCATTAAAGAGCAGGTAGGGGTTAGGGGTCATTAAGGAGCAGGTAGGAGGTCATTAAAGAGCAGGTAGGGGTTAGAGGTCATTAAGGAGCAGGTAGGAGGTCATTAAAGAGCAGGTAGGGGTTAGGGGTCATTAAGGAGCAGGTAGGGGTTAGGTCATTAAGGAGCAGGTAGGGGTTAGGGGTCATTAAAGAGCAGGTAGAGGTTAGAGGTCATTAAAGAGCAGATAGGGGTTAGAGGTCATTAAAGAGCAGGTAGGGGTTAGAGGTCATTAAAGAGCAGGTAGGGGTTAGAGGTCATTTAGGAGCAGGTAGGAGGTCATTAAAGAGCAGGTAGGGGTTAGGGGTCATTAAGGAGCAGGTAGGGGTTAGGTCATTAAGGAGCAGGTAGGGGTTAGTGGTCATTAAAGAGCAGGTAGGGGTTAGAGGTCATTAAGGAGCAGGTAGGGGTTAGGTCACTAAGGAGCAGGTAGGGGTTAGGGGTCATTAAAGAGCAGGTAGGGGTTAGGGGTCATTAAAGAGCAGGTAGAGGTTAGAGGTCATTAAAGAGCAGGTAGGGGTTAGAGGTCATTAAAGAGCAGGTAGGGGTTAGAGGTCATTTAGGAGCAGATAGGGTTAGAGGTCATTAAAGAGCAGGTAGGGGTTAGAGGTCATTAAGGAGCAGGTAGGAGGTCATTAAAGAGCAGGTAGGGGTTAGAGGTCATTAAGGAGCAGGTAGGGGTTAGGTCATTAAGGAGCAGGTAGGGGTTAGAGGTCATTAAGGAGCAGGTAGGGGTTAGGTCATTAAGGAGCAGGTAGGGGTTAGGGGTCATTAAAGAGCAGGTAGGGGTAAGAGGTCATTAAGGAGCAGGTAGGGGTTAGGGGTCATTAAGGAGCAGGTAGGGGTTAGGGGTTATTAAGGAGCAGGTAGGGGTAAGAGGTCATTAAGGAGTAGGTAGGGGTTAGGTCATTAAGGAGCAGGTAGGGGTTAGGGGTCATTAAGGAGCAGGTAGGGGTTAGGGGTTATTAAGGAACAGGTAGGGGTTAGAGGTCATTAAGGAGCAGGTAGGGGTAAGAGGTCATTAAGGAGCAGGTAGGGGTTAGGGGTCATTAAGGAGCAGGTAGGGGTTAGGGGTTATTAAGGAACAGGTAGGGGTAAGAGGTCATTAAGGAGCAGGTAGGGGTTAGGGGTCATTAAGGAGCAGGTAGGGGTTAGGGGTCATTAAGGAGCAGGTAGGGGTTAGGTCATTAAGGAGCAGGTAGGGGTTAGGGGTCATTAAGGAGCAGGTAGGGGTTAGGGGTCATTAAGGAGCAGGTAGGGGTTAGAGGTCATGAAGAAGCAGTTAGGGGTCATTAAGGAGCGAGTAGGGGTTAGGGGCCATCTGACTCAGGGACTTCAGGGTTTGAACCCAGAACCTCCTGACTGGGCGTCACATACTAACTATCCCGCCATCAGGCCGACTTCTCCTGAGACTCAATGTGATTGGAGGAGGCTCTCTCTTCGTTGGCCTGGTTTAACTGACTGGTTTAACTCAGTTACCACAGATCTTTATTAGTATATTAGAACAGACACATAGAGACAGGGAGGCAGATGGACAGAAGAGGCAAGCAGACAAACAGACTGTTAACAGACAGACAAACAGACACAGAGAGGCAGACAGACAGACAGGCTGCGTTA